>VXBX01006779.1:259-16706 GCA_013400415.1 Scytalopus superciliaris
AGCAGCAAACAGAGCAACAAAATTAATTAGGAGAGTAGGTAATACTAAGATCTCGTCTCCCTTTTTTTTTTTCAGAAGGTTGTGATCTTTTCATGTAGCAATGGTTTAAAAAAAAATAATAAAAAGGAAAGACAATTTTGAAGGCTGAATTATCTATTCTGTAGCGTGGGGCTGTGCCAGTCAAGGCTTACAGTTCTGGGAAGTAGCAGACAGCAAAAAAAAATTTAGGAGAGTGGCTAATACTAAAATCTTTGTCTCCTTTTGTTTTCAGAAGATTGCAATCTGTTCATATGACAATGGTGTTTGTTTTGGTTTTTTTTGTTTGTTTGTTTTTTTTTTTTTTTTTTTTAAAAAAAAGCCAATTTTGCAGACTCAATTATTATATTGTCCTTTAATTCCAGGGTGAGCAAAAGACATTCTGGACAGCAGAAACTGCATTCAGTCTGTTTTTAAAGTGTTGCAGCAGCAAACTGTGACAGAGCAAGTGCAGAGAAGCGTCCCCATCTCTGTCTGCCTTACAAGCACAGGCAGTGCAAAACTGTTCAAAGCATTCATGCCCATAAGTAAATGACCAGGCAAGGTATTCTATTTCTTAAAATAATAAATATATATACATACACACATAAGTATTTTGGACAATACTTAGAAGAAACATTTGTTACCTTTTTTTTTGAGGAAACGGGTAGTTAATGTGGTGACCACTTGTTTTACTAAGAAAACCTCAGACCTGAACAGAGCTATTACTTGTCCTCAACTTTGCCTTGAGAAGGACTTTAATTATCTCAGCTGAGATTTACACCATCTACTCCATACCTTAACAGGAAAAAGACATGCAGGTCTTGTTTGATTTTAGTGCCCTTGACGAGGTCACTGCCTGCTTTGACAAGTGAGAGTGATGTTGGAAGTGTCCACCTCTCTTAGTTATCACTTACCTTCCTCAGAGAAGTTGTCATCTTCGAAAATGCAGTTTCTTATTTGACATTGACATGTGTGCAATTTTCTGTTCCCATCAGGCTGTCCCAGGAGTCTCTAATGGCAGTGACAAAATGCTTTGCTTTAGGCCCCAAGTTAAGGTTCGACCTAATAGTTGTGGTTTGAGCTGGAGCAAAAGCAAGGGATGTTTCCAAACAGGTGCTGACAAAGCTCATGTTTGGTTTTGTTTGGTTTGGGTTTTTTTGTTTAGGGAGGAAGGGGAGTTTACTGGCTTTTGTAAGTGACAGTAGTGGCCTTCTTGCCTGCTATTTGGACGACTGTGCTTCTGCCAACAGAATAAATCCATATTTTCAGGAAACAAACAGAAAAATACTGACTCAACTTAATGAAAACTCTCAAATATGTTGAAAATACTAAGAAGAAAGCATGAAGTATAAAAAGAAAGTATAAAAAGAAAGCATGAAGTATAAAAATATCTCTTCAAAAAAAGCAAAAAGCCTCTCTAACAACTTCTCTTTGACTTTAAGTGATGAACAATTTGAGTTTTGAGGGTTCTGAGTGTGAGCTGAGGTGTAAAAAGTACTTTACTCTGTCCCATTTCTTTAAAAGCCTTTCAATAGCAGTTTCTCACATGTATCTTACCTGTAATCAATTACCTTTTAGATATCAACAAGTGCTGTGTTGGATACTGAACAGGCTGCACCCATTTGGTTGGAATCACAAGCGCCCTTTGACAACGGCCTGTTAGCAACATCAACTTTGCCTTGTTGGAGGCAGCCATGGAACGGTTTGGAGTGAAGTCGGCGCCGTCCCGAAACCGCTCCAAGACTGCCCTGTACGTGACCCCCCAGGACCGTGTGACTGAGTTTGGCAGTGAGCTGCACGAGGACGGAGGGAAACTCTTCTGCACCTCCTGCAACGTGGTGCTGAACCACGTCCGGAAATCCGCCATCAACGACCACCTCAAGTCCAAAACACACACCAAGCGAAAGGCGGAGTTCGAGGAACAGAACGTCAGGAAGAAGCAAAGGACTCTGACTGCCTCCCTGCAGTGCAACAGCACTGCCCAGACAGAGAAAACCAATGTCATCCAGGACTTTGTGAAAATGTGCCTGGAAGCCAATATCCCGCTGGAGAAGGCTGATCATCCATCGGTGCGAGCCTTCCTGTCCCGCTATGTTAAGAATGGCAGTTCCATACCCAAGGCAGACCAGCTAAGGAAAGCATATCTGCCTGATGGGTATGACAATGAGAACCAGCTCATCAACACTGAAGACCGCTGAGAAAAAAACGTTTTCATCATTGTCGTGAAGTTTTACATATTGATGGTGTGGTTTATTTTTATATTCATACATATATACAGTGTTACATATTGATTTTACAAGCTATTTTGTATTATTGTAGAAATGACAATCTATTCCTGGACTTAGTGGTGTGCCACAGATTGTTACTAACCCTGCTGCAGACTTCAGAACTCACGATGAATGTAGGGAACATTCCTGGCATACACCTTATGTCTGTCCAGTCCAGCTGTAACTGACACCAAGAAAAAGGCACTTGATGGAGGACTTCACTTACATTAACAGTGCATCTAAAAATCCGTGGAACGTGGTGTGATAGGAATTGCTAATCATGCCAGTGGATTGCTTTGTCCAGTATCCTGTCCATGAGTGACCGAGAAGTGGTGCTGCACCTTTGAACTGCAAGAAGCTACAGAATGGTTAGTTAAAACGTAGTTATTCTGTTGGGGAAGGACTGTTGCAAATTTCTATTCAAGTCTGGCTTATCTTTTAAAACAGGAAAAATTTTTTCGTATAGAATACTCTCTTACTCTATTTGGTGCAACTGTGGATGTATTCATTAGCTTGAATAGCCAGTCTCTTGTATTGACCTCTAAGCTCCACAACTCTCACAAGGCTGGGAGTTCTGCAGGTTTACCATGTCTCCATGTCTAAAATTGCTGTTTCATTGTCTGGGTTTAGCGTGCCCCCTTCAGTTTCAGTGCCAATCTTTGAAAGCTGAGTAGACAAACCAGTATCTTAGTGTGGTTTGCAGTACAGCTGCTGGCAAGTGAAACTTGTGCTGGACCAAGTTCTTAGGAGAGAGAATTAATGGCTTTTTCCTACTAGCAGGACTAAGGATGCAAAATCTAAACTGGGGGTGGGGGAGGCACTGAATTATGGAGTGGGGAAAGTTTTTTCGTTGTGCACAGGAGAAGAGACTCCTCTGTCTTTCTCTGAAGGTCCTCTACATCACTAGCCTTGTCCTCAGCCTTTCAGTCCAGGGAGGTAAAGTGATTAAAGTAGTTTTTAAAATAATTACTGCAAAGACTATTCAATACCTGTAAGCACAAGTAGGAAAGCAGCTATACTGGAGTTACAGGCCTGGGCTGTATTTCTGACTCTGTGCCATGGTCACATCTGTTGGACTGGCTGAAAGTTAAATGGGAGAATTCAGAATTTCAATCATGTTACCCTCTCCAAAAACTACTAAACTGTTACTGAGCTGTTCCAGATTACTATGCCAAATAGTCCACCTCATGCAAGCATTCTAGAAGAAATGAGAGACCACTGTGCAAAGTGCTGGAATACAACTGACTTCTGCCTGCTCTAGATGTCCTTGAGATGCTCTGAGTTCAGAGAGGTGCCAAACATCTGGTAGCACAGAAATCCTCCCACTCAGTGGATACACTGGTGTAAACGTGCTCTAACTCCCTCGGGTGGAGCCAGTTGTCCAGCTTCCTTTCACCAGCAGAGTTTCGCAGCATTTCTTTTATTCCAGATATTTACAGCAGTGCTCAACAATTGATAAAGAGAGAAAAAACACCCAGATTACTTTGTTTCTGTAATTATTTCCCTAGCTGTTTCTAAAGCAGTCTCTTCTGCTGGGCTGAGGAAGACTTACATACTTAGTAACAACTGGGTTTTTGTGCACTTAGCTTCTGATGAAATGCACTTGTGTTCCGTGTCCTGCTAAGAAACCCTCTGGAAGAAATGGACAAAGGAAAAAGCAGGAGGCTGCCTATCCATGTGCACCAGTGCAGGAGTGCTAAGCCCACTGCTGCACCTCTGGGGCTACACACAGTCACAGCAATCCCCTCAGTTGTACTGATTGCTGGTCTAGAACTCCACACAGAAATAACAGTAGCAGTTTTCTAATCTGATCCTTGCTATCAAAATATGCCTTCCAAAATATCATTTGCTTTTGCACAAGCTTGGGTTTAAAATCGTGTGCTGCCTTGGGCTAAAACTCTTTTGTAAATCTCAAGCCTAAGCCTTTTCTGTCCTGATGATAATTTGAAAGTGTTCTTTAGCAGCTGCTGTTTCATTACAGTGAAATTACATCCTCACTTTAATTTTTTTTAAACCTTTTCAATGGAAGCAAATGGAAAACAATGAAGCATTGAGAAAACAGGCTTCCATTAAACAAAACCATGTAGAGAAAACAGGGTGGTTAAAAGGTATGAATTTGGGCCACTTAGCTCACGTTTTGCTAAGGTGGGATTTTTCAGGTTGCACTCCATAACAGTTTTGTATCAGATTCAATATTGTGCGTTTTTCCCTTGACTGACAAACTGACGTATGTTTTGAAAAGCTTAATGGCAACATTAGGTAGGGTCTTGCACAACTTTAAAAAAAGAAATCAAGTTGCTTCTACAGTTTTACGTAAAAAAAAAAAGTTAGCAACATCAGGAGTTTCTGTTAAAAAAAGAGAAAACCAATCATTCTCAATAAGGCAAAGGAGTATTAGAATGCTTAGTTTCTCAAAAGCTTACTCTACTTATACAGCAGTCTGTGTACAGAGATTTACAGAATTAGTACAGTCCTGGAAGTATTTTCATTACTTCTAGTACCACTATTTTTATGCAAACTCACTGCAGAGGGTACAGGCCTGGTGAGGAACATGATAAGCATAGCCACAGGCTACCAACTCATAACAATTTGGAAGCAAAAGATGGTCATCGTCAGAATTTTCAGGGTAATGAACTTCATTCCAATGCACAGCAATTTGTGGGATGCTAGTGTCTTAATAATGGGATATTTTCATTTAAAAAAGAGCCACAGCATTTTTCAAGCTGTTTGAAAATCAAGATGCTCATTCATTGCAACAGAGAGTAGTGATGGATTAAAACAGTGAAAAATAAAGCACTTCCAGGTAATATAGAAAGAATAATGAATAAATAAATTTATAATCATGAACATAACCCAAATCATCAGACTGTTCTACTTTTGGAGATAATAAGTGTAAAAATGGTGCCACTCAGTTGTGGAACAGAGTCCTGCAAACAGTCAAATTTAGAGCATAATTTTGCCAGTGTGGCTACAGTTGGATAACTGGTAACCTTTTAATTGCTGTTGATCTGGGGGAAGATTTACAGCAGAAGTTTTCTGGTGTATCTAAACTAACTAATAACTAAATCCTAGATCAGAGGCTGTGATGAAGTTGTCTTATCAGTCTCCATGGGGTTTTAATTTCTTGTGCAAGGACACTGCGTTATTTTTCTATGTATTTCCTGTAAAGAAAAGTACTTCCAGAAGTAAAGGGAAGATGGTAGCAATGTCTGCTTTTCACTGTACATACATATGTAGGGACAAGCTGTAAGGGATACTTTGTGTCAGGTGGTTTTATTAATATATTTGAACTCTAAATGTAATACTAAAAAAATATAAAAATAAGAAATATTTTCTTCTCTGACCATATACTTAAATGAATTTAGTCAACTCACAGCTAAAGTTACTCCAAAGTGCTTTTCTTGGAACAAGACTCTTAAAGAGTAAAATAAGATGAAAAAACTTGAGCAAGCTTCAAAATTTTTGATCATTTTGAAGCCTCTAATTTGGCAGGTCTTTAGGAGAGGTGAAACATTCATCATAATGAAAGGGGAATCTGTTTTTCAAATGAGAGGGAAAGGAAACTTGTTCTGCAAAGTATAGGATATTCTCATGATAGAAGGGCTAGTTTTAGCCAGGGGCCCCTTTTAATAATTCTGTTGAAGTGAACAGTGAAACGCTCCCTGCAAGGTTTTGCAGCATCATGAGCTGCTTTTCAGGAGAAAAAACCAAACCAAAACAAAACAAGCTGGAAGTTTGGCAAAGGTAATCTGTATTTATACTTACATATAAAGAGAGGCAAGACTCGCTGTTGCATTCACATTGTACTCACTGCTACTTAACTCCTTGTGTAATTTGAGTGCTTGTTGTCTTTGTACAATTTTAAGGTTGTGTCTAACTTTCAAAATAAATTTTTTTTAACAAAGCTTCTCACTGTAATAATGGTATTAGAGTTTAGTCCTTTTTGGTCTAGTGAAGATGCTTTATTTTTGGTTTGGTGGTAGGGATGTTTTGCTGATGGTAAGTGGCCATAGAAATGGTTCTTTTTAAAAAAGTCAAGAACTTAGATACTAGAGTAAGGCTTAAAATACATGGGTCCTGCAGTGCCACATGACTTCTGTTGGAACAGTAAGTGATTTAACTTTTTATATTAAAACAATACAAGTTTTCACTTGGTTAAGGGAAAATGGTCTCTTAAAAAAAAAATATATAAAAGGTATTCCTTTTTGATAGACTTTATGCATGATCTCTTATTTTGCTAATGAAGTGGATAAAGAACATGTGGTAGTTCACATATAATGGTGTAATGTAAGATAGCAGAAATGGATTGTGACAGGAGAAATAAAGGAACCTACATTCTGTTGTAGCTTAAGGTGATACCAAAGTATGTATTGGAGCAGTTGATTTATCTGTGCAGTCACACTGAAGTCTGTTCAGGACTGGTTATTGAAAACCTCTGTTTCCTGTCAAGTGTGTGGCTTTCTTCCTGGTGACAGGAATT
This sequence comes from Scytalopus superciliaris, assembly GCA_013400415.1. NCBI lineage: Eukaryota > Metazoa > Chordata > Aves > Passeriformes > Rhinocryptidae > Scytalopus > Scytalopus superciliaris. The sequence goes on from VXBX01006779.1 coordinate 7,025, forward strand.
CCCTGATTATTCCTTGTGCTGCAAGTGAACACCGAGTGAAATAATGGTTCAGTGTTTTGACATTGTGGTAAACGATTGGTAGGTACAGAATCCTGCAGCTGACTGATCTTTTCAGGAAGGGCTTCTGCAACGTGGAATAATCAGGTCTTTCCAAACTGGCTGCAAAAAGGTCGCAGTTGGTTCTCTGTCTCCCTTAGGGACTTCCTAAAATTGGAGCAAATAACATCAGCCCATCACAAATTATCAAGGTGGATTTGACTGTTTACACATTCTGAATTCTTATCTGCCTTGACATCTCCTGATGGAACAACAATAATGCAACCTTTTGACTGATGAATTTATTAATCATTACTTTCTCATTTTCAGTCATTTCCAGGTCGCAGCACATTAAGACCAGGTGCTTTTTGTTACACTTATATGGAATGGAAAAGCAGAATAAACATACCCTTTTGCAGAGTTTTCATGTGTGGACAATTCCTTTATGAAACAGCACATGCAGACTTGCAGAATCAATGTATTGGTAAGGATTTGGGTGGAAGCTAATGCAGAACTGGGTGAAACATATGTTTAAAGTTTAGTAATCAGGTCATGCTAAATTCTTACAATGACACTTTTCTAACTGAATCAAGGCAGTTCAACCCATACACAGGATGCAGGAGGATGAAGAATAACACAACTGCTTTTATCAATTATATTGATAACTAGGTTTGGCATTTGGCATTTACGTTGGTGAAGCAGCAGAGACTGCAGGAGAGACAGTTCTGCTTATGGCAGGTAAGGATATATTTTTTTTTTGCCCATCCCACCACTTTTTTTCTTTACAAGGCGTTTGGAATTTGTGGATCATCTGGTGGTGGTCACCTCTCTTATTCAAAAGCAGATAGCACATCTCACAAGTAGAAGCAGAAAGTACAGGCTGTGAGGCAGGGCACAGGGAGCTACAGCTGCTCAGCTGAGGACACCATTCCCAAGTTCTGTTCAAAGCTGGAAGAAAAGTAACCAGGGGCTTTAGAGGTTCTTAGGGGGTTTTTGTTATACTGGTTTGCCTCAAGTGGTTTTTTAATCTGTCCTCCAGTGTACAAAATAGCTCTCAAATTCAGTATTGGATTTCACTGGAGTAAATGAGGACTTCTCACCTTAATTCTTCTATAATCAGCTTTAAGTTGCTTCCTGCCTCCCCTTATTTCTGAAGCCTGTCATTACCACAAGACAAATCCAATAGCTACAATACCCATGCTTTCACTTAAGGAGGTGTTTCATGTGCAGGAAAACCCCGAGCAGAGTCTTTGCCAACTCTGTGTTGAATGACCTGATACCCCTTGTGATGAGAGCTTTCAGGGCCAGGCTCACACTGCCCTGCAGAACCTGTTCTGAGATGTGTTCTTTGATTTAACAAGGGTTAGCTCATCTCATTAAAACTGAAATTGCTGAGGAAAAAGGGAGGTGCAGAGTATCTTGTATTGTGAGAAAGGAGAGGACTGGCAAAGGAGCAAAGTGGCTGATCATTAACATGGCGTTAAAGTGATCACTGGTGACAGGCAAGGAGCTGGATGGGACACTGGAACGCTTTCTTTAAGGTAGTAAAACCTTCTTCATGTGGTGTTAAGGTAACTTTCAGTAGACTTATTGAATGTGGCAGGACCTAAATCCAATCAGAGGATGCATTCAGTGCAAGCCAACATGCAAGCTCAACTGCTGGTGCTCCTTGGTGTTGAATTATGCTGAAACCAGCTTGATTTACCAGACTTCAAGTACACATCCTGCTTTTTGAAGAAGGATTTGGCAGATAAGCTAGTCTGCTGGCCTGTAAATTTGTGACTAGCAGTCAATCACTTTATACGATAAAAGTCCACTCCCCTTCCATACAGGCAGCTTCTTCTGATATAACTCTTCTTGTGTGGAGATTCTTCCCTTGGCTAGGGATGCTCCCCAAGGACACTCCTCGAGGCTGAGAGAAGGAGATCTCCCCATGAGTGTTGTTCTGGGGGAGTTACATCAAATCTCTGCTTAATAATTATTTCTTTTTCCTAGATTCAACATAATTGCTTCAATAATTGCTTCAATATAGTGAATTATCTTACACTATACTACTAGTAATTCCAGCTTTTGTATTGTGTAGTAAACAGTTCTGATTAAGATTTTTTTCTGATCATTTGTAATAACAAATTATTCCTTTTATATAAATATTCTCATTTTGTCAGTCCTTAAAACCCATGGGACAAAGTGGTTCAATCACACGTCTGTAATTCCTTAAATTTTAATTGTTGACATAATCCAAGGCTAAGACTGGATTCAGCTGTCCCCAGAGTCCTCTCTGAGAAGGAATTTAGAAAGCCAGGGAGTCCTTTCTGCACCTCACGACTCCGTGGCAGGGCTTCTTTCTTCAGCTCTGCCTGAGCCTTCCCCTCCCACCCATGACTGTGGAAATGCTGTGTCTCACTGTGTGGCTGCAGAGCAACACCTGCTCACCTGCAGCCAGGAGAGAAGCAACCCCAGAGCACAACCTTGGGCTTGTGACATTGCAAAAATAGAAGAGGTCACAGGAATGTCTCAAGGTGGTAATACAGTCCCGACAAGAAAACATACGAAACTCAGATGCTTTGCCACCTTCAGAAAGATTTATCAAGAAAAAACCCTACCAAAACAAACAAGCCCCCCCCTCCCCAAACAAATAAACAGATACAAACCAACAACCCCAGAGCCACCATCCTCCAAAGCAGGAAGGAGATAAAGCAAGTAATGATGTATCAGCAGTGACAGGAAACGTCTCACTTATGAAAGCCTTTTTACCAAAGTAGAGATCAGTGCCCAAGCTACTTACTATTAAAAATACAGAGTAAAAAAGCCTCACAATCCATATACAGTGTGCAGCCAGGGAATGTGTCCCCCCTTCCTGCCACTCTGACCCACCTCACCTCTCCCAAAAGATTCATGGATGATAGTTCAGAACACCTCTACAATTCACCAAAAAGGAACTGCCCTCCTACAAAGCCAATCTCAAAACACCACAGAGAACAGGCAAAACCTTGCTTTATGTAAAAAGCTTCGATCTGTAGCGAAGGACTCAACCCAAACCATCTTGTCTAGTAAGAGTACAGAGGTTAAGTACAAACTACTAATACCACATTCATGGCACAAGCTTTGGGTAAGTCGACATCGACACGGCAGAAATTGCTGTGGCAGGAAATCTCTCTGTGAATACCCAAATTTCCTGAGCTGGACGTGGATTCACCACTAGGTGTCTTCACTCCCCAGAATAGCAAACTGTGGTAGCAGTGGAGGCAATGCTGGCTGTGGAGTTCCACTCAATGAGGTTTTCCCTGAAAAATATTTTCCGTTTAGGCTGGACTGTGATTTTTGTAAGGATTTTTAAGTTTCTCACAAACATCAGGATAATCCTTCTCCGACCAGACACTTCCAAATACAAAATTTCAGGAAGTTGTTCCGTTATTTTCTTCAAGATGTTCCTTTGGGAAAAAAAAATCCTGATAATTCAAATTTTTGTCAGGGCATAATATGCACATATTTTCTCTAGAAAGCTTGAAATATTTAGAATAGCTCAGCTGGAAGGCACCTACTCATTTAGTCCAAATATCTGACCACAAGTTAGAGCACATTATTAAGAGCATTGTCCAAATGCATCTTCAGCACTGACAGGCTTGGGGCATCAACCACTTTGCTAAGAAATCTGTTTCAGTTCTTGACTACCCTCTTGGCAAGTCTAAAATTCACCATTTTAGCATAAAGTTTTATAACTTCATTAATTTCTTCTCCCTGGTTTCTATTTGGGGTTGTTCTATTTGCATTATAGGCAGAAGTGATAACGGCTATATACAAAGGTCCTGTTTGACTTGAATGTGGTTTTAGCTTTACAAAGAAACTTTGCATTGCCATCAGTTTTGGGGAAGGTTCAACTAAGGGCATCAATGTTTTGGAAATATTGAGAGAAAAAGGTATTAAGGACATGCTGAAAAAGGAATCCAAAAATCAAAGTCCAAATTACTTGGCCTTAATTTATGAGGATGCTAAAAATAAGTAGTAGAAAAAATATTACAATATTAGGAATAATAATTAGTGTTAATATTTGTAATATCTAATAATAAAAACAATCTTATAAACAATGGTACAATAGTACTTACAGTAGAGACTGTTTTAAATTACTCTAATACAACTGAAGACTATTCGGATGTGTTTCTGAAATCTACTAACTTGTGAATTTGAATCTGTTCAGCTTCCTAATTTGTTAATCCTGAATTAGAGTAATATACAGGGACTGAACAAGTTTAAAATCCTGCACCCCTTCTCCCTGCTCTCTTGCTTCTTGTAGGATTAAAACCTCACTGGCGGGAGCATCTTCCAAAAAAAGGCAAACATCTGCAGCTTCTGTTCATTGCGCTGAGGGGAGAATCACCGAGTTATGAGATGATGTGAAACAATCAAGCAGTTCACATTTCAACCACACACACACACAAAAAAAAAAAAAAAAAAAAAAAAAAAAAAAAAAAAAAAAAAAAAAAAAGAGGCAACTGTGCAACCCATCATATTTGTGCAGCTTGGTGCTTCCCCGCCCCTTTTGTTGGCAGAAGAGCTGGTTGAGGGAATCGGCTCAGACACAAAGCCCAGGGAAACCTCACGGCATGTGAGAGCCCGTTGGAACTGCTCTTCCCAAACCCACAGGAACATCTGCTCTTTCCAATGCCCAGACAGTGAAGGCCTCTCCAGTCATGCTGCTGAAAAGGATAATACTCCTAGTCATGCTGGCTCAGAGCAACAATCAAGTTTACGGTAAGATGGGGCCTTATCATTTAACCTGACTGTACTTTTATTCAACATTATGGGTGGAGAACAGACACCAAAGCAGTGCTTAGAGTTCACTGGAGATAGCAGGTCTTGTTTTATTGCCATTTCAGAGACTCCTAATTTGACTGAAGAGGATGGTGATGGTAATGGTAATAACTGAGAAAGAGTCAGTAACTCTCTAGACAGGAACTCCAGCACTTGGGGACCAAATGCATCTTTCATTGTGGTCAGGGCCAAAGGCTCCTCCCTCAAAGGCTCTGGCAGCATTCCAGCCTGTGCCTGAAATCTGGGAATCCTACTAGCTCTGAACTCGGTCTGTTTTGCACTCAAATTACCCTTACCAGATAAGTGTATCTGCAATTACTTTGCTTAACCACATTTAATTATCATCCCATTTTCAACTTGGAATGGCCACAGTTTTTGTGGAAGAGGTTCTTCTCATTTGGACTGAAGACAACACTGTGCCCAATATACTCCTAATACTATTTTGACTTTATTTTCCTTAATGACTTTTTGTTTCGAGTTCTTCCTGGCTAATCTCACACAGGAGACATCAGTGCTGGCACTGAATGAAGGAGATGGTACAGAAAGGCTCACAGCTGCTGCAAGGGATGCACTCAGCTGCTGTTCCTACATTTCAAATGGATCCCCTGACAAATTGGTCAAAATCACATTCGTGATAAAATCCTACTGAAATGACACAAATTCGACTGGTTGTGTAAAGCTCAGTTGGTATGTGTGACCAGCTGTGCAAATACACAGCATCTTTTGATACTCCTCTATTTTTATTAATTAGTGATACTAACAGGAAATGTTGAACAGAGCATCCCTGGGAAGGGAAACCCAAGTATTTAGCTTGAGAGACATGAATTACCCTGCCAGTTAAATGCAGCTGTTGCTCAATAAGGGTGTGATTTGAGCTCAAGGAAGCTTCTGGACTTTTAAGCTTTACACTTGATTTTCAAATGACTAAATTAACATGCTTCCGGGGAGGTTCTATCTTGAGCCGATAACCTTCTTCATACCCTGAATGAAAGCATCTTCTTTTCTTCTAAGAGTAACTACTGTTTCTGCTCTCTTCATCAAGTCTGCCTCTGTTACTAGTCCCTCACACAATCACCTCTCTTTGTTGCCTGATTTAATCCTTTCCTACAGGGATGAACCCTCCACACTCACCTGCCAGCTTCCCACATACTGCTTTCAAAAGAGAATATAAATTCTCTTTATTGCATCAACCTTCTTTATGCAGGAGGTTTTGGTTTGTTTATTAGGTTTTATTCTTAGATCTCCAGCAGAACTACTTGGATTCTCCCAAGAACACTAATATTTCTTTCTCTACACCTACCACAAAAATAAGAATAATGTTCATAGTAGCATTAGAGGGAGCAACATTTTTCAAGTCAGTCTTTACAGAACCATGATGCTTTGTTTCTGGGGGTTTATTAATGCACTTACATTTTACCCAAAGTTTTGTCCAAACTCCTTTGGTTTTCATTTGCCTAAAAATAAGCTGAAAATCAAAGCCAACTTATTTAAGCTTTGTATATTGCAAATCTATCCCAAATATCCGTCACTCCAAACAGAAACAAAGTTGGCTACACAGATTTCATATACCACATCACCAATCAGCAAATGCTGTCTAAATTAGGGAGATATAACCACATTTCGCTGAAGTCACAAGCAGAAGGACCTTCTGTCCCCTCATGAGTTATGTCATGACTGTTTTCTAGAACATAACAATAAGGGGAAAAAAATTAATAGTTGTTTTTATGGAAGTGTTGTTGTATTTCCCTATTGCCCAAGTCATTGAATACACACTTTCATTTGAAATCATTATCCTGGGAGAAGATTTTCTTGTCTTGTTCATATTAATTCTCAGTGAAACAGAGCCCAGCTCGTGCAGCCTCATCAGAAACACAGTGCAGTGATCTGAGGGAAAACGTGCTTTTAGTCAGTCAGGATCTCACTGAGGAGTTTAAGTTTGAAGCTGAAATATAAATATTCTGTCTGTTACAGGGTCTTTTTCCCTCTTGAAAACTGCACAGTCAGATATTCACTGTGACCACCCATATTTATGAGACTGAAGACTTAAGACTTGGTGTAAAACCTTGTAGGTGGCTTCAGTTCACAACAGTGTTACAGAAAGGGTAATTAAACTTGCCTTGAAAAGCATAATTAGAATATAATTGGCAGACAGTGCCTCTACCATGGACTCCTCATGAGCAGAAAAGAGCTGAAATACTCAGAGGAAAAGCACAGCAAGCCATGCGTGCGCTCCAGTTTATTTTGCTTGTGTCATTCTAACAGCAATAACGAACTGAAGGAGTTCTCTCTCATTATTTTGATTTTGCCCCCCATTTAAAAATAGATATATCACCCATTCTGTAGGATATTGTGATTTATATTGTTATTTAAGCCCAAAACCTTCACCAAAACCTATTTCTGCCAAGTGGCCTTCACAGGAAATCCGTGAAATGTATTTTAAAAAGTTTTCCTTAAATATTTGATTCTATATAAAATATGTCCCAAACACTTCTGGTTTAAAAGGATTTTCTCCACTGCTTTTTGCCCACTTACAGTTTATTACCAAGTGAAGTGTGATTTTGGGACAGAGGAAAATTTAACCAGAGAGTTCAGGGCATGTTCATGACCAATTCCCACACTTAATTGCAAGAGGAAAAAGAAAAAAAAGATGGATTGTAAGAAAAGGCTTTGTCTAGTCCAGATTTTTCGTTATTGAATTCAAAATAATTGAAACTAAGAATTTCACAAAGCCTGAGAAAAATGTTTAACTTTTGCTCACTCTGGTGATCTTGTTCTTTAAGGTTCCCAAATTGATGGCTAATAACATTCACCAAGGACCGAAAAGCCCAAATCACTGAGCCATCGGTCATTAACAACTCAATAATATTCAGTCATGAGTCAATAACAACATACAAAAGCAATTATGACTATTTTTGAGCTCCAAGCATTGCCTTGTAATAGTTAAAAAAGTAATGCCAGGGAGCTTAAAGTTTCTTTGGTTTAAGCCTCTGAAAGTCAGGCTCTTTTGGAGGCTCTGAAAACACTCTCCAAATTCTCAGACACACTGCAATGAAACCTGTAGCTTGTGTAGCTTGAGAAGTTCAAAGGATTATTCTATTTGACTGTCAGGGGGAAAAAATAAAAAGAAAACAAAAAAATCACAGAGTGAAATAGTGGTGTTTACTTGGCAGGCACAGGGGATTTTCCACAGGATCCACAAATGATAACTAAGAAAATTAAATCAAGTTTCAGTAAGCTGATTTTTTTTTTCCTACCAAAACTGTAGCTGCACTGATTATACTGGAATTAGTAAGGGAAGGCTCACCACCAGCAGACAAAGGAGCAAAACTATGGCATGTGTTTGCATAAGGATTGGGAAAAAGGAGAGACACTAACTATTCAAGCTCACCTGCTGGGAGACAAACTAGCATGTTTTATTTGTGCTCTCTTAAAAATATACTATTTAAGGAAAAGTAGGACAAGTAATGTCAATATCAATGCCAGTGGAATTTTAATTAAAAACAAAACAAAACAAATAAACAAACAAAACCCCCCCCAAAACAAAAAAAAAACCCAAACAAAACAAAACAAAACAAAACAAAAAGCCAAACCAAACCCAATGAACAAAATCTAATCAATGAAATCTTTTGTTAGTGAAATAGCTGCTTGGGATTGAATTGGTCATAGTGCAGGACGTGCTATGGATGGAATTTTCTCCTTGTGATACCAACGCAAGCAGGTGACGCTTGAGCTGCTTGTACCTTTCACCTGCAGAGCAAGGGTGGCACAAACCATACCCTTGGAGTACAGCCAGAGCTCAGGAAGGCTCCTGCTCAGGAACACATCTATTCCCACTCAGGAATACATCTATTCCCACTCAGGAACACGGAAATCTCTGTGCCCCTGGTACCACCCCTGTTCCCTCTCTCTGGGAGGTTCTGCCTCTGAGCGTTACTCGAGGTTACACTGACCAGTGTTCTTTAGAGCAGTATTTAATATTGATAAGACCTTTTCCTTTCCAAGTACCTACAAAATAAATGTCCATTGGGATTCATGAGAATTAGTAACCCTGTCCCCAGGGAATGCTGTTGGCTGTACAGAATTTGCTGCTCAGAGTGCCAGTGGGCATTGATGTGACACTTCATTGTAAAAGCACCAGATGATTCAAAATCAAAGAGAAAGTGACATTCCTGCACAGCAAAAGGATAAGAATGAAAGAGGTACAACAGTTCCTGCCCCTCTCCCTTGTTAGTAATAATACCAAGTGAGAGAGTATCACTGAAACTTGTTTAAAAACTGAGAGAAATTGGAATTTTTGGACCTTCTATAAAAGTTTTCGATTTGGGTTTGGTTTTTTTTTGGGGGGGGATGGTTGTGCTTTGATTTGTTTTGTTGGTCGTTGTTGGTTTGATTTTTTTTTTCCAATAGAGAATTTAAAAAAAGCTAAAACTATACAATCAAATAATTAGATGAAGGTCATCAGAAAATGTCTTTGCTGCAGAGACAAACACATCCTTCTGGAAATGTATGTTATGTAGGATTATATCAGAAAGAAGGCAGCTATCAGGGCACAATCTGAGCTTTAGAGATGACTTCCAGAACCATTATCTTCCGTGGCAATCATTGCTCAGAGAACTGAAACCTTTACTTTCTAATTTGAGTTTTTAGTTTCCATTTTCAGACTATTGATAACCCTGTGCTGCTGCTGTGGTATGACCAAAGCAGGTCTGCCCTCTTTGCCTGAAACTCAAAATCTTGCTTTCCTTTAATCAGAGACAGAAGGGTCTGAGTGAAAGAGAAGTGACCCTGTTTCATAAATAAAATGTGTCTTTCAGAATGGTCTTATTCAGGAAAGAAG
>VXBX01006779.1:16713-75907 GCA_013400415.1 Scytalopus superciliaris
CTTTTATTAAATATATATATATATATATATATATATATTTTAATTTTTTTCATATGTTAGGGCCACCAGTAATTCAAACTCGACATGTTTACACAGAAATCAGTTCCAGTATTATTGTCAGAAAGTTTGTCAAACTATGTAATCGACCTTCTTTCCTTTACTTTCAGCCCATTATTTCTCCCCATACATAGCAGAAACATGAAAAAAATTACTTAATTCTTCTTTCATCTCTCTGTATGATTTTATTATGTCCTTTCCTCTCATTTTTTTTCTTCAAGTGGAAAAAAAAACCCTATGAGAATTTCAAGCTTTACTTGATGGCCTTCTTATCCTAGTCATGGTGTTTGCTGACTTCTTTCCAGCCTGGAGAGACTCCAAGCATTGCCCTGTTCTGAAAGACACTGGACAAGACTTAAATACAATTACTAGTTCTTAGAGGAACTCAAAGCTTACCACATGCCCCTGTATATCTTCTTGAACTGAGCCTGCCTTTTCACAAATAATTCCTGTTACCTGTTAAATCTCATTTATTGCTGGTAATCTATTACTGAAATAATATTTTCTTAGTTCTACAATCAATATACTCACACTTGATGTGCATCTCATCCTCTGCCATGCCTTCTCCAATGTTGCTCTGTTCTTTTATGCCTCTCATTCTTAACTTGACCTCAATTACTGCCTTTGGAGCTTCCTTTCTTGTGTCAATGAAAAGCTGCTCAGGATTTCGCCAGGACAGTCTCTTACTTTGCTGCAGTGCTGAGGGATTACTCTTTATGTATGTGGGCTGGACCACCAGCTCAGTTTATGTCCTTTTCCTTTGTGTTTACCTCTGATGAGTTTTTATCTCCCACATCTCCAAACTTACTAAAGCTTTCTTTGCCAAACAAAACTGGTTTTAATTCTGCTGCTCTCCTTCCTTCTCTTCTCACGGATATTGAATGAATTTTGACTTCCCCGTGGTTTTTTAATCCAGATGTTTTTCTTTAGTAAAAAGACATTGTTTGTACCCAGGGCTGTCATCCTCCTTGTTAATTTTCCCATCTCCATCCAAACTACCTGAATTTCCTTCACTTGCCTCTTCCACAAGGACCAGTTTTAAAGTCTTCATCCAACTTGCTTACCTGTGTGGTTTTGCCACTCTCTTCACCCCACCTCAAACCTAATTTAAAGCCATCCTGACTAAGGGAAAGTTGCTATACAAGGATCACCTCAGACTTGGATCCCTCAAAGCAGAAACTTCCTCGGATTCCAAGCTCTGTGGGCAGAGGTGTTTCATTATTCCACAGAGATATATCATTTACTGCAGTGGTTGTAAATAACACTTGCAGTGAATAACCTTCTAGTTGTTATCAAGTAAGACCATGTACATTTGATAGGGCAAAATGAGAACAGTATTAAAGATAGAGGTTTGAATGCTACCTAACTTTTGGATGTCTATTCTCTTTAAAATGGCCTTGGAAACGAACTGGAAAATCAATAGCAGCAAAGCATTAGCTCTGCTATGATGAAGCCATGGACACACTATGATCAAAACCCAGTGTTACCAAGTGCTCAACTCAGTAAAGTTATTATTAATAAAAGTAAATTATTTTATTAAAAATAAAAGTAAACAAAAGTTATTTATGGTGTGGAGCAGCCTGAGATTTGTAAAGGCCTACAAACTAGATGTCATAAATAAGACCTGTTACTCTGACCCTTCCAAGCTCTTGAATACACTCTCCAGGTATTCCTAAGGATTGCTGCATCCTGTGAATATCATGGATGACAGTGGAGAGGCTTTTGGTATTGCAGTCATGGGCACTGGCTGCTTGCAGACCCCTCTGCTCCCCCAGTGCTCTGCCCTCCCTACAAAACTTGCCTTCACTACTTTACCATTTTTTCTGCTCCTATCAGCCAGAAGAAACAGGTATATTTAAGATTTCTAAGATACAGATGTATTTCAGATATGGATATACTCAAGAGCAATCACTCTCTTCCCTGCACAAGCAGAGTGCTGTAAGAGAAGCTAGGGCAGTAGGAAACACATGGTTCTCACATAGTTTTTGTTATTTTGAATAAGCCAGAGAAATAAAGCATCCCAAGAAACATGAATCTTTGAGAAAAGGTCAGGACATTCAATACCAAGACTCAGAGTTAAAGTGACTCAAACTCATATGTTGAACCCTTAGCTAAACAAAATGTAACAAAAAATTTTAAAATAGATAATAAATATTAGCATTAAATATAACTCTTTTCAATATTACAATTATAAAAATCTCTACCAAAAAGTTAACAAGAATTGTGAAGTAACGAATCTCAATTAAACCTAAAAGTAACAGAAGACATCTGTGAGAAGAATGACACAGAAAGACTCGCTGTACATATCTCACATATTTTCTTTTTAAATTATTAAACTTCCAACCTGATTGAGATATAGGAAAAAAGGGAAGGTTCTTACCAGATAGAGAAAGTGCATTGAATGACCGCCCTGCAAACAAAAGAACCAGCACTCTCGATGTTACGGCTGTCACTGTCCCCTCTGGAGATCAGGTCTGCTGCAAGCAGGCAAGGGAAGTCTTGAGTAATGACAGAGAAAAAAAACCTGTGATTAGTGTTATGGGGAGCACAATCAGCCCCCCACCGCCATGATTTGTGTTATGCTTTTCTTCCAGGACTCGATGCCACAAATTGTTCACCTGAAATTCGCGTTAAAAGAGGCTCCCAGTACAAAACCCGTACTGGGGGCTCTTTGACTATACAGTGCCCAGTTCATTACTGCAAGACAAATCTGCGCATGCAGTGGTGCAGGATGGAGGAGGTCACATGTGTGCAGCTGGAGGAGGGCAGAGCAGAATGGGAGTCTGACTTGGTGTTTACTCTGGAGATTTTCCCAGTTCATCAGAACCACAGTGGACATTTTCGGTGTCGAGCAAAAGACGGCAGCTTGACCATCGAGAGCCATGACATAAAGGTTATTGTTGAAGGTGAGCCCTCTGTGTTATGAAAGAGCCCTTTTAAACCAAAGAATCCCATTTAGAGAAATACTTCTGCATGCTGGGTGATGCCTCTCCTGACTGGGAGTACAGTTGCCACTTCCTTCGTGCTTTTATCCTGCCTCTTGGGAGGACAGAAACCAAAGGGAAGAACATAATAGAGGGATAACAGAAGGATCTGGCAGAGGAAGGCAAAGCTGCCAACACCAAACAGCCTTTAGTGGACTATGTGATGATTAAAAAGATATAAATTGGAACAAAAACAGCTCGTGGCAGGACAGCCTGGTTGTACATCACATGGTCTAGATAGGATGCAAATGGTCATGTTACAGCACTAAATGAGGCCACTCAACAGTACAGGGGACAAAGCAATTCAAGTGCCTTGTTGAGAATAGTCAGAGTATGACTTTGTAGCCCAAGAATTTCAAGAGCACGGAAAATTACAAGAGCCTTAAAGGATTTTAAGGGCAAATGAGGCCTCCTCATTAACTTAGGCAGTTGGGATTCCAAGTCTAGATTATGATGAACCACATCTGCCCTCAGTCAATGTTGCTCTGCAGGGAGAAAGTGATCTGTGTGGACATAGTGTCCTCCCAACCCCAGACAACGAGTTGTAAGGTTGATCTGTTGCCACTTCCTCTCCTGGTAAGTTAATGAACTTCGAAATCTTGCTTAATGCTGCAACAGAGAGGCTAACACAAAAATTTATGACAAACACAAAAACTTATGGCAAACACAGTATGTGCCCAGCTCACGATACACATTTCCTTTGAAATAAGTTCTGGTGATCTATTTGTTTGAATGGCCAAGAGGTCTGAAAGATACAACTACTCCATTGGCAGTGGGAGACAAACACATCATTCCCCCTTCTCCAAAACACCTTTCCCTTTGCTTGATGCTGTTGGTGCAAAATGTCAGGTTGTTGTTTCATTTCCCTGTCCTGTTATTCTCTTTCAGACGAACTTGGAAACAGTGCCACAGTTTCACCAGAAAGTAAGTTCTAATTCTTATTTCCTCTTTAAGAGAAAGGAACTCATCTATATTGCTATGAATTTCTGGCTAGGGTGCTTTGTGCAGTCAAGACAATTTTTAAACTCATTGTTAGACTAGAACTGCTTTCTTGCAGTTTGAACAAAATGCTGTCTCCCAAGGGGTACAGTTTTCAAGGCTGGGACTGCCCAGAAATCAGCATAAAGGGGACAAAGCCAAATTAAATTACCTTCTGGTGCTACACACCACTCTTCTGGCAGGCTGTCTAACATCCCAGTAAGCAATGGCTTAGACATGCAAAGTATTAGAATCATGCTATACCATCACTTTTAATATAGCCTGAAATACGTGCTTTACTCACAGTTGGCTATTGTTCACAATTGCAAAAAACATGCTGCAAGTTCAGAGCATTCCTCTAATTCTGCCCCTTTCTCTGCCTCTTCCATGCATTATTCATTAATTACACTTTCCCATGCACTTTTCCTTCCAGTATCTTCCTACTTTGGTGCAAAGGTTCTCATGACATGCTGCACCAAGTCACAGGATGTTTAAGTACAGTAAGAATATAGTTGCATCAGAAAGACATAATACTAAATATTAAAAAAAAAAATAAAAAGCCAGTCACATATTTCTCTATGTTAATACACTCTAATGCAATTTTAGATACCACTAGCATCTCAGAAAAGTCTCAAGAATCTGGAAACTACAAGATACTGCTCATTACTTGTGCTTCAGCACCAGTGGGTCTGTGCTGTCTGTTCATCACTGGATGCATGTTTTGGTGTCTGAAGAGAAGCCATGGTAAGTAGTTTTACCACCTGAGCTTTGCCTAGGATGCATTTCATTACACTCCTTTTTATGGCTTCATGGCAGTTGCATTCAAAGCTCTATGAAAATTCCCTTATATTTACCCCAACTGATTGCTGTGATGTCCTTGTTGAGTGTGCCAGTTAAGATACTGAAACTTTAATTTGCCTCATATATTGCTTCCTTACAGAGACAGAAGGATGGAAGCAAAGTAAGAACAAATAAAAATCTCGGGCTTTACAATAGTCTTTTTTTTTTTTCTTTGTTTCCCAGCAAAGCAGAAGAGAACTCCATTAACACAACAGAGAGAAGAGATCCTGGTATGTTTCACTTTTTCCATCATCAAAACCTGACCCCGTCCTGAAAAGGCTTGTAGCAAGAACAAACCCTCGTGTAGCACAAACAAACCCTCGTGTAGCACAAAACATGGCATAGGATTAGAGGCAGTCATGGACCATCTGTGTGCCTGCATGGCTTGTCTGGTGTGAGGTATCACCACGGTTGAGCTCAGGGAAGGAACTGAGGGTCTTAGACACAAAGGCACTTTAGGCATCTAAGCTCCTCTTAAAACATGTTAATTTCTAAGTCTTCTTCCAGTAATAGTTTAGGCACCTGAAGCACCTGTGTTGGTCTTGTCCAAACTGTCTGTGTAAGACAAAATACGACCCACAGAGAGGAGAAAGCAATTGAAAACAAAGATTTAAATATGTGACAAGCAGGAATTCACACGGATCCTGCAATTAGTTCCAGAGAAATCAGATGGGCAGAAGGCAAAAGATGCAACCAGAGCTGACAACCTTCAGTCACTGGGGTAGTGCTGGTGGGGATCACAGGGCACCAGACAGGTTGTAGAGCTCCCAAATGGCAAGTTGGAGGAAAGAAAAGTAAAAGCAGTATATTCTAAGTGGCTAGAAAACTGAATGACAGCAACTGACTTCACTAGAGAGGGGTAAATTTATAGAGGAATTTGTATTTGGAGAAGGAGAAGGATTTATTTGGAGAATATCAAGAAAGAAGATAAGAAACAAGAGATCAGGAAATGAGGGAATAGGAGGCAATGAGGAAAAGGGAGTGTGGGGTTTGGAGGTGAAAATAAAATAAATTTCATAAACTGGTAAGGGCAAGCCTTGAATGAGCAGTACAGAAGGGCTCCCATAAAACACTAAATCAGTTGGCATCTTACAATAAAACACGGGAGTTTTGGGAAGGGAAATAGAGAAAGGCAGGAGGCAGAAGCGTGATTTATTTAGTAGGAGCACAGGCAACAAAGAACTGTTCTGTTTTTTGCAGGTCAGGAGTCCAGCAGCTGTTCCATTCCAGGCTGCTGGAAGAACTCAAGCTTCAGAAGGAAGCTCCACACTTTACTGTTCCATGGCCAGCCCACTACAGGCGTTGAAGGACAACATAATTTATAACAATGATGTCCCTCCCTGGAATGCTCAGAGGGCAGCACCTAATGCACCTTGCAACAATCCTGCTATTCCTCCCACCCCAGGTTTATCTGAAAACCCAGATGTCCTCACATATGCTGTACTAAATCATTCTGCTTCTGCAGAAAGATGCCAAAGAAGGGAACAACCTGTAGTAAATGAAATTACAGAATATGCCTGCATTAATGTGCACCAATAAATGTGGCCAGGACTTCTCCAGACAACCACTTTGCAGTCTCAGTTCTAACTTCCCTCCAGGATGGTAATTCCTCTTTTGGGAAAGCTTTCTTTAATGAAGAAGGACCAATGGATGCTCTACTATAACAACAGAATTCAAATCACAGTCCACGCACTGTTTATTTCTTAAATATTGGAATAAAACCAGTCATATTTCGACCCCCTCCACTCCCCCCCAAAAATATTCTGCTTCTACTGTACTTTGGTTATGACTTGAATATCCAAGAGGAGGAGAGGAAGCTTTTCCTAGGATAGAAATAAGTAAAATGAACCTGTGAGAAAGATGACACCAAGTCAGGTTCATTTCTCCTAAATAAAAGTTTGTGGGAGAATTTTTCTCTGAGTTTCTAAGAACATCTTTCCAAGGATTCAGCTTTCCATTCCAGTTCACTCTACCTCATGCACAGTTCTTCAAGCATCATGAATGTCCAAAGTTATTATTAACTAAAATCAAGTGAACACTGACGTGTGTGTGTTTGTATTTTGTGGAGCAGAAGGAAGGGTTGTTTTACAAAGAATTCTCATGAATAAAGTGTGAGAAAATATTGAAATACAGCACACCCTGGTTTTGTCTTGGTGGGATGATTGATTAGTTAAGGTATTGCATGTTGCTTTTGTCCACAATGGATCAATGGAAATAACAAATGATCAGCAGCAACTGACCCCCAGTCAAAATCAATTTTTTTTTTCCCCCCCGCAAAATAACTGTGTTATAACCATGTCATGTTAAGTTTTCTTCCCAGCACTGACACAAAAGTGATTCTGCTTCATGCCTAGGTTTGTGGCAAAGAAGATAAAAATGAGATAGAGATCAAGGTGCCTTTGAGGTTTGAAAAGAACATTCAACGCCCCTTGTCTGCACCAATTTTTCAGCTCTAGCTTAGACACCATGCAAAATAAGGCTCTGAAAAGTACTCTTCGCCATATTTGCAGCAGAGGTTTTTACAGCAGCAAGCAGAGAGTCTTTAACCTGGTTACAAATTTGTACCCTGGTAGAAAAGGAAGGATGTACCAGATTTCGCACTGCAAGGAACACACCAGAGGGTTTGTACTCATGTTAATGGAAGAAAATAAGGCTCTTCTGTCTTCTTATTTCACCTTAACACCAGACCTGTTAAGCACACACACACCCACCTCGCTCTTCTCATGAGCCACATGGTTTATTGTGCTTATGGTGCACTTGCAGTCTGCCTCCCCCTCCCCTTTGAACTCAGCCACAGCATCTGTGTGGATAAAAATCCACAGTCCTTAGTTCTGCACTAAGTTGCTAGTTCAGGCCTTTAGAGATGTTGATATTTTGTTTGGGTTTTCAAATATATAAGTTACCATTCTGGTAAATCATTGATAGTCCTCACTAAAACAAAAGTAGTAGAAAACTGTCTTCTAGAAAAATCCAGTTTGCTCTAGCTGTCTTAGTGGGCCAGTACTTGTATTACTAGAGATGAATTATTTTAGGTGCAAGACTGGGAAGCTTGGAGTAAGTTAGGTATGAAATAGCCCAGAAATAGACCTTTGATTACATTTCTTGCTCAGATGGTGAAGGTACAGCTGTTTTGACAGACTATAAGTAGCTCTGTTTCTCTAACACAGATTCTACCTCAGTGGCCTTAAGCTGAAAAACAAGGTTTGGTCGGAGCAGCCCTGGAACAACACCCGACATCTGGGACCTAGAATGGGACTGAACACACATCGAGGATTTATTGGACCATCATAAGATGCAAAGGCTGGCCAATTCTTCACACGGTTTGCTTCACCTGCACGGAAAGGCTGAGCCTTGGTTTAGTCAGGTCCCCAGAGAGCCAAGTTTGATTTGGAAGATGAGATTTTTGTAGATAAACAGGAAGTGCCTCACCACCTTACCAACACACGCAGAAAAGCAATGCACAGGAGCCTGCAGCAGATTTGCTCTTTTAAGCAGGCAAATTGAATGACTGTGCCTTTTGAAGCTGGGAAACAAAAGGTGCTGACTGAAACCATCTGCCTCTCAGAGTGCAGATAGTCTGTTCAGATAAAGTTCAGCATTGCTCAGTTTTCACAACGTCTTGGAAGAAATGACAATTTTATTTCCAGCATCCACTGGCTTTAAAAGTGGTTGGCACACAGGAAGACTCAACTGGGTCACTGAAGGTGCTGCATATTCATCTCAATCGTCTAAGGAACCTTTAGACAACACAGTGTCACCTTGGAGACATCACACCCAACACTGGTTGCAGAAGGCTGGGTGGATGGTCTCCAGATTTCACACACCCACCTTGCAGCATCCCACGAGAGGGGCAGAGCAGCCTTCTGACTCACCCTGTGTGAAAAGGACCAGCACGGGGTTAAACTGCACAGGGAAACCACACAGCCACAACAGTGCCCAAGGACACAGAGAAACCAGGAGCACAAGAAACAAAACAGGCTCAGGACCCGTTCTGAGGGAAGACGCACAGCCCCACCAAGTCCAAGGGCCTCCAATTTACATCACACTGTTTCCTGTGTCTTGTCTTTTCCTTTCCTATTTTTGTATCGAATATTCTATACAGGTATAGTCACACAGGAAGCCCCAAGAACAGAAACAAAGCTGCACAGCTCTCAGTCACACCCACAAACCCACGCAGGAGGAAGACAGTGAAGTCTGTGGAACTGGCGGTCTGTCAGTGCCAGCAGAGCACGTCGCTGCTCTTCACTGCAATCTCCTGCAAGGGAGCCACATGTGAGTGGTTACTCCCTCCCGAGCAAACCACACAGCACAAGCCTCCTAAAAGATTAGATGGGCTCTTGGACAGTAAAACACATCAACCATCCAGTTTCTCTTTATCCAGTTACTCCCACTACCCCAAAAGGTGCTTCCTTACAAAGACATAACAAATTCAGAACAAGGTGAAGTTTATTTATTTGCCGACTCTCGTGCCCCAAATGTCTGCCAGGCAGGGGACTTCTGGCAAACCACAAACTTTTTCACATTGGTAGATCAAGCAACGGCTTGCTGAGCCTTGCTTCTCCACCTACCTGTTTTGCAACACTTTCCCCCACATCCCCACAGTAGCCTGAGCCTCACTTTAGCTCACAAGGCTCACAGGCAGCAAGGAGAACAGAAGGAAGTGCTACAGCAAACAGTATGTGAGGAGAGGAACCTGCACCTCCAGATAAATGGCACTGCCTCACATTGCTAATTTTCCCAGAGCTTTCCCCCTAAGGGAGTGGCCAGGAGTGTAAATTTGCAGGAATGATCTCAAAAAACCCCAAAGGAGTAGGGTGTACAGACAACATCTGTTGTTCAGCTCACCCGTGCTGCTCCGCCCCGGTCCTGCATGACCTGCACCACCAAGGCAGTGCACTCGGGAAGAAAATGGGATGGCACAGTCAGAGGGAAACATGGGATGCTTCAGGACTTGGCAGCCAAGCTCCACACCAAAGCCTTCTCCCTGCCCATCAGCCATTCCCTGTGCCACCAATTTTGGTCTTCCCAACCTCCAGGCATGTGCTAACATTCCCAGATCCCCCTACATCCCATGTGCTCCTCTGGGGACAGAAGACACAAGCCTGGAGCTGAGCCCTGGGCCCAGACCACAGCACAGGCAGTTGAAGGAAGAAGTGAATATCTATTTCCCTGGACAGGGATGTTCCCTGTCCTGCCCTGTGCACGGGGTTCCTCATTCTGTGGTCTCCATGGCTCTGCTTCTCACGTCACTTCACATCAACCAACATCAGCCAAGGCAAATGGGAAACAGAGACTGGAACAGATATTCCACTGGTGACCAGGGAGGAGAGAGGAGTGGATTTCAGGGGCAGAGAGAGCAGGAGAGGCCTGAACAGACACCCAGAAAAGGAGGACCACCAGAGCCCAGAGGACAGTGGAGTTAGCTACAAAGCTTGAGATGAAAACAACCCCATGGCCCTCCATACAGGCAAAATGAAGAAATCTCATTTTTTCTGTGAGTTTTGAGTGGAAACTAGTATTTTCCATTAAAAAACCCCTACACCAGTCCAGGCCTGCTCATACTCAATTTCTGCTCACCTAACGAAATTGAAAATGCCCAAGAACCACAAAAGCCCACGATACCATCCACACAGGTCAGTGAGATCACCATGACCTTTACACTCCTCGTCACCACAATTACATATCTAGCCTGAACTCAAACTTCAAACTCCTATTCCCCTTCCTTCCTTCTCATACCTACATATCTCTGGTGACCCAGGGAGGAAGACAACTGCAACAGTTGCTGTAATGCAGCTGAATCAGCAGGAAATAACCAGTGTTGGAAACACTGCTAAGAGGCTGAGCTTCTGTTACAAATCTTGGCCTATGAGATAGAGAAGTTCACATTGTAGTGGAATTGTATAATTAATTATGCATCTTGCATAATTGGTTTTAGTCAGGAGATATGAAGTTTGGAGTAAAGAATATCCTTGGCATTGGATGCAACCAGACTTGACTGAGAACACGAAAGTGATCATTTTGCAGGACTAAAGAATAAAACTCCACTGGCTTTAAGATAGCAATATGGATCTGAATTTTCATTGAAGTGGCATTTATTCTCAGGTAAACCAACTTGAATTCTCCTTTCAGATGAGATTTGCTAGGCAAGCTGGTGCACATGCATTACTTTCCACTTTTCTCACCTCTGCACATCCTTACTGAGACCCCACTTGGCAGCAGGGCCACAGTGTTGGCTGCAGCTCAGCCACCTCTCCTGCTGAGGCATAAAGCTGGCATCTGGCAGCTTCAGAAAGGGGAAGGGCATCCAGAGGCAGGCATATCCAAATACAGCACTGGGGTATGAAAAGGAACCTGACACTGCAGTCAGAAACCAACAGCAAACGACAGTCTCTCCAGTCCATCCCAGCAAGTTACACACTGGGATCCAACACTTCTTCCTCAAGTCGAGCTGCCTTGGCTAATAACGATCTCTGAAACTTGTTAATAACCACCTCTCTATGCATTTCCACCTGAAATTGTGTCTAATAATATTTTCTGTGATGACTTACTCCTCAGTTGGAGCAGTACCTGGAAAAAGGCACGCCTGGTCCATGAGCAGCATTTCTGCCCATGGCCAGATGCACCAGCACTCACCTGCTGACTGAGCCCTGGAACTGAGACCACGTTTCCTCAGGTCTCAGCACTGTGTCCGTTGTGCTCACAAAGAAACAGCTTTTCACATAACACAAAGGGATTCAACTCTACAAAGTTATTTCAGCCCCATGCTGGTCTGTAGCTGTGTGGATTTTACAGACAGCAGCTCACCAAACAGAGCTCAAGGGAATCCATAAAGTCACTATCCATAGATTTCTGGTTGCAGTCTGAGAGGCTCCATTAATTTTCTCTCATGTAACCTCTTCCAAAACAATGCCTGCCTCAGGAAAAGAGACAGGACTATCGAATTTTGGTGTGTAACAAGAAAGTTGCCTGCTTTCTAGCATTTCTGGGTTATGCGGGGGGATAGTAAAGCTATTTAGGTTGTTAATACACAGAAGTCTATTCCATAAATTTTGCATTAGGAATTTAGCCTGCATTTTCACTGCATTCTCTCTACAGAGACTGAGAACCTTTGGGAAATGCCATTTCAAAGGTATTTAATAACAATTTAAAAAAAAATAATTAAATAACTTGCAGCTCCCTTTGCCCATGCCATACTCTTCAACAGTCACAGCTCTCTGGAAGAGGTTGCAGCTTCAGTAGACCCTCTGTTTTCTCAAGAAAATCACATTTAAAAGGTTAACTACAGTGCCAAACTCTGGCATGGTAGGAAAGCAAGGCACAAAAACTCACCTTACGTAATTTGTGGTTATAGCATGACCACCAGCTCCTCAGCTGGGGACCTCACAGGGGCACAGGATGGTTCATCACCTTGGTCAGAGGATGAAAACCCCTGTGAGCCCCCTCCTCTCTGCAGTCTGGGAACAAACCCCACCAAAACAGTGGCCCTGAATTACATGCAAGTGATGGGAAATAATAGGCATGCTTTGATTTTGGACACAAACTTATCATGATGAAGTGGAAGTCGAGCAGAAATGGCTTCCAACACCCAACTTCCCTTTCGTTGTGGTTTCTCTTCTTTCTTTGAGGGGCTTCAGAGCTTGAGACCTACAAAAGAGAAGTGAAACAAACCAGAGATAAATCGAGAGTATTAAAGCACTCTTGGCTGACTTACAGGAAGGAAGCCCAGAATAAAAACGAACAAAACAAGAGCAAAAACTCTCCCCAGGACCCTGGAGAACTTCATCTCCCTTTGCAAGAGCCTTCCCTGGGTGCAGCCTTTGCTGAAGCGCAGATTTCCACTGACATGGCAAGGTGACCAAGGGTCAGAGAGAGATGGTAACTGGGTCAGATGGAGGTGCAAGGCTTCATTTTCCCATCTTCTGAAGGTTTGCAGCACCTGTCTGTTGACAAAAGGATATCTGGTGTCAGAATTAGCCATGCAGTATCTGTCACCAGCACAGAAGGCCCTGGAAATTTCTTTCCCTAGTTAAAAATAAATAATGAAGAAACGTAAGTCATTCCTTACGTAGCCTTTGCAACACATTTCTCAGCATGTTTTGCAAAAAAAAAGCACCCATTTCACATCTAGGAAGTGTGAACACTAACTACTTGGAAATCAGACAAGTCCTTTGAAAAGTTGCCTCACTGCTGTTCTCTCTGCTCTTTCAAACTGCTTGACATCTTTCTTGAAACTCAATACCTGAAAAACTGGACTCACTGCGTTCTAAGATCCTATTTTTCTGAGTCAGCAAGTACAATTCTCAAATAAGTCCTTACTGTCTTTACAGGGGAAGATATTTAGTGGTGCCCTGTGTTAGATAAAAGACTGGGAATTCACAGTTCTGGAAACATCATTATTATTTCAGAAAATGTACAGAAAATAGACAGAAAATGTAATCAGGTTTTATCTTATTATTATAAAAACAATTTTAAGGCCATAACGTCGTGGGAAACATGGATTGTGAAAGTCTTTCATACAGCTAAAAATGAGTTTTTCAAATTATATGCATTTATTTTGCCAGGAGTTGTGACAATCCTGGGCCTGGACACACCTGCCAACACCTACTTTAAAGAGTGTGAAAAGAGGAGCTCGGAACATAACTTATTCCTTCTTTCCTCTGCAGGGATGATATAATATCCTTTTAATTTAGAAACCAGAGAAATGTAAACCAATTAGGTCAAATATATAATTGAGCTCTTTTGATCATGAGTTTGCTTGCAAATGCTTCAGCTACAAGCTCTGTGGTTTGGGACAAGAATTGCTTGAAAACTCCATCCCAGCCAAAGGTGATTGAGTCACGTGCTTTGACGAGACACCAGAAAGAGAATTTAGGTTAGAATTTTTGAAAACTCATCTGAAATCTGTAAAACTGCCTGCCAAATATGCTCCTACATACACAGCGTGCAGAAGCATGGTTAGGAGAGGGTTGTGCATGCTGGGGAGTCTGGCTGGCCACTGCAGCCCCCACAGCTGCTGGGTACGCAAGAGGGAGATGGCTCTTGTTCCCTTGGTCCAAAACAACCCCTGCCAGCAGAAAGAGCCCCTCTTTGCAAAGCAAAGGGTAAGGAGCACAGCATGGGGCCCAGCCAGACCACTTGCTGCTGGGATCACAGCTGATAATCCCAATTACTGCCCACAGTAATCCTCTCCATGCCCTGCAGAGTGGCTTGAAGAGTCAGGTGGCAGAACCTCTTTGAGGGCTCATGTTTTATCTCAGTGCCCTCATTGTCTCCTGGATGAAGGTGGAGACAAGTCCTGGCTGCCAGACCCCACTCTGCCACTGCACTGTGCCCCAACACAGGCAGGAACATCACCTATCATCCCACTCCACTGGTGTTAGATACATTACAACTCTCTGGGAGGAGGATGGGAGAGGATATAAACAAAAAAGATGAAGTAATCTCTTGTTTTCACTTCGTCTGATGAACATGGAGGGTAAGATGGAAAGTACCA
The DNA here is from genome assembly GCA_013400415.1 of Scytalopus superciliaris. Classification (NCBI taxonomy): domain Eukaryota; kingdom Metazoa; phylum Chordata; class Aves; order Passeriformes; family Rhinocryptidae; genus Scytalopus; species Scytalopus superciliaris. The sequence goes on from VXBX01006779.1 coordinate 31,066, forward strand.
GACTTGTAAAGCCTTTCATTTTCTACTTGCACGGAAATTCTGGACCAATGTGTCAGAGCATCCTGCTTCCTCTGGGAACTGTTTTTGCTAAACCCGCTGAAAATCTGAAACTGCTTGCAAAAAAAGGAAGTGTAACCCTGTAGGTTACATGTGAAATCTTTCCAATATACCAAAGGTGTACACAGAGAACAACCTTCACAGTTCCCACAGGGGGGTAAACGGGAGCGATTGAACTGTCAGAGCAACACATTCCCAAGTTACATTTCCTCCTATGACAGTCATCCACATCCGAGTTCACCATTCTAATCCGGCAGTTATTCCCGAGTGGTTTAAGTGATGGTCAAGTCTCACAGAAAGGGGATGCAGCGGAAGAAACGCGTGTCAAATACCACGGAAGGCCACGGGAGGGCGACGCTGCGCCAGGGAATTTTTTCCCAGTTTACCGGAATTTCACCTGCCTGTTGCTGTGAGGGAATGGCTGGCAGCACATCCGCGGCCAGGTTGATGCTCTTTCACCCAGCACCGGGAACCAGAAAAAGGATCGTGCTGCGATTCCACCATCCTCCACTTCGGTGCTGGCCAAACCCCTACTCAATTATTACTGTAATGACTTAGTTATTGCAGGAAACACCAAAGGTCGAACTTCTAAAGCACTTTCCATCAGAAAGAGAGCGAAACCTCGGTCGCCTGGGCATCCTCTGATGGGACTGCAGAAGGATGGGCAGAGGGGAGGATGCAGGAGTGGTGCCCGCCTGCCAGTGTTCTGTGCCCTCCCCACTGCCGGACAGCGGCACTGCTGCTGTGAGAGGCCACCAGATGGCAAAAAGTGACAGGAATTGAGCGCCAGCTGTGCCTCCTCCCCTGCGAGCGGGACCAGCTCCTGCCCCACCAGCTGCGGGCAAAGCCTGGAGCTCAGCACTCCGAAATTCCGCGGCTCCATCAGCACGGGGCACAGACCTCCCACATCCAGCAGCGCTCAAATGGATAAACGAATGTCTTCGTTCTGTTTCCTTTTGGGGGAGGTTGTTTTGGTTTGGGGTTTTTTTAGGTGATATTTCGGGTTCTTTGGTCTCGCAGTGTATTCCCATCACGCACCTGCCCTGAGATGCCACCGAACTGTGGTGTGGTGGGGATGATTGAGGGAAGTGAAGGTGCTCCTCTGAGATTCTGAGGGTGACGTGGTGCCAGCCAAAAGTGGGGTTTCAGTGGCTAAAAACAAATCAAAACCCTCACACCTTAAGTGATATCCTTAATTACCCATGATTTTACTGCATTGTTATGTAGCCTGAGAGAAAATCCCACAAAACTGTTGGAATTTCAGGGCTAAATACGTTTACTTTCAGCAATTTTCAGCGCTGTCTGAGACATGATTTTTATTTGTGTTTTTGGCCAGGACAACTCTCCTTTGCTTAACCAAAGAACACCAAATGCATTTTACTATCTTTACCCAGTTTCAAGTCCCTTTTCTAAGTTTAGCCTTTTAATTACTCTGGTGTCATTGAGAAGTCGTATCATCCACAAAGTTACATTCTGAAGAGAAAGAGAACAAGATCCTTCTTAATATTTATCACCTCCCGTCTTCCTTGACCCAGAGGAATTCCCTACAAGGATGAAAGCTGGTGCCTGTCCACCCCTGCTTCGAACCCTGGCTGTGCCTGACCACATGAAGCCAAGGCAGGGAGCTGAACATCATCTCTTGTAGTGACTCTCCAATTGCACACATCCAAATCCCTCCCTCCCTCCCTGCTAACAAGGCTTACTTCTACTTGGCTGTCCCAAGCTAACTGAAAATAGCAGACTCATTTAGATTTTCTTAAAATCACATGTTTGTTTACATTTAATTTCTCTGCGTTTTCTCCTTCCAGCCAGCTTTGTCTCTGACAGATATATTATTTCAAAGCATGCTCAACTTTCCTCAGAGTTTCTTTCTCCTTCAGGAAGTAACTAATCCAAAGCTAAAATAAAAAGATGTTTGCTACATGACACGTAATCAAACATCTTAAACCTAAACTTGCCACCTTCTCCCTGTGGGGTGGGATTCATCCCACTCATTACGGACAACCACAGAGGAATATTGTATCTGAGCCAGCCTTGGGATTGTTGGGAGAAAAATTAATCATATCCCGTATCTCACTTGTGCACTTCATACGTTGGTGGGCATTGGATGAATCATCACGTCATCACCGCTGGCTGATTCACTCCCTGACTGTGAAGAAAGCCTCCCAGTCTGCAGGGCAGGGGTCTGGGGACTTCAAGGAGAACATAACTTCCTTCAACCTGCTGTCACTCCCTTATTTCCCACCATGTGTAAATCTCCTTTCCAACTGCTGCAAAATACAACCCCCTGGGTCAATTAAGGCAGGCCTAAGACTGAGATCTGCTCACCTGATCTATATGCTGGCTCTGACATTGATCCCTTGCCTTTAGATCCAGGACTGGGGATCCTCAATCCATGCTAATTTGTGGACATCCTGCCACAATAATGGACAAAAACTGAGCAGAAAGCACCCGTCTGAGCCCTCCACATATAGAGGAGTGGAAGCAACTGAAGCTACAGGATTGATTCTATGCATAAAAAACCTCAGGCCAGACCACAGGATTCCTCCAATGTCCATGGCATCTGAAGAGAGATGCCAGATTTTCAGGTAAACAAGGAAAAGTAAGCTGTTTCCTTCCCCTTAAAGTTGGGTCATCACAGGGTCTGACCTTGGTTTTCATCCCAGATGAAGGGAATATAAAGGTCAGTGGTGTGAGAAGTTGAGTCTTGGTTTTCTAATCTGTCTCACAGAAAAAAAAAAAATTACTTAGCTTGTCCCAGCCATATTCTGGGATAAAAAACCGCTGAGGGCCCTTGATAAATGAACCAGAGGGAATAAAATTAATACTAAAAGAGCCTTTTTATAGTTTCATGCTTGCCTCAGCAGAGAGCATTTGAGGGGAGCAGACATACCACGCAGGCTGTTGCAGCTAGAATTAAACTCTTTCCATCATGGAAGAGAACAGCTTAGTTAAAATATGTGGGGGCTGGAATGTTAAATTCCTTGGCACGATTTACTGTGAGAGCAGCCCTGTTAAAACCATCGAGAGATAACCATTAGAAACACTCATCAGGCATCACTGCAGAGAGCGAAGGAAAACTGCAGGCTAAATCCAGAGCTACTCCTTTCTCCCTTTCTTCCTTAGGCAAACACAGGGCTGCTGGAAGAACCATCAGAGGGAGATGTCCCTGAAGCGAGGAGAAGACTAAGTCAGGCATTCAGCACGAGCTCTCTTCCAAGAATTCCAGAAAGAGAGGAGGGGAGTGAAAGAAGAAAGGGTCACCCAGCAGATCCGTGTGAGCACAGGAAGAGCAGCCAGCCCTGCCTGACAGTGGGCACCTGGGGTCAGAAGCTGAGCAGGACTGCACTATGAAAGTTCTTTCACTACATTTGCTGATCCTTGTAAAACGCATTCCCCAAAGGACTGTCCCAACAAGAACAGCTTTCCAGAGTCAGAAAATAATTATTGCACTTAAGTATCACTTCTTTCCCACAGAACAGAAAACAAATATGACCTATTACAAGCCCCCAGTGAAATGTCATTTGCCCAGATCTGGGGGAGGGAGACTATTCAATCAATCCTGAAATTTTTAACATTTCTAAAACTAGTTTTACTGTAATTCTCACATTTCTTTTTATAAATAAATATTCCCTTTGTACCTCCTGTTCCTCCATAAACAGAGATGTATTACCAGCAGGTGTACCTTGGCTTACTAGTCGCACAGGGTTAGATTACCTTTAAGTTTAACCACTTTAGCTTTGTTTTGGCATTCTGTACTAAATGCCCTCTTTAGTAGATTGGTCTGTTGCTTAAATACAGATATACTTGTTTTAAAGATTTCATATTATCGTAGGCAGTGTTTTGAGACAGCTCCTACAGCTGTGGAGAAAACTGTACATACTGAGTGGATACCATGACCTTTGAGTATTTTCCTTTCCTGCAGAGCTTCAGTCACTGGGGATGGCATCTGAGACATCCCTGAAGAAAAAGGGCAGCAGACAGTCAGAAGCATTCATTTAGAGATGACTTTTACAATCAGCCAAGCTAAAAATAATCATCCCCCGTCCACACACCACAAGATTTGTGCCCCCTTAGCTTATGCCTGCTGGCTGTTAGAAAGCCAAGGCAGAAGTGTTTTATAGGGCCACCCCAGGCTGTGTCTCTGAGGTTAAGGACAGGGAAAGCTCCCAAGAAGCCTTGAGACTTCTCCTTAAGCTACCTGATCCAGCACACAGCTCTGGGAAGTTCTGATTTTCTCCAAACCTACTAAGGGGTCACAAATCCAGTGGAAATAAGTGAAGCTGCCTATGGTGACACACGCAGTGGGCAGGGTTAGAGCAGATGGTGGGTGGTGGGAACACTGGGCCCCTGGAATGTCTTCCAAGGGAAACATAATGGAATGGCAAAGTTCTGGTTCTCCTCTCTTACAAATGGTGATTGCATTGTGTCCCTCCCCAGGCCGGAAAGCCCACGATAAGGAGAAATAAACATGAGTTCTTTCTGAGACAGTCCAGAGCTTGCAAAGTTGGGGTTTTTTTGGAATAACAAGCAGGCACAACAGAGCTTTTCAGTCCCAAATAGAGGGTTTAATGTCTTTCCTTTAAAAAACCAAAAGTTTTCCCCTGAATTTCGTGCAAATGTAATTTTGTTCCCGGCAGGAAGGTTGTATTTGTACTGGATGAAGGACCACATTGAGGGTTTGGCTCACACACAGCGATAGCCTGTAATTTTCACAGACGCAACAGTGTCTGTGTCACTTTGTAATTCCTCTGCTCTGCCCTAAGCCACAGGCTCAGTCTCTGTCAACAACCACAGAGGGAAAAGGAGGGTGCACAAAGGCAAGCGGCCCCAGCAAAGCAGGGAGGGGTCAAGCTGGGCACATCCTGTGGGATCGCTTTGTGCAGACACAGTGTTTCAGAATGCAGCTAGAGGGTAGATAACAACACCTGGCGTTTATTCAAGATATGCAGCTACTGGCTGGGAAAAGCCAAGAAGGCCAAGGGAACCGTGATAAGCTCAGGATGAGAAAGTAGAAATAATGAGATAGACAATTAGCAATAACAAGACATAGTGAGTGAAGCTGCCAACCAATCATGGTCTGAATAGGGGCGTGTGGACAGTGGCCTGTAGCCAATTGCTTTGCATACAGAAATGCGTGTACGGTAGTAAAATAGGTATATATATCAGTAGAAGTTTCGAATAAAGTTGGATTTGAATATGCATCACACTGATGTGTCAAGTTCATTGCCGCTCGTGAGATTAATCCCTGGCATCATCCCACCCCCTGGAATTCAATACCAGTGTCAATACCAGTGTTTGGGTTCCAGCCACTCTGGGGAAAAAATAAACCAGTCTGAAAAATCTCCAGGAGTATCAGGTGTATGAAAACAGCTTTTTTTTTCCTTTTTTTTTTTTTTTTTAATATAAAGAACCACTAAAGGTATTTGGAAGCTCTGGTTAGGTGCTCGAGTGGTATGTACCTGTAATCTTCAGTGCAGTCATCTTAAGTGACCCCTGGACTTTTTGCCACAGGAAAGCTTTAGAGAGTTTGTCTCCTCATAAGCTCCCCTAAAAAGTTGATGGAAATGTTCAGAACAAAATGAAATGCAATGAAAAATACCAATTTTTGTTCTGATAGGGTGTTTTGATTTAACAAAATATAAAAATGCATTTATTTCTGCAAGACTGTAAAATTTCCTTTCCTCTACGTCTGAACAGGTGGTTTATTATTTCATTTAAAAATTCTGGTTTAGCTCATGTGTGACTTTGACGTGTACTGGAAATCAGCTATCTTGTTGCCATATCAGCTGCTGCTTCAGAAGGGGTTGTCTTGGTTAAGAAAGCAAAGGATATGTTAAACAGGGCTTTTGGTCTAGGCAAAGAAATCTTTGCATTGGTACCGCTGTAAAATCCTGGCCCAACTCCTTGATGATTCATGTTCCTTAGAGAGCAGACAAAGGTAGGAAGCCATCTCAGCCTGACTCCAGTCACTCACTTCCTGAGCCCTCATCTTCTGACCCCTGCCCAGGAATAAGACCTGTGGCCCCCCAGGAGGGAGGGGGAGACAGGGAGCTATGGGCCTCTGAAGGACTGACACACGGCTCTCAGAACAGGGAAAAATCACTGAAAACCACACACTAAATATCCAAAATAGATGAATGCTGTACAGTCAGCAAATGAGAGCCCCATAGGAAAAGTGTAAGTTGGAATTGTGCTCATTCCCACCACCCAGCAAGGCCGAAGTAAGGTTACATGCATAAGCTTTTCATCCCACAATTGCATAACCCCCATTTACATAAGGAGCTAATGCTGTTTTCCCTGTTATTCATCCTGTTATCTGGGCAAAACTTTTCTTTTAGGATCTCCTTTCCTTTTTTTTTTTTAATTCCAGGGGCAGATGGTGCTGCCCCTGGCTGTGTGTTTTCCATTCTTCACGCAATTAACTTCAAACAGTCAATGGAGAGGAGGAATTCCCACACCCTTTTCCTGTGCATTACTTGCTGCCTGTTCATCAGTGGGATCCTCCTTGTCCATTCCCATCAGGCTCTCCAATCAAGTAACCGAAATCACTGTCCATCCATTTACAAGAAACATTGTCTTTCCTGTTGCTCTCCAAGAACTGCTTTGTGACAGCACCCCAAGGCCAAAAGACTTCCCCTTCTGCTCCCAAAACCACCTTTTGGCCCTCACTGAGTATTTTGTGGCACCACCAGGCAAATTCTGATTCAAGCAAATCCAGGAAACTGAGTAATTTGCAGCCAGAAGGAAATGCAGTTACTTGCTGCCTAACAGCCAGCTTTGGACATTTTGAACACAGCTTTTAGGAAGTCTCCCATTCCCAGGCAATCTTAGCACTTACATACTTTTAAGAATATTGGGGGATTTTTGCCTTTAAAACACTCCCTGCTTTAAATAAGGTACAGAAAAGGGGATGTCCTTGCTGATATCACTCAGCTTCAGATTAGGCCAGCCAGGAAATGCAACCCATGAAATGCATCACCTTTGGCCTTAAAATGGTGTCAGCTGGTAAAGTAGGAGCTGGGGAGAACTAGCAAGGGTTTTGTTAAATATATTAAAATAAATAGAAAGGAAGAATTTAACCTGAACTCTACTAATTCATCAAAGAAAAGGACAGTTCAGAAAGTGTTGATACAGTTTAATTTAGTTTTAGTGAGGCTTTTCTATCTTCATGAAGAGCATTGCAGCTTAATTCTCACACAGTGTTTTGGTCATCTTTGCTAGAGATTGATATCTGTAGGATTAGATGGTTTCTTACCATGTTAGTGTGGCAGGGTTTGCACAGGGCAGCCCAAGTATGTATTGCCATACAAAAGTAAGGCATTCTTGGTGGCCCTTCAAGACTAAACATATTGCCAACCTCATTTGAGTATCATATGAATAGTATTTCAACACCAGAAATACCTCAGGTGAATAAATTTCCAGCTAATGGGCAAGAAAATTCTTCTCCTGGGAATCTGAGTTGAAACAAGGACAAAGCAATCACAGAATCATAGAATGGTTTGAGTTGGAAGGGACCTTAAAGATCATCCAGTTCCACCTGCTGCCATGGGCAGGGACACCTTTCCCCAGGCCAGGTTGCTCCAAGCCCTGTCCAACCTGGCCTTGGACACTTCCAGGGATGGGGCATCTTCAAATTGAAGTACAGCAAGAGCTTTTGCTCCACCTCAGCAGGCACACACGCATTTTTTTCCCCATGCAAGACTCCTAAAAATTCCCACAGTTCGCCAAAAAACAGTGTAATGGCTCTAAGTTTTCTGTGCTGCTTGGGGCCTCCAACTTCAGAGGGTGTTCAGTTTTAGTTTCAATAGAAACCAATTAAAAATACAAATCCCGAATTTAAAATGAGTTCACTTACCTTCACGGTATGTTTGAATTTACGCCTCCAGGTGGAAGAAAGCATTTGCTGCAAGCTGTTCCAGGTTGTGTATTATTTATTTGCTTATGAGAGCTTAAACCTGCAGTAGGAATTCCTCCAAGATCGTAGCTAGCAGCCAAAGCCTTCTAAAATCATTTAGATTTGGCAAATTCGTGAATAGAGTTGTGTAGGGTCAGTTCAGTGCCTCTGGAGCCCAGTCCAAACCTCAATGCACCCCTGTCCAGCAATACCACATTATTACACCAGTCACTGTCCCCCACCCATCTTTGGATGAACTGAACAACAGAACCAGGCAACATGAACCCACTAAGTTAAATATATGCAGCATGCCAGTAATTGTTCTGCATGCCAATAATTAATGAGTTTCCTTCAAGGTAGAAAATTTTACTCCGCATCGAAGGCCCCAGAATTCTCACTGAGGAAAAAAAAAGTTGATTTAATGCCCTGCAAGCACAGGCTCCACACAAAATGGGCTATCAAGAAGGCTAAAGCTTGAATCCCCACCACAAGCCTTTATCCCTTGAGCCTTCTGTTGCCAATCTGCTGCAAAACAAAGCTTGGGGTTTGCATTCACACTGGCAAATCTCCCTCCAATTAATATTCTGCTTCATCAGCTCTCAGGCAGACCCTGGGGAGGATACAAGGTACTTTCAACATAGAGCAGTTCCTCTTTTCACTAATTACTACTCCTGGAAACTGGAGGCTGCCGGTTTGCCAGCTGTAAAAATAAAGGAGTTTACATTTTGCTTAAACAAATACTTGATGACAATGTACAATAATGGGAAAATGGTTAGCAGTTTCAGAGACAGGTACACCCTTGGAACTAACTTGGCAAAACCCTGGGATTCAAGGATCTGTCTCCTCCTTGGGACCTGCTTAAATGCAGACTTTCCCTCAAGTTTCCTGTAATCCATCAATTTGACAATCCTTCCTGGAGTGTTCATTTAATAATAGCAGCCCCATATTTATGGAAGCTGTCATTTTTACTGGAGGAGAACTGAATGTAACTGCCCAAATCAGATCCTGGTGGATTTGGGGAATACAAATACAGAATAACTTCCTAGACAGAAAATAGTAGAGCAAATAGTTCAGTTGCAAGGGACCTACAACAATCATCGAGTCCAACTGCGTGACCAGCCCTAGTTCAGCTTTGGCCTCACATGTCTTCTCCCTTCCTGTGCAAACTACAGCTGGGTGATCTCCCAGTGAACCTGACCTTGCTTCCAGGCATTGCACCGTTTCTTTTTCCTTGTGAGCTCCCCGTGGAGTTCCCAGTTCAGCCAAGCTGGTCTCTTGCCCCACTTGCTTCACTTACAACAGTGGATTTGTCTGTTCCTGTTCTTCCAAAAGTCAGTTCTAAAAACTGACTGGCACTTGTGGACTCCTAAGCCCTCAAAAGCAGGTTCCCAGGGTGGGTAATAAATAGCTCCCTGAACAGGTTAAAGTTTGCTCTCCTGAAGTCCAGGGCAGCAACTCTGATGTCCTTTTTTTCTCATTACAGAGGCAATTTTAAACAACCATTTCTGTGATCACTCTGGCCATAACAGCCACCCAGGATCACATTCCCCCCAGGTCCTTCTCTAGTCACAAATAACAAATCTAGGATTGCATTTTCTTAATCAGCTCGCTGAGTACTTGTGACAAGAACTTCAACAAACTACTAGAATGTCCCAGACTTGCTTGTCACGCCAGTATGGTATTCCCAGTTGAAACCTCCCATAAGGACAAGGGCTACTGTTCCAGATATTTCTGCTGCTTGCCTACAGAATAACTCAGCAGTGCTGTCTGGGCTACCCATAATGGACACTCACTAACAGCACCTGCTGTGTTTTCCATCCCACTGTTCCTCACCCAGAAGCTCTGAAACAACAGAATTTCTAACCAGAAGGACTGTATAGTCAAACGCCTCCCTTACACACAGTGCAGCTCCACCTCACGTCCCCTGCCTGTCCCTCCTGGGCAGCCTGTAACCTTTTATCCCAAAATTCCAACCATGAGATTCATCCCACCACATTTCACTGACAATGATGACATCACAGGATTGGGAACAGACCAGTGCTTCAAGCTCACCTTGCTCGTTTTTCCTACTACATGCACTGGTGTAAAAGCCTTTCTGATGAACAAAATAAGTGTTTTTGTGAACAGGAGCACAAAACCTAAGGGCTGATATTTTAATCTCTTCCCATAGGCTAGCAGAGTTGGATTCAAACCTCACAGTGTGACCTTGAATAATATTAGTGTTTTGCAAAAGCCTTGCCAAAAGTTCAAGAATATCTCAGCCTGCCTCTCTGCAGGAGATCCATATGATGATAGGGAAGGGATTAATACTGAGCAGATTCATGATGCCTGGAAAGAGGGGTTTGCCACTGGTTTCTAATAAGCAGCCACTGTTCAGAGCATTCCAGGACACACCTAAAATGACATCACTCAGAGGACACAGGGCACTGTTGCTGCTCCAGGACTTCAGCATAGTGGTGCTTAATTAAGCAAAAGCACAATGTGATTCTCTACCAGACCTCTGAAAATATTTCCATTATCTTTCATTGAACTGATTGTTTTTCTATAACTATTTCCCAGAATGAACCTCAACATGTACTGGCACAAAACGTTTGCTTCCCATTTTCACAGCTTTCCAATTGTTCTCAGCTCAAAAAGAAAATGACAAAACATATACGTGTCAGCCAAAAGAAATTATAAACCAGCCCTCCCCAACTGGAAAAAATAACAAGGAAAGTTTCAGTTCATGACATTCTATCAGAGCTTCTTGGGCCTGGAAGTGAAATGCTTTAAGACACCAACCGTGGAAAGAATTGGTGCCATGTTTCTTTTTCGGAAGGGACTGAATCATTCAGATGAAAGAGGTAAAAGTCTGCACTAGTTTCCCTTATATTCATGTTTTCATCATATTTACAGTAACAGGTTCTGGAAAAAAAAAATGGAGCTCACACCCACTTTTTGGCCTTCTATTGTTAAAGTAAATTATAAACAGATTCTAATATTTTAAATATTTAATATTGTAAACATTTTTTTATGCACTTTTTTAAAATAAATCCTCATCTAAAGGGTTGATGGTACACACTGGACTAACCCCACATGCTCAGAGCATGAGGCTGAAAATAAAGGGCATGAGGTCTTCCTTTGCCCCACATCCCCACACCCTTCTTCAGCCCAAAGCACGTCTTTCCATTACAAGCACACCAGCATGAAACCTGCTGGTAGAGACCTGCGGGTATGTCACAGCATTGCCAAAGCAGGCAGCATTTGGTTGTTCTCACTGAATCACCTCCAGCCTCTGGGCATGACAAGTGACAAAAGTGATGGCAACTAAGAAGCCAAAAGGGCCAAGAAAGTACGAAGTGGGAAAGAAAAGAAAATAGAAAGAGCACGTGGACAGGGAGAAAAGTTAAAATTCAAGAACAGAGATGAGGAAAATGAAGCAGACCTGTCTGTGAAGCTGCATCATGAAGGTCACCATGTACATTCCTATCCCGCCCACACCAATAACCTGCTCTGGCTCTCACTCCCCTTTCCCTCCCAACCACTTCTGGTGATCTAAACTCACCTTCTGGTCCTCCCTGGAAATTTCCAGACACTGAATTCAAGCAGTGAAGGCTACAGAAGACAAAAATAACTCACCAACCCACTCCCACATGCCCCATGTCTCATCCTCCCTTGCTCAGCACTCTGCTTGTAGGAAATTAGTGGTAGCCACCAGAAACCTTTAGGAAAAACAAAGGATGGGTGTTTTTCTCACAAGGCTGAGAGAGTTCAGCCCTCTCCCTCCCTCTGGACCAGGCACTGTATCAACAGATTGCTCACAGGCAGCAAGGCAAACTTGTGGGTCTCACCTCTTCCTGCACAACTGCTTGTGAGGGCAAAAAGAAGGGCTGGGAAGAAAGCAGTCTGAACTTTCTCAGGGTTCTTGGAGCTCACCCTCAGGAGATTCTTCACTGGATCTTCATTTTAATTCCTACCCCTGTGGGACAAAATTTTTCTCCCAAGTTCGGTCAGCAAAGTGTTAGTAGTTTCCTGCACTACACGGTTTCATCGTATACAGCACAAATAAGGTGAGGAAAAAGAGCTAGAGTTCTACACGAACACCCAAAGTTTTTTTCCAGCCTAAACTCACTGGGGACACACACCTGGGTGATGTCACGTCTCTTCCCTTTTAGTATTGCCTCTCCTATCTTCATATCTTTTCCTCTCAGAAGAATCAGCAGACTGAGGATTTCTCTACTGCCTGCAAGGAAAGATGAAATCTCTGGTAGGTAGCAAAATCAGTCATTTTCCTCCTGGACAAGAAGGTATCCTGGAGAACCTGCCTACAAAGACACCACAGGGTGTTTACAGGCCCTTGATTTCTGTCACCTCAATCTTCTCTTTCTACAACGTGAAGACTGCTCATTTAAGTGCTAACCAAAACCTCCTTTTTTGAATTGAAGCTCATTCTGATTATTAGTGAAAGATCTTGTTCAGGGAAAGGGGCTACTCAGAGTAACCTCAAAGCTGAAATCATCTCAGCATCATAGCACAGCAGTCAGCAAATGGGACAGAAAGCGAAGTACTGGTATAAAGACACAGAATAAAATAAGACTACATATGCCCCAAGAAGGAACCTGGAGTGCTCTTTAAGTTCTTCTCCAAGAATAAAACCCACACACCTGTATTTCCATGTATTTCTGTTTGATCCTATTATCTACAACTGAGGTCATATAAACTGAAATGATCTTGCAGATGTGACAATTTGTGAGTCTAGTTTGGGGGGTTTTAGCACACAGCTGTTGGTAAAACAACCTGGAAACAGGAGAATACGTACAGGCAACACAAGTCTGAAGCAGTCAGGTTTCTGGAATTACAGACTTTCCAGAGAGCTCCACCAACATCTGCCTCTCAGTGCCCTGAAGGATGCAAAGTAATGTGGAGGTCGCTCTCAGCTCTTCCTTTAAGACAATTCCTCTTCACATCAACTCCAATTCCAAATAGTTCCTGATTTGAAAATGCCACTGGGAAGGGAGATATATTAAAAAAATAATCAATCTCTGCCTGAAATCTCAGCGCAGCTTATTTGGTTTGTTGTACATTCCAATCACTGCTCTCTTTTTGCCCCTCTGCTGGAGGGAAGTATTAGATCCACTAGAACAGCAAATTTTGACATTATTTAGGTTTGTTTCCAAGCTATCTATTCCTTAACATAGAACAATTCATAGCAATTTATAAAGGTAAAATAAACCATTATGCAACACTCAAACTGAGAGTTAAAGCCTTGAAATACTTCTCTTGCAAAATATTTATTAGTTCCACTAAAGGTACCTTCCAGCGTTTCAGTGGGAAAGGAAAAAACCCCAGTTGTTTCATAGTTACTCTATTTTTGGAAACTAAACTTCTGGCAGTAAGATGACGAGGTAATATTTTCTTTTGGACTCAACATTATTTACACTGTGATGTACAGATAAAAATCTCCTCATTTAAAAAAATGCACCACGTGTGTGCATGGCAGCAGATCAGAATGCTTTCTAAACACCTAAATCATACCATATCTGAACTGAGACACACACTGTTTTGGGACAGGCTTGAACCAATCAAAAGCCAGTTTGAGGGAGTTTTCTCCAAAGAACAGTTCCAAGCCAATTATTTCTCAAGAGGATATAAATGCTTGCAATTCTACAACTGCCCCCCAAATAATTCAGAAGGAAAGGCAAATGAATGTGTAGCAATACAACCAGTTACACACACAAAGCCCTAATTATATGAAAGACTAAACTGAGTCAGCTTGCACTATCCCAAGAGCAGAGGATTTACAGACAGCCTTGAATAATTTGTCAATTATCCACATAATGCAAATTAGGCTGGTAGAAAATGAGTCCATGCCTATTGTTCGCCACTTAGCCCTTGATTTTTCAGACTTGAAAAAAGTCATAAGGAACAGAAAAAACAATTGAGCAGTTTCTAGAACAGAAGAAACAATTGCGTGGTTTCTGGCAATATCTTACCTCTTATATTAACATAGCCAATCTTTCAACTAACATAGAAAAGCTTGAGGAAGGAAGACCTTGCAGCAAAACCTCTCTTTAAACACAAGGGGGAAATGTCCTGAGGGTTTCTTCCAGGAAACCAGAAATCCCTTCTAGCTGGTTCAGTTAACTCTTTACATGGACCATCGGAGATTTCCACATCCCGTATTTCCCAATGGCTCTGTCTTCCCTGTTTTTAGCATTACAATTTTGCAGGATGCCCATACTGCTTTCTGGGTTAATTTTACCCCTAGATTATTTCTGTTGGCTAGATTAACACGCAAAGCTGCGTCAGAAGGGAGAGGGAAAATATCTGGGCTGGCTAGCAGGGACACAGTTCCTACTTCTGTGGGAACCAAGAGATTTTTCCCATAGACAAGAGTCTTGCTTACATGCCAAAAAATAACGGCATAAGCCCTTAACACAGCATTTATCCCACAGCAGATAGTTTTATCTTTCCCAAATTTAACATCAGATTAGTGTTTCTCACCCTCACGTGGGCTGCACAGCACAAACCAAACTGTCTAAGACTCAAGAGTCCAGATCTCTGGTGAACCTGTGCAGTCCCAAAAAGCATTTAAAAGGAAACAGGACTGGGATGCCAGGGCAAAAACCTCAGCTGTGATAGACAGGGTCATGCTGAGCAAGTCCTGCAGCTTCACCCCACCTCTGCTCCCCTACTGGTCTGCAGGGGACAGGACCACACCACTCCTCAATACTTCTCATTCTTGGTAGAGCACCAAACACCTCCTACGTGCACCCCATGAACTCGTTCTTTACTCCTGCTGGACACTGGGATTTTTACTCAGCTTTTGTCTAGGAGGCAGCCAACCTGCTCAAGAACCCGAAGTTTTCCAATTCCAGTTTCTCAAAAAACTGCAATCCTGCCAGGCAGCCAAACCAAAGTGTGGCTGGTCAGTGTGGGCTAAGTAACAGTGAAGTAAATGGGAAAACCATCTCAGTTCATAATTACTACTGCAAGTTACAAGAAGATGCAGCCCGTCCAGAACTCAAACCAGTTCAGAAGGTAGGATTGTCTGCTGAAAATTCAGGAAGACTTCACTGAGGTGGGAGTGAGGATGACATCACAAGAGAGGAGCTGTTCACTACAGAGAACCCATGTCAACAGCACTCCTATCCTATCAGTGGTAACACTGGAACAAACCTCTTAAAAATCTTAAAATTAAAATATTGATCCCAGTAAACACTGCACAGCTCAGTGCAAAAATAAAACCACCCCAAAACTTAATAGGTCATCTGAGATCCTACAATCGCTCCAGTTCCAACAGGATGAATGTACTTTTGTTTAACTCTGAATTCCAAGCCTGCTCATTCACATAGACTGGAAAACACTTCATATACGTCTTCTCACATCTGCAGAGAAACACAGTGGTTTAAAGAAAAATTAGGAACCCCAGGAGGGCACTGGAGGTGTAAGGGCAGCTTTTCTTTCCTCAGCCACCACACTCAGTGACATTGTTTTCCATACATGACTTACTAGACTGCAATTAGTAAGGAAATCCTTCTCCTCCCTTTCCTTAAGGAAACGCAGATTGGTAAGGCTGGGGCTGCAATCCTATTCTTTATTGCCCGCTTCTGTCTGTCCAGGCAGCCACACTTGCCTCTTGCAGGCAGAGGCACTCAGAGCACTGAGCTCATGTTATTAGCATCTCCTGGGCTCCCCGCTAGGCGCAGTCTCAGAATTTAAGCCTCACATTTAAGTGCTTTCAACTTGAAGCTGAAAGAGTTTTAGCCTTTCTGGCTGATAAATACTGGCGATGAACACACAAATCCTTGTTCAGTGCTGATTCTGCCACTAACTTCAATCCATCTTAAGGCATAAAAAACCCCCCAAAACCCACCAGAAAAACCCTCACCTTACATCCTCTTAGCTTCTAAAATTATCCTGCACTTCCTTCCTTGATGTTTTGTTATGGAGCTGACTGAGAACAGCTTTGAAAGCAAACAGCTTTTTAATGAGCAGAGCAGCAGGAGGGAAGGTGTTTCCATCTTCCTGGGTCACAGTAACCACACAGTAGAAGAAGCTCCTGTGAAAGCCCATCCTTATTTCCAAACCAGAAGTCAGCCCCTCAAGAAAGGGCAAATACCCCTAGAAATGTGCTATGCAGATGCAAAATTTGCTGGCTGGTGAAGACAAGGAGAGCATGAAGATAAAAACACAGGCATCATTCACCACTCTAGAGGCAGCTGGAGCTGCCGCCTCGACCTCAGGCTCTGTAGTGAGCATGGCAGGGCAATGAGGAAACACTCAAGGCAAAAAGGAAAAAGTCCTTACAGTGCCATCAGAAGTCATTTTTTGACTTTATCTTTTTTTTTTTTAAACTTCCTCTTTCATATGAACCCATCCCTGTCTGCTGGGGGTTAGGAGACCTCTTTGCATCACGGTGGTCATTGCATGGAAGTTGTTATCTCTCACAGACGTTTCACCTTCCTGTCCCCAGTGTCAGCACAACTCAAGGATAAGAGTAATGGCATCCTTGAGCATGCCAGGGACAAGAGCACACAAAGAGAGGAGACAGCTGTAGGAGCTAAACAATGACTTGAAAAGTAAAGCAAACATTTTGACAGGTTCTGAGGATCAGGCTGTCAGCCAAAAAAGCAACTTTTTATAGATTTTACAGCAACCCTGAGGTTTCACGGAGGAAACATGCTGTTCTGCACATTTACCTTTCGTGAAGGGTGGTCAAACTGCTTTCCCTGAGGTCACTCAACTGAGCCACCATCCTTCAGCCCGAGCCTGGACCACCTTGGCCACAGTTTGGTTCCTGCTCTGCTCTGCCAGCACAAGTGGTGGCTTCAGCAGCACCTGAGCCAGCTGTGCCAAGAGCTTCCAGGCCAGGCCAGGCCAGCAGCCCTTCTGCTCCTACGCATGGTAAAAATTGCTCTCCTGCCTGGGAAAACCACAACTCTCCCCACACCTTGCTCCAGGCAGCAGGTTTTTACTTTCCCTCTGTGCATGGAGAAAGGACCTGGTGGATCTCAGAGGGCAAAATTCTTAGAATCGCAGATACTTTGGGTTGGTAAGGAGCTTTAAAGGCCATTTAGTCCAAGCCCCTGCAATCAGCAGGGACATCTTCAACTAGACCAGATTGCTCAGACTCCATCCAGCCTGACCTAGAATGTTTCCAAGGATGGGGCACCCACCACCTCTTTGAGCAACCTGCTCCAGTGTTTTACCGCTCATTGTAAGATATTTTTTCCTTATATATAATCCAAATTGATCCTCCTTTAAAGACCATTTCCCCTTGTTCTAATGCAACAAATTCCCAGAAAAAGAAGCTGCAAACTCCTGTCACTCACAGTGAGGGTTGGCTGCAGCAAGACTTGCACATTTGGCCAGCATCCAGCAGGAAGTTCTCCAGAAGCCACTGGCAGCAACTCTTTGCTTCCCTGGAAAAGATCAAGAGTGGGAGTTTAAGCTGCAATCTCAAAAACATCTCCAACTTACTCCGTATTCTATTCTACCAACTGCCAGAACTCAGACAAGCAGTGAAGTGTTGCCTTTCACTGGTACTGCAAGATCTAGGACACAATCCCAGGACACTGAGCTCCTCTGGAGACATAACACAGCATTTTAAGTATAGCCAAGATTCTCCCTATCCCATCCTTCAAGAAGAAAAGTGCAAGTTGATGGCATGAGAAACAAGAATGATTGTGTTTCACAGTTCATCTCAAAAGGCCATACATGGGTCACTACTGTCTTTCCCCAGGGAATTATTCATGCACTTGGAGCTCATGGGCTTCTCTCATTTATAAAAGTTCCCAGTACTCTGAAAATGACAGGAATCAGGAGGGCTTATGTCCAAAGTTGCTTTATTTGGCTTCTTTTCAGCATGTGAAATACAGAAAACAAGACAATATATCAGTAGAGCACTTGACTTTAAAGAACAACCAAGCAATGAACATGACAGAAATGATACTTATAAAAACATAAAATACCCCTTTTGATTTAGTGAAGTTATTTTCAAAACTGGAATAAAGCACAGCTGCCATGGTTAAAAACTCTTCTGCAAATTCACCTCAAAGGTTGGTTTTTCAAAACTTGTTTTGAAAAAGTACCTAAAAATATCTTTAAAAAGCCCCAAAGTCCCACTTGCCGTAGAGTAAGGAAGCAAAGCATAAATCAAAACTACAAAAAAAGCACCCAATTTGTAATGAAGCATTTCTGGTATCTCAAACAGGGGGGAAAAAAGGACCAGTTGATGTATTGTCTGGAAAGGATATTTTTTATTAGAAATAAAGTATAACATACAAATAACTAACTCATGCTGTACCTACACCAGTAGAGCAAATGCCATCCCTTACATCCTCAGTAATACAGAGACACACACACACACACACACAACATTCAGCCAGTCCCTAAAGTAGGCACTGCTCTGGAGCCCACGAAATCCTGGTCCCAAACAGAGTCTTGCCTCTGCTAAATCTTCTCAGTTCATTTCTTAGATTGACAGTCTGTAGTCTTGGTGAATATATAACATTAAAAAGCACAACTCAAACTGCTATGCACTTAGGAAGACGGAGCATTTCAGATGCACAAACAAGTGCTAATCAAGCCCAGAGGAGGGTACTGGTAGTGATCCCAATCCAAAGGCATTCAGACAGAAGGAAAACTGAGAAACACCTTAAACATCAGCACTTCTCAGCTGAACAAAAACCACCAGAGGGCCCCCTGCAGTCCTCCCATCCATCCTGCCAGTAAAATGGGCCACTAAGAAGGGACACACCGAGGTAGCTGATTTTTGGCAACCCTCACCCTGTGGAGCAGCCAGAGAGCCCTGTGAGGGTGCTCAGAGGATGTCATGGTTTCACTCTAGCTCCTAAGAGTAGCACAGTGTCCTTCTCTGCCACCAAAATCGTGACAAACCAGTAAATTCAGGCTCTGGAAGACTGACATCATGACATCCACAGCAGTGACACAGGATAGCAGGCTCAGTGGGTGACAATCCCACACAGCAGGGTCCAACTGTGGAATAAGGGCTTTTGGTGAATTCTCTGTGTTTTAAAAGACACAATGAAAATGGATGGAGACAGGGAAGACTGTTCTGAGCAGTGCAGAAGATGAACACAAGAACCACTGAAGTTAGTCCATGGCTATTGACAGCTAAGCAAGGATTAGATTTGGGTATTAATACAGTTCTTTTGGAAAATAACCGGAGAGACAAAAAGAGCAAAACAACAGAGAGATGGAGATGACAGTGTTTACACTACTGAGCTTGGTTTCCAGCTCCTCCTCACTTATATATTTAGAAAACCCCACAAAAACAAAAGCCAGAAGAAAAACACCAAAAAACCCCCCAAAAAAACAAAACAAAAAAAAAAACAACACCAAAAACCAAAACCAAAACAAACAAACAAACCAAAACAAACAAAATCCCACAAAACAAACAGAAAAGCCACCCCCAGGATTAGAAAGAAAAATCAAATAAATACATTACTAATATATTACATGAACTACTTTAACTCTGCTTTCCCAACTCTGGCTGCTATTTGCTTTAACCTGTCACCTGCTTGGAGCCCTTTAGCTCTTCCCCAATAGTTTTGACAAATTCAGTGTGGTTTGAGTCCTGTGGTTTTGAGTCCAGAAGGTATTTCTGGAGAGAATGAAGCAATACCGTCACTGGCACACTCACTGAGGAAAAGCAATTGGAATAGCCGGGTAAGAGAAGGAAAACCAGATGACAGGAACAGGGCAACAAACTCAGAGTTGCTGCAAGTGAAACTGCAGACAGAGGTTGGTGAAAATGAAGCCTCCCTCTAGTCCAAGAGTAATCAGGCACTGAAAGAGACTCTCCAGAGAGTCTGCAGAGCTTCCACCCACGGACAGTTTCAGAACTCAGTGGGAAGAAGGCAAATATATTTTGCACAGCAGCAGTACCAAGAGTGGCACAAGCAAAGAAGATTTCGCCTGGCAGCAGAAGGCAGGACTATGTGGTCCCTCTGGTCCTACTTTTCAGGATTAAGGGACCAGACTGGACAACAAACATTGTGTTAGTCATTTCAGCAATCAGCTCAGCATCTAGACAGGGCAGTGTACGTGTCTCTTCCTTTTATGGCTGCTTCTTTCCAGCCACTCAAGTCACTCTTTGTGATGTTGACTTCAGGCAGCCAGGCTCCGATGATCTGGTAGGTGAATGGAAATCCTCAAGTTCCTAGAAAACAAAGGGGGAAAAAACAGGAAAAAGGATGAATCCTGGCCACTATGATGCTGTTTCAGGTTGCTGTTGGGGCAAAGGGGGAAAGAAATGCACAGTGGGGAGCAAATCACAAAAATGCCCTTTGGTGAACAACTGTAGGGCCTTCCCTGCTTTTTTAACTCTGGAAGTCACACACACTGTAGAATTCAGAATATGGCAGTGAGAGAAGAAATACACAGAACCCTAAAAGGATCTGTAAGCTGTGAAAAGTAAACTAACCTCCCTGGTTGGCAACACGTCAGTTAAGGACACATAAGCAGTTCGATATTCCAGAAAGTCATCCTGATGTTTGAGATGCAATTTATGCCGTTGCACGGCTTTGAAGGCAGGGATAAAACAGATGGCACCTTTACTTTTCATGTAGAACAATATGAAAGAGGTTTTCCTCTCCTTGTCTAATAACCCTTCATACAGCCAAAACATTTTGCAAACTATAAATAATTCTTACCAAGGAAGTGAGTGAAACATTGAAACAGCAAAGCAACCATTCATCTTATCACAGGAGTGCTATTTTTCTTCCCTTTCAGCTGCAAGCCATTTTATCTTCTGGTTATATACAAAGCACAAATATGATGGACAGAATAGAAACTGTGTTAGTCACCCACAGCCAAGACCTCCTTGTTTGCAAAGAGAGGGCTCTGGTTTTAGTAGCATAGATTTCAACACTTCTCCTTTAGATGGGCAGGAGAATCTCTGAGATGTTTCCTACACCTCCATCCTGCCTGCAGCAAACAGGATTTATGTCATCCTTCCAGACAAAACCACCAGTCATGGTGCAGGAGACCAAAATTCACCCACATTCACCCACCCTTCATTTCTCTTCTGCCCACTCCTTTTCCTGGTTTTCCTCCTAAGTGAAAAGCAGGATGAGGAGCCTGTTTTTCCCAGCAGAACATGCCAGGCAGCTTTCTGTGAACAGCAAATTAAGTGACTTACCAGGGAACAGGTGCTGTCTGGAAGCCAACCCAGAAAACACCTTTAACTGGGTTGCAAAATATTTATGTCTGTGGGAAACCTGGCGGGCAGCTGAGAGCAGAACCACCCCCTTCACTGACATTTGTCATGAGGGTTCTTGGTTGTTTGTTTGTTGGGTCTTTTTTTAGCTTCCCTGCCCTCATTAGCTCTGTTTAGGTCTGTTTTGTTATAATATTTTTAACTGCGGGCTTTTTGGTTTGGTTTTTTGGTTTTTTTTGGGGGGGTGTGTGTTTGTTTTTGTTTTGGGGTTTTTTTTTGTTTCGTTGTTTTGTTTTGTTTTGTTTGTTTGGTTTGGGTTTTTTTGCAAGGAGGTGGGGGAAGTTGGGCTGGGGTTTGTTTGGATTTTTTTGCTTGTTTTCTGGGTGTTTTTTGTGCATGTGGTGTTAAGAAGGTTAAATGAATGAAGCTGTTCTATACTCGCTGTGTATATTTTGCTGTTTTGTGGCAATTAAAAATAGGATACGTATATCACCTCCTACTTATGACAAAACCACACTTGAGAGGAAACTAAGGTTGCCCTAAGATGAAACTCTCCAGGTGGGACATGATTGCCACAAACCCATTCCTGGGAGGAGGGTGCATCATATCCATCTGCTTCATGAAAGAGGGACTTAAGGCCCGAGTTTATCATCTGAAAGTCTGCTATTTAGCTGTCTTTCCTGCAAACGTTATTCTGACAAGTCTCCTAAAACCAAGCAGCTACTTCTCAGCTACTGAGTCATTCACTAATAAGGAATCCAGATGCACATCATCGTAGGAAATCCACTGAAGAAACAAGTCAAGTCATAAGATAAAGTTAGAATTGCCATAATTTTAAAGTCAAATCTTACAAACAAAGGCTGCCCCAAACTGAGTACATTCTAGAGAACACTGCTATAATGGTTCTTTCAGAATTAATTGCTATCTTTACTATAAACAAAGCAATGCAAAGTGTATTTAAGTACTCGTTTTTGTCAAGTTTCCTAAATTAATTGAAATGTCCTGCACAAGACTTATTTCCCAGCCTTTCAGGACATATTTGGCCATGAAAACTTGAGTTTCTGGTACCTAAGTATTACAGCTGATCAGCCAAATTGCTATTTGCCACTTAACGAACCTGACTCTGTAACACTTGCAGCAACTTTTAAAATTCAAAAAATAACAATTAGGGCACTTTCAAGTCCTGTTCAGGCAATTAAATGATCTCCAGCTGGTAATAGAGAGCTATTTTCTACTTGACTTATAGTCCTTGTGTAACGTATGAAGCACACTGACGTTCAATATTTCTTTGAAATACAGATAGTTACTTGTACTCAGACACAAACACTGAACCATTAAGTCTGGAAAAGACCTCCAAGATCATCAAGTCCAACCTTTATCCAAATACCACCTTGTCAACTAAACCATAGCACTAAGTGACCCAGACATAATGCTGAGTTCTGTAACACTTCCACTTGATGGAAAACCAGAATGCTTGGATTTCCAAACAGGGAAAAACCCCTTTCTGTGCTGGCACTTCCTGCAGAATCTGACCTACTTGACTCTTCATGTTTTCTTAGGTCACATCACATCCATTCAATAACACGCCCCACATTTTTTTCATCCTGTTGTTGTAGTTTGTTTAAACAAACATACTACTTGACTACTCATAAACCTTTCCACATGGCAAAGTCTGCATAAGCTACCCAGGAGACATCAACACACCAAAGCTTAAAAACAAGAAGATCATTCTCTCCTCTGTATGTGCGAAATATTTACATTTATGCAAACAGCCCTTTCTCTCAGGTCACCACAGGCCTCTAGAAAGAAAAGCATGCATGGGATTTTATTCCCCTACATCCTGGGAACACACTGGAAAGCTTTTTAATTGGCTAGGCTGAAATATGAGTATTTTGTAAGCCTTGAAACAAACAACTGATGTTGTGCAAAGCATTCAGGTTGAGGCATGTAAACAACAGGTAAATTACAGGAATTTCCTCAGACTAACAGGCTTTATTTTGCCTCAGCCCAGGTTCTTGGCTTGTTAACTGGACTGCTTTCCATTTGTTAATAGTAGCATTCTTTGTTGAGTCAGGAAGGAAACGAACTTTTTATGAACAGAGTAGCACCAAGAAAGGCTGCGTGAAGTTATGCCTGATGATTCCCGGCAGCCTCCTCGTTGCACTTGCATGGAGAGAGAGGCACAGCTGTTTGCCTCTCTTGCCAGAGGACAAAGACACGAGTTTCCCAAAGCTTGTGCACCAGCACTTGCCACAAAGGCTGCTCAGTTTATTCCCAAACAAGTGACTTCTTACCGACCATTGTGAAGACACTTCACTCGGGATGTTTTCAGGGAGAACCAGAATGCAGGTATGCTCTCTGATATACAAGGCAAATTCCTGAGGGATGGCACAGGAGCTTTCACCCCAGCTCATCCTAATTCCCAAGTATCTACCATGAAGAGGAACGAACCAACAAAAATAAAAGCAAAGCAAGAACTAACCATACTCTCTAAAGCAAAAGCAACCTTTTTTTTTCGGAACAAAGTCCCCAGCCACCCAGATAAAAAGCTGTTGTTGTACTCTAAAAAACAGGCATCTTGATGAGACTGGAAAGGCAGTGCTTGTTATCTGGTGCAGAATGAAAAGAAGCATTGAAGCCCCAGCCAGACATTGGTATTCTCCAGCCAGAGCTGCTGTGTGGGTACAAGAAGTGCACCCAGAAACATGCATGTGGGCACTGCTCCCCATTCGAGCACAATCTGAGCACAACAGAGGACAAAAGCAGCTTTCTGGCTTCTGCAAGATGTTACTGACTTTTGGGTCAATCGGCTGTGACTTTAAGAAACATTAACATGTTTCAGGCTTGACTGGAGAAAAAACAAGTCACCACAAAACCAGACTAGGATCCATAGCTGAGGAGGTTTACAGGATGTCCTCATAATGATACAGTATCTGTAGAGCGGTAACATACTGGAAATAGAGTGTTAAAAACTGCTGTAGTTCCAAGGGTATTCCAAGGATTCCCAGGAAAGTGACAGTGTAATCATACACAAATTGTAAGTAAACTCTAGCAACAGGCATGAAAGAGTATCCTGGGGATAAAAAATAATAATTAAAAAAAATCAGATGGTGATAGAGTGATCAAACTGCACCACTATTGGAGTTTTACAGCAGACTAATTAATGAGGATTTTAGGAAACAAGTCTAGACTAGGAAGATGGACTACACATTTCTTTAAGATGGTCACTATACTGAAGGAACAGAATCAGCTGGTCAAAATTACTCCGAATAAAGTAACACTGCCTTTATGCAAAAAGGATCCAAGTCATCAGATTACATTTTCAGTACTCAAGACTGAAAAGCAACTGAAGAGATGCAGACTAAGACTAACAAAAACTAGACTGCATTAAAAGAACAGAGACTGAACAACTTCCAGGCTCACTGCAGAAGTCACATCCTGGCATTCCAGCTCATCAAAAGCCACGATAAGTGGGAAGGAACACAAACAATCACTCAAATCCTGCTTTTGTTGATAAACTTTAATCCAGCAAACTCACACTCCCTACTAAACACTGCTCATCTGCTTTACCCCCTCTGTCCCAGTGAACAGTGATCTATCTCTGTTTAGTTCTGGCCATTTGACACACTGGCACAGTGTAGGGCCAGGAATCTTGGTGTCCTGCCAGGCAGCAGGGCATGAGACCCCACTTCTCCTGCTGACACAGAGGGGCTTCAAGCTCCAAGCCATCAGTTAAGGAAGAAGAGGGACAGTGCTTTACGCTCTTCTGTCTCATGCTTCTCTTACAAGACAGGCAGAGGGGGATCTCTTCAAGGTTTCCCAAACACTGTGCAGGCTCTGCTGTTGCATATCACAGAGGTGTCCCCACAGCAGTGCATCATGTCTTAGGTGACCCCTGACACAGCACAAGGATGCATAAAATATCTTGGGGGTCCCAAGCCTGATACCCAGTGAGTTGTGTAGGGCAGAGATCTGCTGGGGATGGCCCTGTTGGTGTACCCACATGGGGGCACTGCTCAAGGAACCACTAATCCCCAAGGGCCAGAATCATGCTAGGACACAGGTTAGCACCTCAGTCTAGTCTAAACATGAACAACCTGGTCTTGTCAGTTATTTCACTGGCTGACTCTGCTCCAGCTTCAGGTCCCAGTGCTGGTACAGCATCCCAGTGTGGCTCTCCTCATCTGGCATGCAATAAAGGGGCTTCGAAACTCTGCCAGGCAGCACCTCTGCTTTTTAGTGTCCTCTTTGCTTGCTCAGTCTCTGACCTGCTCTACTGCATGATCCCAAAGCTCCACCTCCATCTCAAGGTCTCTTCTTCAAGGTCTACTTAGTACAAGCTCATTCATGTTTGAAAAGGTTATTCCGGGATAAAAGATAGATCTTTCTTTCGAGCATTTCACCTTTTTCTACTGATCCTAAAAACCAGCTCCTTGCCCTTTAACTTTCAGGCTGAAAATTCAACAGAAATTTTATCTTTTGCATTTTTTATAGGATCCATAGAAAGCTCTCATATGTTTTACAATTAAGACCTATCTGGGACCTAAGAAACATTAATTTCTCTTTCTTTTCAGTGAAAACTTTTGCATCTCTGACAGTAGAAGATTTGCTACATCAACCCCTCTTAATAGCAGATGCTGTAGGTCTAAGTTCACAACAGACAGGTCTGATACTCCTGGGAACATTTCTTTACTTTGGATCACATTATCATCCTAAATATTCAGGAACTCAGTTAATGTGAGCCCGTGTTTCTAAATATATTAGTAGAATTTAAAGCCAGACACTGCACTTTGATTTGGCTGACCACGAGTGAAATTCCCAATGATCACATTTTGTGGTTTCTGAAGCTTCTGGCATTCCCACTCCTCCAACTTTGCTTCCTTTTATCATGTCATTAGTAATTAAGACTAGGCAGTTGAATTGATCCATGACCAGGCTGTTACACAAAAACGTCACTCTGACTGCAGTTTCTCCTTAATGCCTCCTTAGGGAACAGACTTCTATGCCAAATTTGGACACACTTCACCATATTACCCTGTTTGTCTCAAAAAAAAAACCCCAAAAAGTGCCATAGCCAGTAGAAAACTTTCCCCTGAGGGGGGATCACTCTGCATGAGTGAGTTTCTCTCCAATTTAGTTCTTCTGCCAAAAATTCTCTGAGCATTCTGTATTTCATGGGCTTACATAAAAATGTGAAGGATCAGTGAATTACTTCTGCTGAGACTTCTACCTGAAAGCAAACCATGTCCTGCTCTGCTTGGGTCCTTCCCTCATAATTTGTTGCCTTGTATTGTCCCTCAGCAGCGGGAAAACAGCTCTCAAACTTACACACAAATGAGGCAGTCTCTAACAACTGCAAGTATATATTATTAAAGTTAACTTTTTCAATATGACAGTCTCATACCCCATAATGGTATCTCAGTCTTATTCTTTGCACGTGACCCGACCTTATTCTGGGCCCTTTGAAAACCTCTGGTTTCCACACTGCGACTCACCACTTCAACACCTCCTGAAGATTTTCTTCCTCCAGAACAGCACAATCAGAACCACGACAACAACTACAATCACCACAATAATCGCCAGCCAATGCAATGAGGGTTCCTCTTCTGTGAAAACAAAAAACGCACAACACATTAAGCTGGTTTATAGAGAAAATAAGCAAAAAGAGCCAGAAGGATGTCTGACTAGTGACAATGGTTCCTGTGATACTGTGAGAGGTATTAAGACACATGAAAGCAGTAATTGCTCAAAAGTGAGAGGGAACCTATGAACCTTCAAAGCCAGAACTACCTGCCCACAGCAAATGTGAAGAAAAGATGTGCTCATGGACAACAAAGCTGCCATTCCCACACAAGATACAGTGCTTGGCACGAATTTTATATCACCCAAGCCAATGCTACTGTATGAGCTAAGAATGGCAGTTCAGCTTTTAATGTTTATTTCTTACCTGTAGGACTAGGGTGAACATCTTTCCAGCAGAACAAAATGTTGGAAGAAGAAATAAAAAATTAATACTATTCAAATATTACATTCATGTATTGAAGATGTCTGCATAAACCAACAAAAGCATCTTCAGCTGGTTGCCCCCCTGTAAACCTGAAAATACTACTCTTTCCTAACCGTTTCTGTAGTGAACCTGTGCCTGGGCAAACACAGCAGAGAAATTAAAATGCAATATACAGCTTAAATACAACAAAACCTGTAGCAAAGTGAATCAAAACATTTGGTGCAGAGATGGCTTGTTATGAACTTCAGAACTTCCATTTTCATGTTCATTAAGCAACCCACAAAGTCTTTACTTCATCTAGATAGATATCAGGTGACGTATTTATACTTATTGTAAGGCTGTTAAAATTATGAAGGCCTCTGTGAAAGTTGAAGTTTGACTTGCTGCAAAACATGCAGTGCCTCTAAAACCCATAGTTTGGCTTTTATTTCCCTCTTGGACAGGACTCCAATATCTTACTGTCTCAAGGACAGCAACAAATGCAAGTAGATTTCCTTTCTTCTTTCTGATGCAGACACGTCTCACTCCCTCTTCTTCCCAGCATACTCCTACCCAAACATGCTATGGAAATCACAAAGGCCAGGAGGACACCAACAAGGTGCTTGTGCTGTTCACCCACCTTCCTTAATTCTCACATGCAATTCCCTTGTTTCATTCGTGTTGCTCGCTCTGCAGGTCAAGGACTGTGCGTTGATTCTCTGAGTGAAGATCTCCAGTGTACTGGTGATGGACACCATCCCATTGGTGTCCCTGACCACCTCCTGTGTAGGAGTAGAATTGAACAAGTTGTTCCAGGTGATGGTGGGCTCTGGGAGGCCAACAGCATTACAGACGGCTATCAAATGACCTTCAGAAATGTTGTAATGGACAGATGCACTGAGACCTTCCAACACACAAACGAGACAATCCATCACCACAATGAGCACCCGGTCACGAGCAGTAACAGCAGTCTAACCATTATGAATCAGAGCGAAGCTTACTGAGCCCAATGGCACAGAAATGCAGGAAGAGTTCACTGGATCAGGTTCCCTCCATGACTTCACACTCCTTCCCTTATACTGAAGTGACATACCCCAAAGATTTCACCAAATCTGAAATCCAGGTATTGAAATAATCTGTTAATTAAAACAATTTCTTGGCCCTATGTGCTGATTCCCTGTCAAGGGTAGGGTTTGGCACAGCAGCTCACAGCAGTGGGGTTGCAGCTGGCACCACAAGGAAACTCCAACAAGCAGTGTTGATTTGACCAACGTCCAGTTGGGACTGCTCAAGGGTTTATAAAGATCCCATTTTGGTTTTTAGCTGCTACTCAAGGAGTAACAAACAAGAGCCAAAACCACCGCAACAGCCTTGAGTATGACCCACAGAGTTTTGCTCACAGCAGCAACGCTGTTTCTACATTACATTCCACCAAGGGATGCTCCCATCACTGCAGCTCCCAAACCTGCCCAGGGAAATGCTGTGGGTGAGAAAACACCTCTTATTCCATCAGGAACATATCCCTCCAGAGAACCTCACTGTTATGGATTTAAAATCTTGGAATTTTTTTCATCTAACAACCCTGTGCCTCAGAGGGATTACCTCCTCTCTCTCTTTTTTTTCAACCATGGAACCAGGAAAGAGACTGCCTGCCCCATGGGAAAGAGTTCCACCTGGCCCCCTCATGAACTGCTAACAATGGATCATTTGCAGTAGCTGCCTGAGGTACACCCGACTCCTCAGGCTACAAGCTGGGTGTTTGGGAACTCGTGTGAGATAAGAAAGGTTTCCTGTCTTCACATCAGTGACTCAGTGTGATAACACCCCTCCGGAGAGCCATCAGCACCTCCACACCCAGCCTGAGGGGTCATGTCTGCTCATGGGCCAGCAGGGATTCCAAAAATATATCAGAGTGTAAATCACCCATTGTGAAACTCCCCGGCCTGGGGGAGGTACTGGGCACTCCCACCTGAGCCTAAGCACATATAAACTGGGGTTTTGGGACTGGGGATCTTTAGATCCAGAGGAGGACCAGAGCCTCAGCAGGACTGTGACTGTCACTCTCAACTGGACCAGGACCATCCCCCTCACTGACAGGTTTCTTCTTTCCTCTTACTCTGTACCCAGGAGGGCCAGGTGGGGCTCAGCACAGGGGCTGACAATTACCATTCTGTTTGTGCCCCAGGCTGCTGGGTCACACACTTGTTTTTGTGGGTTAAAGGGACTTTTTTTATTCTGTACCCTTGTACTGATTGTGATCTTTTTTATTAAATTATAATTCTGATTTATAATCTGTTTGTGAATTGGATTCATTCCTCCTGCTGGTTCATCTTTAAACCAGCACACTCACCAAAGACACGCAGGCAGGTATGTCCCGAGACTGAGCCTAAAGGAAAAGCATTGAAGAGACACGTGTAACATCCTGAATCATCAATCTTGGTGTCCCAGAAAGTAATGCTTGTCTCGTTGAGTTCCAAACTTGTGAAATTCATTCGGTCTCGGTAGGGTTTGTGAATCTTTAATCCTTTCTGTTTGCTGTATGTGGCTATATTGCTGTGTGATTTTTCAGAGCCCTTTTGCCACGTCACTTGTAGAACATCCATGGGCTCTGTGAGGGCACAGCTGAGAGTCACGTTGTCACCCACCCTCACTTCTCTGTGTTTAGCCTGTGGAACCACTGCAACGACATGAAATAGGTAGTGAAATGGGCAGCTATCACACGTATCCAGAAGCCAAATGCTGATTCTGAGGCCTGGATTGCCCACAGACACAACAACTCCTTCAATTACATTCTTCCACCAAAAAGGTGTGCATACTCCTAGAAATTAATGAAGTTACATTGACTTACATTAGCTGAGGCTCTGGCTTTCTTCTAAATTTTTTAAACATAAAAGGTTTACCCTATTTCTTTACCCATCCCTGCAGACCTCCTTCTTCAGCTTTACTAAATCAGCTCTTATCAGAGCTGACAGCACATACTCAGTTTCTGTTTCCTAAGAGCTAGAGGCAGATTGAATGCCTAGGGCAAGTACACACCAAGCCACTCTCAGAGAAGCAAACAGTGAAATGGCTTAAGTTTCTGGACCACACAGTTTTAGAGTTCACATGACATTTGAGATGGAGAGAATGAAAAACAGAAGTTTGTTCCTTAGGGGTGGCTTCACTATGGGAAGCTGTGAATTCAAGTGAACAGTGTCCAGTGGCCTCATAGGTGTGGGATGCTGCTTGTCTCTCTCCAATCTCTAAATGCTGCTCTGGAGGTTTAATGTTATAGCTGCCAGCTCCTTGTCTCTGCCTCAGCTGGGCACCATGTCTCACAGCATCAGCAATCTATTTCAGCTAATTTTGTCTCTTACTCTGACTGCTGAAGCATCAGGAATCTGAAACCAGTCCCCCAACCATTTTCAAGCACATTTCAGGAAATTCAACTTACCATTTGCCTTTCCAAGCCCGGAACACGCCAAACACAAAACCAGAAATGGGAAAGTCATTTTGGAAGAGACAATCTGCTTCACCTGAAGAAAGACAAGAAAAGATGACTGATTCAATGACAGACCATCTTCTGGTGATAGTATCTCAAAGGGCAAAGATTAACAGTATGTTTGTTCTGTGAGAAAAAAACAGAGAATGTGGTTTGGGATCAGGCAGCAAGATTTGACAGGTCTCACTGCCCTGCTTCCTGTTCTCTCAGTTGATTCCCACAATATAATTCAATTATTCAAACAAACACTATTTCACACAAAATACCTCTAACACACTTCACCCACTGATGCAGCTTGGTAGCATCTTCTGTCAGGAACATAAGCAAAGCCCGACCTTTAAATGTTTCCATAACATTCAAAAAAATAAAAGAGAAAATCAACTGCAAAGCATTTTCTGTTATACAGGTTAAAGCAGGTGGACTAATGAATAAATAAATAAATGACAGGAAGAAAACAAATGTATTTAAAGGCAAATTCCCAGCAAACTTGTGTACACAACGCATACACATACACACAACCAGCAGACCTGCCTTGAAATTTTAAACACACTGTGCTAAAGCAACCTCTGATACAACCCTGCAGTTACCAAGCACAAATAGAGATCAAGCTCTTACGTGTAAAATCCGGAACGAAGAATCCATCAGCAACAGCCCCAATTAATAGTTTGCCAGATAATACAGCGTAGCAGGGATTTGAGCACACCTCTTAATAAATCCACAAGCACGCAGAGATCAAGGGCCAGCCCAGCAAGCAGAAAATGCCGAGTTACTAAGTGTTTATAAAGCAGTCACAGATGTGCCACACCTGCAGGCAAGCACGGCTTTCAGCTCCAGCCTTCTGTCTCACTGCTTTGGTACCCATCAAAGCCCTTAACGCGGTACCGCGCACACCCGGGGTGCCGACAGGCTGTCACACAGGGAGGAACCAGGGGCACCGTGTGGCTGTATGAGGCAGAAAGGAAGGGGGAAAAAAAAGTCTCTTTAGGTCACAACCCCGATCATACGTAATAAGAACACCGCCAAAAAAGCCGGGAAAAAAAATTCAAAAAAAAACCCCCCAAAACCCCACACACAACACAGAAGAAAAGGTGTTTGGGGCGGGGGGGAAAGCGCTAAAGACTGGGGCAAGCAAAGCGCGAATCTTCCAATGTCTCACTATGCCTGCCCTTCCCAAAGCGCACTCGGAGGCTGTGCCCCTCGCTGGACAAACCTCTCCTCCGCCGCTTTCTGTCAAGCTCCTGCAGCGTTTCAAGGAACCTTTACCCTCCTGGAGACCGGCTCCACTCACCCCCCGGCTTCGGCAGGCGAATCTGCGTGAGTCCGACACCCTCGAGGTTGGGAAAGACGGGGGCAGGAGGAGCGCGCACCTCTCCAGCATCTGCGAACCGAGCGGAGATGCTCCGGCACCCGGACCCGCCCCGGCCAGCGAACCTCCCCCTGGCGCGGCGGGGGCCGGCTCGGGAGGGGACACCGGGCTCTGGGGGCTCCATCCTACCGAGACCCCCCCCGGAGATGCCGGGACGCGCCCCCCTACTCCATCCCGCACGGGTACCCAGTGCCCGCCTCCCCCCGGAACGCACCTCGGAGCCGGGAACGCGGCCCGAGGGATGGATGGGCGCTCGCGGCCCAGGGAAGGAGGATGGAGGGACACAGATCCTGGGGCAGATGGAACCTTCTGGTCCCGTCCTGTGCCCCCTCCCAGAGGTGGCAGCCCTTTGGGTTTGTCCCTTGTCCCAGCCGGGAGCTTGCCGTGCTCCCGGAGTGGCGGGCAGCGGTCACGTCTCCTGGCAGAGCGCTTTACTCATCCTGTCCCTCAAGGGTTATGGGTAATAACCAAGTGACAAATTTGCCTTGGAAGAACAAATTAAAAACAAAACAAAAACGAACGCCACTTGCTTAAAGCGGGAAGACAGTGAACGCTGAAACCGGCCAAGGTCAGCAATGCAGAGGTGGCAATGCAGAGTTAGCCCGAGCAACTCTGCGGGACAGACGGGTAACCACGCTGCTGGTGAAAATCAGTAGTGTAAACCTGAACTCCAAAGGAAATTTCGGGGTTCGCTCCAGTGTACAACAGAGAAATTTCCTTTATGTTCAAAGCACGTCCTTCCCTGGTTTCAGTTCAAGGGTAGTATCAGTCACACCAACAATGAATTTTTATTAAAGACTTCTGTGCTCTGACAAACCACTCAAAGTAGAATCCAATAGCAGAACATAATGTAAAAATAATGAATTATAATAATGGCCAAGAGCTCTGACACTCACCAGCCATACACTAGACTGTCAATATTTAGTGTTCCAAAAAGCATTGGGGACTTTTTTCAGACCAGGTTGATTTCTTGAACTTATTTATTGTAAGGCTTCAGGGGAACTCACTCAACATACCAAGGTCTTGGTAATGATTTCTAAATATTTTTAGGTATTTCTAAACAATATTTTTAAACGTGGCAAATGATTTTTCTTAATTATCACAAAAATCATAATAACTGCAGGTCACTAACAACAAAGTGTTGAGTAACTGCACCAAAGCTCTGCCTCTTTTCTGAATCCTCATCCCAGACAAAGAACATCTGTTTTTCTGATGTTAGGCTGTAGAAAATTAGCAGGAAAAAAAAAAAAAAATCTGTGAAAGAGAATACTGAAAAGGAAGGTCATTTTATTACACAAACTCTAGGCAAATTGATTTCATGCCCTGTTTCATACTCACAAGCTGGAGGCACTCAACAGTCTTAGCCAGGATCTTTTGGGTGTGTTGTCATGGGTGACAAATTACATCTCTACAATCTCTTATATCATTGGGAGTGGTATTTTGCTGCTGCCTTCCTGTTAGGTGGGGAGGAAAAGGGACAGCAGGAGTGATATGGGCAATCTCTGCCTTTTTCCTATTGTTAGACTACAGAATCTTCTAGAGGCAAGTTGTAGTTTTATTAGGCTTGTCAGAAACTACCCATTTCCCAATGTGATTAATTAGAAACAGCATCCTTAGCAATCAATAGAAGACATTCAGTGTCTGCTGTTTCCCCAGCTGCTTGCCTACACATACATGTGTTCATAAGCTGTTCATACCAGTTGCAATACTTACCTTGCAAGGCCCTAGAAGGTCTCGTGTTTTAAACCATCCTTGCTCATGGGAACATCAAAACTGGAAGAGTTTCAAACTCCTGCCAAAATTAATCAATGAAGATGCCCAGGTAGTGGTCAAGAGCCCACATAAACCCAGAAACCCTTTCTTAATTAATACACAGATGTGTGGGAATATTTGGAGCACTGCTCCTGAATTGCCCTAAGGAACAAGGGGGTGTTTGAACCTCACCGTGTGTTTTTAACTCCACTTGTTCTGCTGCTCCGGGTACCTCAGTGAAAACAGAAAGCTTCTGCTGCCCCCAACAGACCAGGCCTAACTGCAGTCTGGACTCAGGGCAGTGTCTCTTCCAGCTGGACACAGCTGTTCTTGGAGGCACCTTCTCCACCACTGTGCTTGATTTAGTGCAGCCTTTTCTCTGCCAACTAACAAACCAAAGCCACTTGGCTTTTCAACAGAATTTCAGTGCTACCACTACCCCTATTTCAGCATTTCCTTCTATATCCCAGGATCAGGAGGTAGGTCTTGAATCACTTCCACTCTGTCAGCTTTCCCTTTTCTGTTCCTTCTAAAGCAGGTCAGGTCTAACACCTTTCATGCACTTTTCTCCTTCAGTGAGAATAATGTGTTAGCAAGTCTGCCATGCTCTCCTGCCTTCAGTATAGTTGAGGGGATTTCAGAGGGAACTCCAGAAAACTGCTGACTGTATAGTTTAAAATAGATTTACCCAGAAGTGCACTGTGCCATCAAAGTAACAAAAGTAATGAAGTCCCAGGGACGTCTCCCTGCTCTTCTGTAATGATAATAAAGGGGACAGTTGAGGAATTTTAGTGATATTTTACAGTAACTCACATCTACTGAGGTGGAAAAGTTCTGTATTTAGACAAATGCTACTACTGCTTCAATGGGTTGGAGAAAAGTAGGAAAAAAAGAAGAAAGTGATAAAAGGGTCTGGAAATTAAGAGGGCTGCTTCTTTGGAAGAGAGGAAATAAACTAGAGCTAAGCAGGGAGAGGAGACTGCTGAAGTAGACCAGAGGTAACCTCAGGGCAGACAGAGGCAAATGGAAAGTACTTTGGGCAGACCAGCAGTGGCAGAAGATTCAAAATCTTTTTGAAATCGAGAGGAGAACAAGATGCAAAAAAATCTCCTTCTCACAGCTCTACGCTCTGTTCTCATACCAGCTATTTCTTCTTACAGGGACCTGGCTCAGCACAGCAACACTTGCCAAGTTTGACAGAGTTCTTTGTATATTACCTTCTCTGGAGCTTGTGGTGGCCAAGGTGACAGAGACTCTCCAGAGGGACAAACCCTTTGAAGGCAGTGAGAGAGAAAGTAGAGCCCTCTTGTCCTAAAATTCAGAGAGTTTTTTGTTCCTCTCCTTTTATTTATTCACCTGTAAATCATCTTACATGCTGGTGAAAGACTCAATCTCAAATACCTTCTAGCACAAACAAGGTCTGTTCTTTCTTCCAAGTGGCTACATTCTGCTAATAATATATTTCTTCACTCTTCCTTTGGTATCTGCACTAATGACCTATTTTAAGCAGGGCAATTTGAGCCACTAACCAGTGAAACCTGTGCAGGTTAAGGGAAAGGATGTGATACAGTTGATTCGAGTTGCCATTAAAAAAAAAGGATGACTGGAGTCAGGGATGCAGATTCCAATGAAACCAACCCACTAAGGTTTACAGGGTATGCTGCCTGCTGGAGGCTTACATCAGGATATTGGCTCTGCTGACATCAATTAGCACATCCCCCTTAATCATCAAACTCAAGCAGTGCATCCTCAAGTCATGGATGCTTGAATTCTACTTGGAGGTCCAGCCTGGTCCAGAGGATCTGCCACCAGCTGTCATTTTGACAGCAATGCAATCACATGATCGTGGGCAAGCCACACCTTTTCTCTCTCAAACTTTCTTCTATGAAAGAAACAAGTATTAAATGTTTTAAAGTTCGACATCCTGCCAGTTTCTGCAGTGCGACCTGCACAGCATTTCCCAGCAGAGAAAGTTAGCCACGTGGGTTGGGGATAAAAGCACAAAAAGTTGTGGAGTCCCTTTCAGTGTCAGGAATGGCATGGATGCACGTTGCCTTTGGATTGGCTTTCCACCTCCAGAACAGCTGTGTAAAATGGGAGACACTGGATTTAAACTTTGCTGGCAAAGCAGGTTTGGTATTAGACGGATTTTACAGGAGTAGCAGTTGTTGGACATGATGCAAACACGCATTTTTGGTGCACCTAAGGTATCCATGCCAAAGATCATATTCTCTTCCCTTCTCTCATCTCCCAGTAAAACCTATTGGTCTTTTTGTCTTGATGACTACTCATGTCTTTCTCACTGATCTTCACTTATGTGCCTTTTTTTCTGCATGAGAAATCAGGTTGATAGTCAGAAAAGAAGGATGTTTCATAAGAGAAAAGTGAGACAGCCCTTACAGTGTCGTATGTTATTTTGTGTCATCCCAGAGAGCCTCTTTGAGCTCTCAGGACAGGCTCATGGAAAAGAAAGCAAGTTTGGGTTTATTGTTCTGCTTCAAGAGGCTGGCTTTTTGTATCAGATTTTTCTTTTGCTTTGCTACTAAAACAGGTACTGTTTTTCCTTATGAAATGAAACAATAAAATTACTAAGACTGAAAGAAACAATTGCCATTTCATCAGAAATCAAGAATCAAGGAGCATCTAAACTGCCTGAGGAGTAGCGAAAAACAGGTCAACTACCTTTAGAAATCCAGTACTGAACTGTTTAAAAAAAGCTCTCAAGTGAGACACTCTGGAAAAATCAAGACTTCTCCTGCTTTTTTGTTTTCCAAGTCCTTGGGAAGCATTTCATCATATACTCATTTTTCCTTCTTCATCACCAGATCTAACTTTTCCTCTCGTAAACTGCACCTTTGCACTGTTCTCATGTTCTTGCTGCCAGAAGTACAGAGGTGGGACTGTTCCCCTCCCCTTCCTTCAGCAGGCTCTGGCCACTCAGCTGGAGTGCCACTGGCTGCTCTCTCACAATACTGAGCCTGCACATTTTCTCTTTGCAATTTCCATTTCCTTGAAAAAAGTTAACTTTGAAACTCACTCATCCCTTCTTTTGTTGTGTTTATACAAGTGCATTGATGGCTTCCAATCAGAGCCACAACTGAAGATCACACACATATCCCATGGGAAAAACCCACAGATAATTTCATTGACAAAAAATTATACTAATAAGCACTTAGTCTCAGGAAACTCTCATTTGAGAAATGCCAAGTTGAAGACCTCTTTGTAATGTCTGTGGTGTGATTTGACAGGTTTCAAGGCAAGCCGAATCAGCACCTGATTTTCAGAATGCAAGGAATAGTTGTCTTCTACACCCTGAGCTACTCTTAGTTAAATCATCGCTCAAGATTGACTTCTAAAGGTCCCTCTAGCACTGCACCTTCTTTTATCCATTGCTGGCCAGCCTGGCAGCATGGAGAACAGATTTGGGAACGTGGCCACATGGAAGGGCTCTTTGTCCAGGAGAGCAAGGCTGACACCCAGTGCCTTCTGTCAGTCCATCTCAACACCTATTCCAGCCATCACAGTGTGTGTCCGCTGCAGGAAAACACTTATGGAATTATTTCATCACAGAACAACTTTATACTGGTGGTTGTAATTTCTTGGTACCTGGGAATACCAAAACACTGTTTCAGAGTCCAAAGAGAGAAAACACAGCACTGGGGAGTTGCTATTTTAATGAAAGGCTCGCTGGATGTGTTTTCCCTTCCACCGGTGATCTCTCCCACTAGAGGGTACTCTGTGGCCACCAAAGACAGTGCTCTGTGCTGCGGCTGCACCTCCACACAGGCAGTGAGAGGAGCCTTTGCAAATACATTGGGGGCGTATCTCTGTCACAAAGAGCTGGAGGGGAACTCTTCCAGCTCCAGCCCTTAAAAATATAACCTTTTTGTTTTAAATACTTGCTATTTTAACTTCGTATACATGTAAAAACAAGTACAAAACCCCCTACAAGTACAAAACCAAACAAAATAGTAAAAGAGAACTTGCTATAGTTCTGTGGGTCTTGCCCCATCCACAGCACAGATAATTCTGCCTGATTGCTTCGGAGACATCAGAGTATCCTGGGATGTGTCACCTACTCACCAGCATGCCTGGCCTGGTCCTTGCTGGTGCTCATATGCTCCCCAGGGACACACAGGCTCTGGCCCTGCTCCGTGCTGGTGCCTGGCACTTGCCTTCCCTCACTCAGGTCCCCCCCCAGTTCCTGGCAACCAGGCACATGTGGCCCATGGTTCTGGTCCAGCTGAGGGCACCACATCCCCATACACACATCCATCACAGGGGAACACAGCTGGAAAGGCAGTTTATTGAGGAGATGGGACAGACCGTGGTGACCTGTGGAAGGTTGCCACTGCAGCCCTGCTGCGAGGCTGGATGCAATCCCTGTGGTGGCAATTGTGGTTATCCTGGTTGTGAATGGGTGCCAGGGCACAACTGAGCTATGGGAAGGTGTGTTCAAGGGGAGCTGCTTCTCCAGGAGGGCTGTCAGTGCTCTGTGGGAATCCTGCAGGAATGACCAGGAGGACCAGGGTGTTGGCTCAGGAAGGGCTCTCCCACCAAGTGTGCTGAGCCAGGCTCACACCAGGAATGCTTGTTTGCAGCCTGTGGGAAGGGAGGGATGAGGATGGGGGAAGTTAATGTCGGGAATCCTGGTGTCAGTTTTGGGCCTCTCACTCCAAGAAGGGCATTGAGGGGCTGGAGTGTGTGCAGGGAAGGGAACGGAGCTGGGAAAGGGCTGGAGCAGCAGGAGGGACTGAGGGGGCTGGGGGGGCTCAGCCTGGAGAAAAGGAGGCTCAGGGGGGACCTTCTGGCTCTGCAACTCCCTGACAGAAGGGAGAAGCTGGGGGGGGTCGGGCTCTGCTCCCAGGGAACAGGGACAGGAGGGGAGGGAATGGCCTCAGCCTGGGCCAGGGGAGGGTCAAACTGGATATTGGGGGAAATGCCTTTCCCAAAAGGGCTGTCCAGCCCTGGCACAGCTGCCCAGGGCAGGGATGGAGTCCCCATCTCTGGAGGGATTTAACAGCCTTGTGGCTGTGGCACTTGGGGACAGGGATGGCCTTGGCAGTGCTGGGGAAACAGTTAGACTTGATGGTCTCTGAGGGCTTTTCCAATCTCAATGATTCTGTGAGTCTAGGAAACACTGGAGGGGAAAAAAAAAAANAAAAAAAAAAGAAAGAAAGAAAGGGATTCCAAAGGAAAGCACTCCCAGGCCATGGCAGGGTGGAGAAGTGCTGGACCAGCATCTAACCTGCACTGCAGCAGAGGGATGCCAGACAAGGATCTTCCACACAGCAGCAGGAACAAGAGAAACAATAGTGCCTTAAACCAAGGAACCTGAATTGCCACACAGGGTCAGTCACTCAAAGTCCTCCCTGGCTCTTTTCCTCTGTTTTCTGAGTCACCTCCCTCACCACAGGCCACTGTCAGCTCCTTTAGATAAAGATGTGAAAACTAAATCAATTATGTTCAGGCATGGAAAAGGTTTATATTGCCCCTGTCGATTTTCTGTCAGCCTGAGGTTGTTCCCTGTGGCGGCAGAGGGAGCACTGGATCCTGACTGCTCTTCTCCAGGGGATGCTGAGCACAAACCCCGCCTCTGACACATTCCTCTTCCCTGAGGCAGGAATGATGTTTGCTGCTTCACAGCTCTTCACTCAGTGATGCTGGGCACAACTCCTGCTCCGGCCTAACCCACAGAACTCATTTTACAAGCTTTCTTTTTTTTTTTTTTTTTTCTGAAATGGAAAAAATGCATCGTTCAGACCTTTCTAGTACAAAATTTCTCCATTTTACGCAATGTGCTTTGGGATGAACTGGGGTGAAAAGTCCAGAAAAAACGGGTCCATTGCATCTCCTTTCTGCAGGTGGATGTGTCTGCAGAGCACAGCCAGGGGCTATTTAATACCCAGAGGGGAGGATTAAGAATAACCAGGTCTGTGTTTGGATACTGGTTGGTAAAGGACAGACTTTGATAAATGAGGGGGCTGGTGGCCAAACACAGCTTCCCTGGGGTCCTGAGGGTGAACAGGAGGTGCTGAAATTCCCCCCAGAGACCTTGGAAGGAGCTCATGCCCCGAGGAAGATGTGGCAAGATGGATCAGTGCCCACTCCAGAGGGATTAGGGTGGGAAGAGGTGATAAACCCAAGCTCCTTTCTGCTTACTGGCTTGGGGTTGTTGCCTTGGCTGTGTGCTCATGGATGGAATTGAAATTGTGGTGTGGTTTTGGCTTCAAGCTTAGGAAAGATCCCACTGTCTGCATCTGGCCACTGCAGTGGGACCCATGAAGTGGAGAACTGGGCTGTGGGAACAGCGAGGAAAACTGTTCCTGCCCTCTCTTTGGGATGAAAGCAGAGGTGTCTCTAGTGGCTTGCACGTTACAAACTGCTTTTAAAGTCAAGGAGTGCATAGCCAGTGCCAGAGGGACTATGCCTTCCCAAAGCTACCAAGGGCAGCTGGAGAATTTCAGAAGCCATTTCCTAAAGCCATTTCCTAATCCCAGTGGTCCCTGCTGCATCCTTCCCACCTGCCAGCCTGTGCCCTGTCTTCATGCTCTGCCTGCAGAGCGCCTGTGCTCCTTCAGGACAAAGCCCTTCACCTGCTGTGACCCTGATCCCATCCAAAAACGCCATTCCAGTCCAAAAAGGCACCAGCCCCTCCCCTGTGGTGACAGCACTGTCAGCTGGAGGGATGTCCTTGCTCCCTGTCTAGAGCATTCCTGGCAATATGTGACTCTGTGAAGGAAGGGAAAGGATGGGAGTTGCTGTGTCGTTTACCAGGTAACCCAAGAGGCCCAGGAGAACAAGCAGGGTGTTCAGGAGATATAAATAATAAAGGAGGTGTGCTGCAGGGCATGCACAGAGCCAGCCAGGAGGCGCGGCCACGGGCTGGAAGGATGCTCCAGGTTCATCCTGTATAATCCTGGCTCACTGCAAGAAACTGGGATCAGAAAAACAACCTGGAATATCATGGGAGCCCTGGGCTGTTTGTAGGCGATGTGGGATAAACTGCATGCGGTAACATTGCCATGGAAACTCTGCACTGTCTGGGTTCTGCGGCAGCTCAGTGACCACGGAGCTGATCCAGTTTGTTGTGGGCGAGGATTTGTCTGTGGAACCAGATCCCTAAGGGTGCTTCTGGGATGAGAGAGACAGTTTTAATTCTGATGGGTGGCTTAGCCCTTCTGGGCTGATCCTACAGCAGGGCAGGAGGGATTCTGCCCCTCTGCCCCCTCAGGTGAGACCCCCCTGCAGAGCTGCTCCAGCCCTGGGGAACAGCACAGGGAGGACATGGAGCTTGCTAGAGAGAGTCCAGAGGAGGCACCAGGATGGTCAGAGGGCTGGAGCAGCTCTGCTGGGAAAGCTGGGAATATTCAGCCTGGAGAAGAGAAGACTTCCAGCTTACTACTTCCAGTACCTGAAGGAGCTACAAGAAAGATGGAGAGAGACTATTTACAGGGGGTTGGAGTGACAGGACAAGGGGGAATGGCTTCAAATTGACAGAGAGTTTGTTTAGATTAGGTATTAGGAGGAAGTTCTTTGCCCAGAGAAGCTGTGGCTGCCCAGTCCCTGGAAGTGTTCCAGGACATGTTGGAGCAACTTGGTCTCGTGGGAGTTGCCCCTGCCCATGGCAGGGGAGTGAAACTAGAATGAGGTGATCCAACCAAATGGGAAACTCTGGGTTTCATCCCATCATGCAGAGGGCAGGGCTTTTTCCCAGAATCTGGAGCAATGCCCACACATGGTCACACGCTGGCCTGAGTGGGTGCTCACACTCTTTTTGGCTCAGGAGAAGTCATTCCCTGCAGCTGAGCCCTGCCATGGTGCCTGCTGGCCATGGCAGCTGCCAGAAGTCTGGCAGCCCTTTTCCTGCCAGCCTGGCTCATCCCTCACTGGCAGCGTGGCCTCTCCCATGGTTTTCTGCCCCTGGGCTGTTTGCTGCTGCTCAGTTTGCTGTGAGTGTGCTGTGCCTCAACCAGGCGAAGTGATGCCCGAGGGGGAAATATTAGAAATGTTGGCTTTCCTTCACTCACAGATTAATTTCCTATTTTCTGGCTTTCTTCCATGACTGTGAGGACTGGAAATTCTGCTGTTAGTAATAGATGGAAAGAGATGTTTGTGCTGGCAGCCAGTGAGTGTGGGGGGGCCCTGCAGACCCTCCGGTGTGCCTGGGGCCACAGCACAGCCCAGCCATGCCAGTAGATGGGACATGGTTTAACTTTCCAGGAGCAGGATAATCAGCTTTAAAAATTCTTCTGGAGGCTGATTAACCCTCAAACACACTGGACTTAGTTGTCATCTCCCACGAGGTTGGTGTTTCCTCCAGGCCAGCACAGCAAATCTCTGTCAGAGCGATCTGAGCTGTATCGACATAATCTTTTTACATGATTGCCCTGCTCAGGCTGCCTGAAATCAGTGTTGCCTCAGAGACAGCTATCCAAAGCCTCCTCACAGGGAAAGGTTTGGAAGCTAAGCACCACTTCCCAACATGGGATGCACTGGTGAGAATCCTGAGAAGTTTCAAACCTTCCACACCGTGGTTATATCTGGTAAAGAAGTAACTGTTCAGGATTTTTATCCTCTAAGAGCCTATTTCGCCTGTTCTTCAGGGAAATAATCAAGGAGGAGTGTTGATATTAAAGGGAAGGATAATTCTCCCATCTGGGTATCCAAAAAGAAAATACTGCTTTTATTCTTGGTTCTGTAGCTGAGCACTGAAAACACAGGCTGAGTGCCCAGAGTGAAACCATTTTGTGGAGTTCAAAATTTCATGGACAGAAAGATGCCCAGATGGTAAAAAACCCCTCCACCATTCAGGATATTTTAGAGATTTCATTAGGGGAAAACAAAATAATAATAATAATAAAAAGATAATAATTTAAGGATTTGAAGCATGAAATTTCATTTTAACATTTCCAAACTTTTTGTAGGAAATATTCTTTGGACAGGTGCTTAACACAGCCATTATCCTCTTTGGGGGGGGGGGACTGAAGTTTTATGGGCTGGAGCTCCTGTTATTCTTGACTCTGGTTTTCTCACCTTGAAGACAAAACACAAAGAAGGAAAGAGCAGTAAAGGCATGAAAAGCACCGAGATCTGGAGAAATGTGCCAGGGACATGGTATTCATCAGGCTGCTGGGCTCAGGATGGTGCCAGTGCTGCTGCACATGCCACCGGATGTGCAAGATGGAATTATTAGACCTGATTTTCTTGCTCTGTCAGTGTCCAGACTCTTCCCCTTCTCTCTACCAGAAATAGGGATACAAGAGGATTCAAGAGAAAGTCCTGACTTATGGTGACCTACTTTCTTCTTCTTATCTTTATCTACTGTTCACTTCTATCAGTAATTTACTGCAACAGACCAATCAAAAGGCTTATCCCCCCACCCCCAGCCAGACCTCTGGACTGGAGGGTTTGTTTGTGTGTGCAGCCAGGAGAGAGTTCCCTTCGGGGCATGGACCTGAGAACTGTGAAGAGGAGAGATGTTATACTGAGCTTTCTAAACTATGATGGATCATTTTCCCTTTTATATTTACAGTTTCCAACACTTTGCTATGCTCTGAGTAGCCCAAGACACTTCCCAGGTAGCAATCCCACAGCCCCTTGCCCATCTTCCCAAAGCCTACAATCCCTCTGGAGTGCTGCTTCCAGCTCTGGGGTCCTTAGCACAGGAATGACCTGTTGGAGCGAGTCCAGTGGAGGCCCCGGAGATGCTGTGAGGGCTGGAGACCCCCTGCTCTGGAGCCAGGCTGGGAGAGCTGGGGGGGCTCCCCTGGAGAAGGGAAGGCTCCAGGGACACCTGAGAGCCCCTGGCAGTGCCTAAAGGGGCTCCAGGAGAGCTGGGGAGGGACTGGGGACAAGGGATGGGGGGACAGGACAGGGGAGAATGGCTTGCCATTGCCAGAGGGCAGGGTTAGGTAAGATATTGGAAAGGAATTCTTGGCTGTGAGGGTGGTGAGGCCCTGGCACAGGTTGGGCAGAGTAGATGTGGCTGCCCCTGGATCCCTGGGAGTGTCCAAGGCCAGGTTGGACAGGGCTTTGAGCACCCTGGGCTGGTGGGAGGTGTCATGGCAGGGGGTGGAACGAGATGATCTGTAAGTTCCCTTCCGACTCAAACTATTCTGTGATTCCACGATTCTATCCCTCTGCAGTGCCTGTTGTCACCATGGCAACTGCTGCTAGGATGTGAGGCAGGGTGAGGATGCTCTGTGGGATG
This sequence comes from Scytalopus superciliaris, assembly GCA_013400415.1. NCBI lineage: Eukaryota > Metazoa > Chordata > Aves > Passeriformes > Rhinocryptidae > Scytalopus > Scytalopus superciliaris. The sequence goes on from VXBX01006779.1 coordinate 74,983, forward strand.
AGGATGCTATCTGGGATGAGGGTGCTGTCTGGCATGAGGGTGCTCTGTGGGATGAGGACGCTGTCTGGGATAAGGATACTGCCTGGGGTGAGGATGGTGAGCAGGATGAGGATGCTCAGCAGGACACGGTCACCCGACCCTGCTGCTCAGGGCCAGGCAATCCAATTAGCGCCGATGCAGCAAGAGGAAGGGAGATTGGGCTCATGGTTCTCTTCCTAATGGCAACAGAATTGTTACCGAAGCCCATCTGGAAGGGCTTCTGAGCACGGGGCTCATCCCGCGGGGCAGCGCCGTATCCATTATCCTCTCTGAGGGAACAGACGATGCTCTGGGCAGCCAGAGGGGCACAACCGGGGCGGGTTTTAGCCTTCCCTGGGATCCATCACCGCGGCCTCGGGCAGTGACCCTTCGGCGGGGCACTGAAACACACCCGGGCCGTCGTTTGCCACACCAGGCCAGAGGCAGGACTCGAACTCGCGGCCGCCCGGCCCCGTCTGGCAGTGCCGGCTCCCTGCGGCGCCGCGCGGCGCGGGGGCAGCTGGGAGCTGTAGTTTCTCCCCGCCCGACAGCCCTTTGTCCTCCGCGGACTACATTTCCCATGATGCCCCGCGGAGACGGGTCGTGTGCGGGGCGGTGGCTCGCGGGGAGGAGGAGGAGGAGGAGGAGGAGGGCGGAGGGGGCGGTCGCTCCCCGTTAATCGCCGATAAAAACCAGCGCCGCGGGAATCCGTCTATCCCTCTGCTCTCATCGGCCCCGGTGTCCCTCCTTCCCTCCCCCGGGCGATGCGCGGTGTGGCCGCGGGAGTCACTGAGTGAAGAAGAGGCTCCTTCTTTCTCCTCTTCCTCGACCATGGGCGACTGCGGAGCCGCCGGGGACGTGAACTCCAATGTGCTGGTGGCCCGCAGCACCGGGGACGCGCAGCTGG
>VXBX01006779.1:76009-218047 GCA_013400415.1 Scytalopus superciliaris
CCCCCCCCCCCCCCCCCCCAAAAAAAAACAAACCCAAAAAAACAAAAAAACCCCACCCCTGTACCCTCAAAACCACCCTCATCCCCCGAGGGGTTCCCAGGCGTGCTGTGCCAGCGGGGATCCCCCTCTCCATCTCATCCCCACCCTCTGGATCCCACCTGTGGGATGGGACGGGTGATGCTCTCCCATCCCCCGGGGCTGTGCCTAAGCAGGGATGGCTCAGCCCTAAGGAACGAGCTGCGGGGATAGCTCACCATGCGGAGCCCGGCAGCGTAATCCTGATTTCCCGAGCATCCCGAATTTCACCCCGTTCCCCAGGAAACAAGCAGCCTGCGGAGGGTCAAACTGCGGCACGTCCCTTTTCCACCCCCCAGCATGGTGTCCATAGCGCCGCAGGCTCGGTTAATTCGGATTAAACCATCCGAAACGGTGGGAACAGAGTGGTGTTGGAGGTTATTTTGCTCATCTCAGTGTGGAAAGGGTTATTTTGTCCAACCATCATGGCCTGTGCTTTAAAAAAATATCTTGGAGATGGGGCAGGGTAAACTACCAGTGCACCAGTGATTTAGGGTTTTGGCTTTTTTTTTTTCCTTAATTTTTTTAGGCGTCTATCACTTGATTTCTTTTTTATGTTCTTTGAACATCGTATTTCTTTTAGTAACAGCGATTGCCAATGTGTTTATACGGTTTCCCTTTGAATTTCCTCCTGCCAGGATCAAAGCAGGAAGGCTGAGAGCAAGCCCCACCTGATGGCTCTTGGATGAGCTCTCTCCTGCTTGGAAATATGCTCTGCCCTCTCAGTTATGCAAGAATTAGCAGTTAACCATCTGCACATTTTGCTCTCAGAGCTGCTGCTGTGAAAATATCCGGGAATAGTGGCGGGGAAGGAGTGGAGAAGGGAAAGGGCATTGCTGATAATCCACTTGATAATGCACATCGAGCTTCAGCAAATATTTTTTTTTCAGATAACTTCTAGTTACTGTCTCGAAAGGTTTGTGTTGTTTGGGTTTTTTGACTGATTGTTTTATGCTTTTCCTATAAAGTGGGAGAACTTACACTGGGGGGGGGGGAATGTTTTGATTAAAACCGGGAAGAGTGAAATATCAGCATTTCTGGAGCTCCTTCTGAGGCCATAATTAAGCAATAAAATACAAACTGCAGTCAGTTTGACTGCACCTGTTTGCCCAGCTTCCCATGGCCTTTCCTAAAGGAACTTGGAACTACTTAAGAGAAGTTTGCAGAAGAGCTCCTAGGAGAGTTGACAACTCAAAATCACCTGGAGAGGGTGTGAACAAACCAGGTGAAAGTGTTTTGGGATGGGATGGCAAGGAGATACCGGCAAATAGGGCATGAGGAGGGTTATTGGTCCAGTGCCCTGGAATTTTGTGGGAAATGAGGCCTTGGAGATTTGCTGCTTACCAAACTTGGTGAGGAGCTGTCTGTGCTTCCCTCCTTTCCCACTCCCAGTTTCCTGAGCCTCGGGATTTCTGCTACCTCTGATCAAAGGAAAATCTGTGTGCTACATTCACAGCTGTGGGAGGCTTTTGTCCTCTATCTTAATTGAAATTTGCTTGCTGTAATTAATTGTCAGAGAGCTGTGCTCGTCATCCTCTGTGGTTGTGGTGGGCTGGGGCGTGGGTGGGTGGAGGAAACCTGATCATGTGATGGCCCTTCTGCTTCCAACCCCTTCTCTCCAGGATCCTGCATCTTCATTATTGCTCCTGGCACTCTCCCTCCTTTCCCATTCCCCTCTCCTTAATTGCTGTGCCTTTGCTTTTGTCCTGGAGACACAAGGCACCCGCCTTTTGTTCGGTGCTCCTTGGGGAACATGTGAAAAATTAGTCATTGTTCCACTTTTTATTCCTGTAATTCCTTTTCCTAATTTTCCTGTTGTATTTCCCTGTCTCCTAAATGAGCCTGGCTTGTAGTCTTTGTAGCCAGGCTGCTCCTGGGGGGGTAGTGGTTGGGAAAAGGGGATCTTTGGCTCTTACAAAGGCGATGTTAGAACATCCCCTGGGAAGAAAAGCTGAAATTGGTTCTCCAGGGGCTGTTTGTGCAGGCCCTGTTCATGCCACTTGCATTTTATTTTACTAGGCTCATTTTGCTTTATTTTGTGGACTGTGTGCCATTGTCTCAAGTGTAGCTTGGAGAGCTTATTCCTTCCTAATAAGATGGTCTGGTTGGTTTTTGAGGTGCTTTTGGAGTGTCCCTCAGTGTTCCCTTAATTTTTGTGGCTTCTGAGAGATGCCTTTCAAGAGGAAATGGATTTGATAAGTAGAGACAAGTAACTTTCTCCAGTCACTTGACCTGACGTCCTTTTTCTTAATAAGACTTTTAAGTGAATTTTTAAGTATAAAAATGGAAAAATAAAGTCTAGGAATTTGCCTCTGAGAAATTCATTGTAACTATATGGGTGCACTGCAAGTTCTAATGTTAAGAGAAGATAAAATCATGAATTACTGAAATAGCTCATTTTGAGTAGGCTGGTGCAGAAACCTGTTGTTACAACCATCGTTACTGGGAGCAACTTGGAATGGAGTAAGCTCTGAAATAACACAAGTTTTGTGCTTTAGTACCTGTTCTAGGATGTTAAACTCCCTGAAATCCATCAGGATAGACTTAGAGCTTGCACTTAGTGGCCTTATTGTCTGTATTGGCTGATAAATAAACTGCCAGTGTTTCTGTGTAAGCAGGAAAGGGCATCCCTGGGCTGACTTTCAGGTGTTTAAAGTAAATTAAGCATTAAGACTTCCTTTGCATAATAAGTTTCAGTCTAGTTTAGTTAACAGGTGTGGAAATGAGTGTAGAAAAAGCAGTTTTAAGAGGGGTTTTGTGTCTTGTTTTGTGTTGGGCCAAGTTAAGAGGTGGTGCATTACTTGACTGATTTTCACGTAAGAATGGTGGCGAGGTTGCTCACTAGACAACAAACAGTTCTTGCTTAACAAGAAAGGAGAACCCACAATTTTAGAGAGAAATTATAAATGAGGACTGGCTGCAGGTGCCACTGCTAGTCTTAGTTGTGTGATTAAGGTGACTATGCCATGGGTAATGCGCCTTTTCTCTGCACTAGGAATTCCTACAGATGCTTCATGTTCTGAGGGACTGAGCCTGGTTTAATTTGGAAAAATAGCTTCAAACAATTGCTGCTTAAAAACCAGAGGCTGGCCGAGCTTGATGCACTTAATTTGTGGTTGTCAAATTTGCTGAGTTTTAAGCAAACTGGAGACCACTTCTCCCTTCTCCCATGCTACACATGCAAAGAGTGTCTGCAAAATAAAAAATGATGGCTATGAGCAGTAAATTGCCACCTATTTTGACAGGGTATTATCTGTGAAAATGAACTCTGGCAGTAAGTACACACAGATTAAAGTGATGGAGAGGGAAAGAATCTGTAAGAAATACTCGGCTGGTGGCCTTGTCTTTAATTCTCCACTTGTTTCTGGTTTTGTACCCTGAGGAGCTACAAAAGTAGTGTGATTCTGTCTCAGTAGGCAAATGGAAAACTGAAAGTGAAGGAGCATAATGCTGAATTTGGTAGATAATTATATCTTTTTTGTTTAATAAAGTTTCTGGGATGTGCTGATGTGGCAGTGTCTCAGCAGCTACATTGATCTCCTGCAGGTTGTGATTCTGATTCTGGCAGTAAGTGTTTTTTTTTTTTTAAGTAGTTGTTTATATCTCACATTGCCAGCAGGCCCCATCCTCCTTCTTTCTTAAAAGCCTCAATAACCACTTCAAAATTGAACTCCAGAGCACCACTGAAATAGGTTTGGTAAAGTTTGTCTGAGAACTTGAGACAGAAATAGCACAGGTAACTCTTAAAAAGATATTTTATGAGTAGTAGTGCTAACCTTCGAAAGATGGCTTGTATATGTATTAGTGGAATAATTTTATAGGAAAGAACTGCAGAACTGTCTTTTGCTGGTGCTTATGTGAGTGAGATGCTGCTTGGATGGGATAGAAAAACCTTGTCTGGGCTCTGGTTGCTCTTTACTTCCCAGGTGTTGAATAGCCTCAAAGGTTCTGAAAAAATGAGCCATGTTCCATGGATCTACATCTTGAACTGGGGGGCTGAGGTGTGTTGGGGCACTCCCAGCATGTTGGGGGTGCTGCCAGGTTTGGAATTAGATGAGTGAGGGCAGAGCTGCTGCTGAGGGGGGGACAATGCAGGGCTGGCAAATGGACCAGCAGGGACACAAAGTTAAATCCAGGCTGTGCTCAAGGAGGAGGAATCCCCTGTCAGAGCCACAGCCACAAACCCACCTCTGGTCCAAACCCCAGCAAAGGCACCTCTTCCCCTCCCTGCCCTTTCTCTGGCCCCAGCAGTGCGTGCTCAGGTACCTCTGGCCACTGGCTTGTTATCTGCCACCTCCTTACATAGGCAGGGCCAGGACCCTTCTGCTCTGGGAGCAGGAGGAACAGCAGCTGTTAGCTCCTGATTGCTGCCTTGTTCTTCCAATGACCTGGATATAAATACTTACATAAAAATAAAAGTTATATATATGACTTTTGTTTATATTTGTATTTTAATATATTTTATTNCCTACCTGTACCTGTAGATGCTAATATATTTATACATATATATTGATATACTTAATATATATGTGGAAATATACATAAGTATATCAATATATGTGGAAATATACATTCTTATAAATATTTCTATATTGACATGTGTATTTTACATGTGTATTTGAAATGTGTATTCATTTACATTTACTGTGTGTGCAGAGAGTTGGTCCCTGTGCTGTGGGGGCTGTTCCAGGTGCCCGGGAAGCTGTTTGGCAGTGGAGGTGTGGGATGTGGATCTGTACCCTAGTGCTTCCCTTTTCCCTTCTCCCTTTCCTTTTGGGAGCTTGGTCCTTGTGGGCTCCAAGGACCCTGCTCTCTTTCCAGATACCTTTTCCACCAGTAAAACATCTTTGGAAAACCAGTGGCAGTGTGGGGCTTTAGGGTTTTGAAGGGTCTGTCTCTCCCTAAAACCTGTTTACTCTTAGACCACATGAGAATGTAAATTGCTTTGTTAGAGCCACTGGGAATGCTGGGGTATCTCAAAGCATTGCTTTTTTTAAGGAATGACTATTTTTGTATCAAACAGCCTAGTTTATTGTTGCTTCAGACAGCAAGATTTGGGCAGTTTTATGTTGTTTTTTTTAAGGGTATTAAAAAATGATCCAAGAACTGGAGTCTAAAATCTTAAGGAACTTACGTTGCTTATCTGAGGAACAGGTGACAAGACAAGAGGGAACAGCCTCAAGTTGTACCAGGGAAGGTTTAGGTTGTATATTGGAAAACTTGGTCACCAAAAGGGTTGTCCTGCTCAGGACAGTGGTGGAGTCCCCATCCCTGAAGGGATTTATAAACCGTGTGGATGTGGCCCTTGGAGACATGGGTTGGACTCCATCTCGGAGGGCTCTTCCAACCTAAATGATGCTGTCAACTACTGCACTTGGGAAAATGAACCATCATAAAAGCCACTGTGAGGCATGGACTTGTATGGCTCGATTTCATAACTGCAGAGCAAACCAGCAAAAAAATCCTGGGTTTTGTTTTTTTCAGCATTTGCAGTTGGGTTAAATGTCAGCAGTGACAGCAATTCCTAGGTCAGGGTGGGAAATGCTGCTCATACCCAGACAGGATGTTGCAAGAAACTGGGCCAGTGGGCTCTGAAGCTTCAACTTGGAATAAAAATGACAAGCTGGAAAGAATAAAAGCAGAAAAGATTGGGCCAGGGGCTTCTAATGCTACTGAATGTGTGACCCAGAGCACAAGACCATCAATATACCTGAATTTATACTAAATCTTGTAAAATCCCCTCTTTCTGTTGGCCCAGGCGTTTCAGGTCATCTGTGGAAAAATTGGATATTTTCACTTGTAACTTTTCTTCTTTTTGTTCTGTCAAACTGCTTTAATTGAGTGTGACCTGAGCAAATTAACATGGTGCTATTTTGGCTGCCTCATTTTTATTCCTTAGGAAATAAATGAAGTAGCTTCAATCAAAGATGCTTTTTAATCTGTTTGTAGAGTCAATGGTTATGCTGTTGCTTCAGGGAAGTCTTGCCTCAGTTTTGCAAAGCTCCATAAACTATAAATGTACAATTTTTATTCTGTTTTTTGCAGGGAAACAATACCTAAAAAGTTATCAAAGATGCTGTGTAATTTAATAACCTCATTTTAAAGCAAAACCATGTACTATGATAGTGTGAAATGAGGTTTTTCATTACTTAGACTCTTTTCAGGTCGGTCATTTGTTTTCTGGTTGGCTGCTCACGAGCAGCTAAAAGACACTTTCCCTCCTGCAGTTTAATATTTGTTGTGTCCCATTGTTTTGGTTTCTTTTCAGGCCTGGTTTTAGCTGTGTTTGTGACCAGTGTTTTGCTGAGCCGTCCAAGAGCATGGACAGTAATGCACGAAGGAGGGAAAATTTATCTTAAACTCACATATCTGGTGTTACCAAGCTGCAGAAATAATTTCACATTTTTCCAGTGGACTTTACTGAGTGTTTCTTCTCCTGGTCCATGTGTGCAGCTCCTGTGTCTGTCCTTTTCCCAGTCTTCCTGGAGAAGCTCTCCTTTTCTGTGCAGGGCTGTGTTTCCCAGTGCTGCTGGAGCTGGCTGACCTCTATTTTAAATGTCAGGGGTGCTTCACCCTTGCCCTGCAGATTCCATCTGCCTCTTTTAACTCTTCCCTGGGACCCTGCCTTGGATAAGCGCTTGTGCCACCTGAGTTGTGTTTTATACCTCTGGAGTCCTTGGTTTTTTCCAGCTGTGTATCCATTGCCACCTCCTCCTCTGTGTTTATGGGATCTGGGAAGCATCTTGTCCAAACAGGATGTGGGATTCTGTGTGACCAAGTGAAGTCAATATTGGCTGAATAACTGAAGAATAAATAGTGGATGTGTGTAACAGGCAGTTTGTATGCTTGGAAGCTTTTAGCTGTGATGGAAGTTTAGGATAAGCCCGAAGGAACAGAAAGAGTGCTCTGGATAAGAATTCAGCCTGTTGCATAACATGCTTTGTGTAGAGCTGTGGATGGGGCTTGGAACAACCTGGTCCGGTGGAAGGGCTGGAAATGGATGATCCTTAAGTTCCCTCCCAGCCCAAACCATCCTGTGATTCCATGATTTTTTACTGTGCCCCTTTAGAGACCTTTCCTGTGGGTGGCGAGGAAGGAAGTACTGCTTCAAAGCTGGGATTGTTGTCTGTCTTCCAGCAGCACTGAGCAAAGATTGAATTGTTACCTGCCTTGGAAAAACCGGTCCCAAAGCCTGTGTGCTCCTGGCTTTACAGGCTTTGTGTAGCTGGAAGGGGTATTAATGACCAGGCAAACACATCAGCATATCAGTGACAGCAAGAGCTCTGGAATCCCTTATTAGTAAGGATGATATGGGAAAGAGAACATGATGGAAATGAGTTGGAGTGAAGGGCAGTTGGTGCACAGGCATTTTACAGGACAAGAAGAACTTGCAGTTGGAATTGCTTCAAAACAATAAGAATATATAGTTCAGGTCCTTATTTCAAGCACTAAATGAAGACCCACATCTTTTGCAGAATCAAAAAACAAAGGAGCAGATTGAAAGCTTGTTACAGGATGGGAAGCACAAGGAGCTTCGGGATCGGCTGTGCTGCCGGCTGAGCTTTGGCACAGCCGGGCTCCGCTCGGCCATGGGAGCAGGATTCTGCTACATCAATGACCTCACTGTCATCCAGTCAACACAGGTAAGCTGCACTCGTGGTGGGAGAGGGATCTGTGGCTCCACAGCATGTGTTTGATCCCAGTGTCCCACTGAAGCACAAGCAGAGGCTGGAATGCAGCAACCTTTGGGCAGCAGGGTGGTAGTGTGAAGTGTTTAGTGCCGGAAGGGAATTAAGTAGCTTGAATAGGTTTAACTGGATGTTCTGGGAGGGGAGAATATAATCACTTCCCCTGGAATGGGGCCACCAGCTAGTCTGTTACAGTGCTTTCCAGTTGGAAATCATTAGCTGTCATGTTTTAAAAAGCTAAATGCAAAACCCAACAAGAACCCAAAAAGCAAAGCCATCCCCAAACAGACCTTTTCTTTCATTTCTAGCCTGTTGTGAATAACCACGTGAAAATAGTAGGTTTTACTAAGCAAAGGGAAAGGAATTAAGATGAAAAAAACAAATATAGGCTGATTGTGAAGATCTGTATTGGGAATTGCTTCGCTTTTGGGGAATCTTTCCAGTATCGTTGGTTTTGCTTCCTACAGCTGGGGTGTTGTGTAGTTGCTTAAGTGGCCTGGTGTTCCTGGAGCTCTGTCTGTAGGTCCTTGCACTTTTTAAAGTAGACAAAGTAATTTGAGACATGAAGTTAAAGGTCTCAAACTGCAAATCCAGTGTAACGTGCTGGATCAGAGGTGTTGGTGATTTCTGGTTTATTGGTGATTTAATATTTGTATATTTGGGTTACAGATACCATTATGGAACTTTTTTCCAAGAAAACATTGTCATGTACCTAACCATCTTTTTGAGGACTAGGTCTTTGAAATTTGGAGTAGAGTATTTTGGGGTGGACTTCTTGATTTGAGGTAGGCAGGGAGATATTGGAGGTCAGACATGGCTCTTGCCTGGGGTTAAACCATAATGCTGCTCTTTTGATTATTGTTAGTGTTTCTGGGGTGAGTCTGATGTGCTTGTGGGGTAGAAGTCATGGAGGTATCAACAAGTCCTAATTCCTGCTCCTCTGCCAGAGATCAGGCTCTGCTTGGTGCTGGTGCAGAAGACCTGGAATGTGGAGCTGAAGATCTGGATACAGAGGCAGCTGTGGATATGTGACTGGTATTAGTGCTGTGATGCTGTGAAGGGTACTCTGGAGGGAGATTCCTCACTTCTCTGAACTGTGTTTTAGATTCTTTTGAGTAGCTGCTTCTGCTGATTTACAGCCAGAAGGTCCTGCCAAACTCATGTGCCAGAAATACTGTAAACAAAACCTCCTGCTGTGGTCCATGTGGTCTCTGTGGATGCAGTGGGAGCAAACTGAAGAGATGAAGGAGAAAACAATTTAAAAGCTATCACTCTGTTGACAGTTGTGGAATAGTTAAAAGTAGCTGGGTTGCTTTAAACACTTCTCTTTGAAGGAGAGTAAACCTCTTGCTTGTGCAGAGGAAGTTTCCAAGAGTCCCTTCACTCCTTGGCCTCTGCAGCCTGTTGGAGCTGGAGTTGCTGGTGCCTTTGTGCTCCCAGGCTCCTGGGAGTGTGGCTGAGTGTGGCTCTGCTGACTGATCCACATTCTTGGCAGAAAGGGAGTAGTTTCCCTTTGCTTGGCAGGGAATGTGTGTGCCAGCTCAGTTTTCGTGGGAATGACTGCTTTTTGAGAGCAACAAACTGGATTTGTGTTTGTCTACTCCCTTTGTAGAGCTGCTATTTTTAGTTGTTTATTGAAGCCAGATATCAAGTTAGGAAAAGCAGCCTCTGGGAAGTGGATTAGAACTTGTTGAAGTAAACTGCATCAGGTTTAACCTTGGTTTGAGCACTCTTGTGTGAAAAGCTAATGGCAGGAACAGTTTTGCTGAGCTTAGTCTGAAAATGGGCAACCCTGTCTCTCTGTATCTGTCCCTACCAGGGTCAGGGATAAATAGTAGACTTGAGTGTAATTAACATTTTCTTCAATTAAAAGAAAGTGTGGTGAAGGCACACCCTTAATCATGCAGTGTCCTTCCTTTGATCTGATTTTTTTCATTTGATCTTGATTTGATTAGGCTCATATTGTGAAAAGTCAGATCCAGGAATGTATAGAATTTCTAGCAGCTGCTTTGGGCTCTCCTGAAAATTGTAGGTACATAACCTCAATGTAAAGCCCTAATTTTCCTGCTAATGTATTTTGTTCTCTCCTGCTTTTATTAATGTCAAAGTGCTTTTATTAATGGGTAAGAAACCTGTCACTGGGCTCCACAGTGACAAAGCCACCTTTGCACAAGGAGTTTCCTGTTGCTATAAAAACGAACTTAAGGGTAGTTGAAAAAATGTAAATACAGGACTTCATAAAGCTGTTCCTAGTTCTCTTGATTTCATGAACCAAAAGTCTTTCCATCTCATTCCTGGTACCTTCACTTTTCACTCATTTCCCTTTTGGACTTGAGCATAAGGGCCTGGACATGCAAGAGGATTAATTAAAATGTGCTTGTAGATGCAGACTTGGGGTTTTCTGTGGATTTTATATATGGCAATCACCTGAACTGTGCAGTGGGACAGGTAATTGTGATACTTCAGTGAATTTTGGTTTAGATGTGAGGGGGTTGCACATTTGTGTGCTGACACTTGCTAATAAGTTATTAATTATAACAAGAAGATGCACATGGATTTTATTTAGAAGTAGTAGAAACTTAATAGCAGTAGGAATTAGGGACACTATCAAAAGCTGAGTCTTGTTAAATGGGAATAGGAATTCCTTAAATTAAGGAACTTATTCAAAAGAGGACTTATCCCCAGAGGTGTTGGAGTTACTGCCCTCAGAGAAAGGGAGAATGGTGGGAAGTCAAGTGTAGGGTTCACATTCATTTCCCTTTCATGATGTTTATTAACTTCTGTTTTCTGCAGCTTTGATACAGGTATTTGGTTAGTAAACAAGTCTAGTAGAACTGGGTTAACTTTAACTGAGCTTAAGGGATTTTGTTCATTTTAAGCAAACTGTTCCATGGCAGAAAGTAAAGATATTTGTGGATTTATTCATACTGAATCTTTGATCCCTGTTGAGCAGTGCAACTGGTTTAAGAGGATTTCCTAGGAAAAATCTTACCTTGCCCTCGAGAGTTTTTTCTGGATTGTGGTGGCACTAAATAGCTGTCAAAAGTGCTCAAGCAGAAACCACTGGGATGAGAAAGTACAAAAGATCAAATCTGCTAAAAAGAGCAGCACAGGCTATTCCATTACAAAAATAAATCCATTCTTCTGTGCTTGAGGAATGAGGGAATGCAGAGCTGGGAGCAGTAGGAGGGTGTGGGTGTTGGAGCCAAAAAGCCAAATGGTGGTTGTTGTTGGGAAGTAAGGAAGGGCTGAGCAACATGTTGGATGTGCAAGAATCCTTGAGGTGCCTAGGCTTGCCAGGAAGTTCCAGGGATACTCTGCTGTGATGGGAAAGCTTCTGGGGATTTGATGTGAAAAACAAATCATGTGAAACAGCTTTCCATCTGTATAGAGGTTTGCAATGCATTGACTATGGACAGGAGTATTAATTGTTCTGTCTCAGCTTGATCTGTGCTGGTTCTGAATAGTTTCTATGCCCTTATTTGCTGTTTCTAACTGGGACCAGTTTGTCTAAAATTCTGCTTCTTCCCTAAATTGCCTTTTTATGAAGTTCTTGATGTTTGAGGAACTAGTTCAGCCAAAACTCAGCAGGGTGCTCTGATCTCCAGGTACTGGGAGGCTGAATAAGTGACCTGATGATAAAAAACCTCCTGTTCTCTCTAAATGTTGTTCAATCTGTTCAAGCCAAACTTGAACAAGTTTTTCCCATTCTTCTCTCTCTCTTTGCAGCTGTGAGTGAAAGCTTCTGGTATGTTGTCAGGGTAGGGTGCATGTTTGTGTATCACCAAGTTTCAGTTCAGCATTGAGGTGACTTGGGCTGGTGATTGTGCCATAGCACGGCCTCCAGTCTTGTCATTATTCAAAGATTTATATTTCTTTTTTAATTTCTCTCTTTATTTTCAAGTTTCTCTCTCCACATCTGCAGCTGAAATAGTTCTCCAAAGAGATGCCAGTGTCCCTGTGGTCATGCTTTGAAGCACATCCTGTGAGAGTCCAGGGGAAGGGAATGGAGCTGGGGAAGGGTCTGGAGCAGCTGATGGAGCCGGGGGTGCTCAGCCTGGAGAAAATGGGGCTCAGGGGGGACCTTCTGGCTCTCTCCAACTCCCTGACAAGCTCTGCTCCCAGGGGAATGGGGGCAGGGTGAGAGAAAAATGGCCTTGAGTTGTGCCAGGGGAGGTTCAGGTTGGATATTGAGAATTCCTTCATGGAAAGGGTTGTCCAGCCCTGGCACAGCTGCCCAGGGCAGTGGTGGAGTCCCTGGCCCTGGAAGGATTGAACAGCTGTGTGGATGTGGCACTTGGGGACAGGGGTTAGTGATGGGCTTGGCAGTGCTGGGGGAACAGCTGGAATTCGTCTCATATGGCTTTTCCAACCTAACAATTCCATGGTTCTTAAGAGCAGGAGCCATTAAAAATGGAGCTCAGCTGAACTGAATTCCAGGGTAGGAGCCAGGCTGGCTTCCCAGCTGAGACTGCAAATTGGTGATAAGACAGATCCAGCTAAAAACATCCCAAAGAATTGCACTAAACACTGGTGGTGACGGGGAATAAAAATCTGTTGAATTCTGGTACAAAACGCTCCACCCTGCTATCCAGAGGCAACTTGTACCCTATGAGAGGCAGCATTTTTAGGGTTAAGTTCCCAGTGCTGTTGTCTGGCTGAAAGGACCTCTAGCCTCTGGAAAGTTTCATTAACAATAGCACTTCCATCTTTTTATCCAGAACTGCTGATCCATCCCGCGTTGTTGCTGTGGTGGATCTCCATTTACTGGGAGATGAATGGGTGTGAAGGCCACAGGGGATGTGAATCTGGAGCACACAAGATCTTTCAAAGTCCCTTCCAATGCAAACCATTCTGTGATTTTAAGGCAGATTTAGGACTAACACTTTGGGAACAGTGTTGAAAACGTGTCTTTATCCTTGAGCTCATAGACTGGACTGGAACAAACTTTGCATTTGCCTGAGTGGATGGACTGAAAAAATGGATTTTTCTCAGTTCAGTCTTTAAGAAGATAATTTGAATAAATAAAAGCACAGTATAAATTGAAAACAAGTGCTTGCTGCCTGAGGATATGTTTTTTAATGACTTTTATTTCCCGCAGCTGATTCTCTGGTTGCTTTCTTTCAGTGAACACTGGGGAAAAAAATTCACTCTGCTTTTGTGAATATCATTATTGAGGTTTTTGAGCTGTATTTTGCCTGCTGACATAATCCATCCTCTGTGACAGATGAATTTTTGTTTGTGTGCTAATTCTTATTTTTCCCCGTTTTTTTTTTTCTTTCCAGGGGATCTACAAATATCTTGAGAGGAATTTTTCAGACTTTAAGCAGAGAGGCTTTGTTGTTGGATATGACACACGAGGTCAGGTCACCAGCAACTGCAGCAGTAAGAAGTATGAGTATTGATTACATTTGCAAGACTAGAAATGAAATTGTGGCTTTGAATGCATTCTGTTCTATCAGCACTTTTTGTGATGAACTGGACACTCTCTTCCCCCTCCCTAAGTCAATTTAAACTGTGGCCAAGAGAGGCTGGGACTAAATTCTATATGGTCCCAGTTTGCCAGAAATGTGAAGTGTAAGGCTGGTCACTCCAAAGAATTTACAGGTTAAATGCACAAGAACATGAGGCAGATGTTGAGAAGTCCATATGCCTGGAGAAAAATTTGAATGTGGAGGTTAATTCAGAGTATTAACATCTCTCTTGAAATCCCCAAGTGTTAATGCACTTCTAACACTGTCATCCTTTTGTATTTTGCACCTGATTTAAGCTTGTTTGGGGGAGAAAAATTCCACCTGCAGCTTCCTGTAACTCAGTGTATTTTCACTTAGGGAATATTTGACCTGGAATGCTTAAAATGGACATTGCAGTGATGTCAAATTGTGCCCTTTGGAGTAAAAGGGGAGGGAACTTTCTGAGGAAAGTTTCTGTAAGGAATCTTAATTCCTTGTCATTCCAGGAGCAAAAAACATGTGGTAATGGCATTCCTTACAAAAAACCAACCCAACCTAATTAGTATTTAGGTAATGAGTAATTAATTATGGTGGTTAATTGTTGTAACTAACAGTTGTTTCTTTTTTATATTATTTTTGTCAGCATTTCATGTTTTAGAGTTGTAAAAATTCGTGGTATAATAGAGCACAGAATCTAGCATCTGCCTTGTTCCAAGAATTCTTCCTTTCCCTGGAGTTCTGCCTCTCCTTTCCCCTGGGCCTTTGGGATATGTGTGGCTGTTTATCCACTAGGCCTTGGCTTAAGGGATTTAAACTCATCTGTTACACTGTGTTTGCAAATCCAAATTGTGTGGGTTTATGCACAGCTTAAAAATGGGGAATTGTAAGAATTGCATCCCTTGTTAGCCCCACAAAGCTTGGAATTCAGACTCGGTAGCAGCACAGTCATATTCCACCTCTCTGAGGATCAGCCCTTTTATCCCTTTGGGATGACACAGTGACAGCAGTGCTGAAATCAAACTGACCCTCCCCAAAAAGGTGCTTCCAATGGGAGCAATGCTTTTCCAGCACTTTTTCCATGGCTGCTGGTCCTCCTTCTGAAAGTTCTGGAATAAGAGTGAGCTGCTTTGCAGAAGGATATTTTAGGAATAGATTTCCTGGACATTGTCTGAAGCTGAAGAAGGCAAACCAGCTTAGTGCAGGCTACAAAGTCTTTTTCCCAACCTGCTGTTGTAGACATGTGGTACATGAAACTTTGTGGGGAGTTGGTTTGGTCCTTCAGTGAAGGACGAGTGTCCCACCAGGAGGTTCTCTAGCTTTGTTTGGTGTCACTGATGCATTGAAGAATCAGCCAGAAAACAGGGGAGGGATTTGAGAACCAATTGACTGGAGGTGACAGGAATGCCATCAGGCTCCTGGATTGCTCTGGGGAATTGGATTGACTGTTTCCTTTTTCCTCTTGGTAGGCTTGCAAAGCTCACTGCAGCAGTGCTGCTGGCTAAGGATGTCCCTGTGTACTTCTTCTCCACCTATGTCCCTACACCCTTTGTGGTGAGTCACCTTCTCTTCTGTATTGTATTGGAGTTTACTCAAAATGTGAACTAGTAATTTTCTTCATAAATTGTTATTTAATGGTACGTTTTGCTCATCAAGGAGATTGTAACAAGAATGTCACTGATTTCTTCTGTGCCCTGCTTTTAGTATTTTTCTCTTCCAGTCACACAGCTTTTCCTTGCAGGGCTTTAGATCCTTGTTTCCATTCCACAAGCTTTTCTAGTGTGCTGTGGATCTTGTCTTGAGGGGAGGACCGAAGTGCTTGGATGCTCTTTAGCTGGGAATACCTGTAATTTGTTTTTCAGCAAGTCTTGTGGTGAATTTCTTCATTCTGCTTCAGCCTGTTTCTCTGAAGTGCTTTTGTAATCTGAATATAGACTTTAGTTGGCCAGTTAATGAATGCATTTATGTAATTGATAAAAATAATGTTTTCATTCAGCATGGTAGGACAAACTTCTAATACTGGCTGCAGAAGACAGAATGATGAGCTTCATTTATGCATTTTTAAATAAACTGATGCAACATGAAAAACCACTTCTGTAGCATCCTGTTGTGTAACTGTCCTAATAATATGATATTATTTGTGGCAGAACTCTTGGGTAAATGGACATTTCTGGGTTTCCCTTGTAGCCCTATGCTGTGCAGCAGCTCGGGGCTGTGGCTGGAGTGATGATCACAGCATCCCACAACAGGAAAGAGGACAATGGATACAAGGTAAAGCTTCAAGCTGAAATTCCAGCATTGCCTACATGCTTTTGGCTCATCATGGAACAACAGAATGGTTTGAGTTGGAAAAGACCCTTAAAGATAATCTGATTTCACTCCTGCTATAAGCAGGGAGACCTTCCACTGGACCAGGGTGCTCCAGCCTGGCCTTGGACACTCCCAGGGATGGGGCAGCCACAGCTTCTCTGGGCAACCTGTGCCAGGGCCTTGCCAGTCTCATCACAGAGGCGTTTTCTGGAGCATGTGTGTGTACACTAGAAGAGAAATTATTTCAAATAATTCACCCTTCTGTAACTTGAATGACTCTTGTGCAGTGAGAACATGAGACCACACTGGTTGTGTGTGGTGAGCACAAATCTGTTGTGACGTTCCATGGAGTCTAATCAGCAGCTGAAGAAATGCTTCAGCAGTTTGTGTTCACTTCTTAGACCTGACAGGTAGCTTAAAACTAAGCTGGAACTGAGGCAAATTAGTGCACAGAGTAGGTGACTGTCCTGAAGATGGGGACAGTTTAGAAGTTGAGTAATGGAACTTGGGCGTGTTGTTCCCTGCCAGGGTGTTTTTCTGGATACTGGAGATGTGGGTGGCTTCACTTTGGAAGCCTGGGGCAGTATAACCATCCACAATAGTAAGTGCTGCTCAGGCACTATTGTAGCACAGTATTTAATCTCTAAATTTTATAAGAATGTGAACTAAATTCTCCACTTGAATCTGAGTGTTCCAGAAGCTTTGTAACACATCAGTGAGTGATGGCAGTGTTGGGAAAGCCAACCCTCCTGTGCACAGAGCTACTGGAGGTGAAGATACTGCACTTGTCTTCCCTGAAACAACTTGTAAAATACTTCACCAGCTTTGATTTCTGCTTGGCTGGAGCAGTCAATAAGGAGAGAAGCCAATCAGTTTTCCAGCTGCTGCATTTGTCAAAGCTTTTATGTGTGTGTGTGTTACACAGCACTTTTGTCAGGATATTGTGGGCTTTTTCTAGTCTTTCACAAGAACTGTTTCATCTTTGACAATTTCCTGTGAAATTCAGCAGCTTCTGAAGGTTCTGGACAATTTGAACCAAATGTGACAAGCTGACAAGGAAACAGAGGCAGATTATCTAAGGAGAAAGTATGCACTGTGAACTCAGCCAAACAGCAAACTGTGGGAGAACTGGCATCTAAATAATTCTTCAACAAGGGCTTTTTTTATAGTTCAGGGTTTGGTAGTGTTCCCTGCTGGAAGATTAGTTGCTCAGCCATGGAAAAACACATACCTTGGCACTCTGCTTATCTGCTCTGCTCTGGGTTCAAAAAAAAGTTGTGCCTCTTTTTCCAAACGAATGCCAGACCATGGAGAAGGTGGTGTTTTTCTTCTGTTACAGTTTGTACGACACTCTCAGATGTAAATGCCTGGTTCTGGTTTCTCACATCCTGGTATTTCAGTCATAACAGTTAAATACCAGCTTTGTTTTTGTTGGGTGGCTTTATCATTACAGAACTGAAGTCATGAGCTCAAGTTCATTGTTCCTGAATGGCTTTTGAGAATCAAGGCAGTTGTGCTGAATTTTCTATGTTACTTGAAAAAGCAGAAAGTATGTAGAATCCTATAGCTAAAAGAATTTATCAAGCTAATAGTCTTTGTAAATAAACTGTCTTGTTTTCCTTCAACTTCCGTCAGGTTTATTGGGAAAATGGAGCACAGATCACTTCTCCTCATGACAAGGAAATTATAAAATGTATAGAAGAGTGTGTTGAACCCTGGAATGGCTCTTGGAATGAAAATCTAGTGGACACCAGTCCCCTTAGACAGGATCCTCTGAAGAAAATTTGTGACTGCTACATGGAGGATCTGAAAAAGATATGTTATCATAGGTATTGTATAAAGCAAAATGTGTTGGAATTATGTGTTTAAGTAGGCTCTGGGCTAGATGTGAAAAAACTGAGTGCAGACAGACTTCAGTGTCTTCTCTGTCAATACATGAGAGGGTCACCATCCTTAGGATTAAACCATTTTGTGGAGGATAAAGATGAAACTATTTCATGCTAGGGAATATGCTCAAAGAGTCCTGAATAAAATGCAGAAATTCAGAGTAAAGGTGAGGTGTAGTTGTATGAAATAAAAGTGAGAAGATTAAAGTTGAGGGGAGGCAGAAAACAAGAATAAAAGGAATAGAATGAATGACATAGGTAGGGTAGAACCAGAGAAACATCTTGAAGGTGGTGAAGGAGCTTGAGCTCAATATAGGAATCAGCAGTTCATTCTTGGGAAACTTTCATCCAATTCAGCAGAAGGTAAACATTTCATTTTTCAAGAGAAGGAGCTTTAAACCAGCAATTTCTAGTGAAAGTCCACATGAGCACTTTTCACTCACTCCTTAGAAATGAATGCAGAAATCAGCAAAGTTAGTACACAGTGCAATTGCATTTTCTTTTGCTTTCCCTCATGAAAATAGTCTTGTTAAGTAACCCGAATCTCACTGAAATGTTGTTTTCCTCCTCAGGGAGCTAAATGTGCAAACCAGTTTGAAGTTTGTTCACACCTCTTTCCATGGAGTTGGCCATGACTATGTGCAGTTGGCTTTCCAAGCCTTTGGCTTCCAGCCCCCCATTCCAGTACCTGAGCAGAAAGATCCAGACCCAGACTTCTCTACTGTCAAATGCCCCAATCCTGAAGAGGGAGAATCTGTGCTGGTATTTTTGGTTTTATTTCTTTAGACTTCTGCAGGGAAAGAACAAATTGGGGAAGAGAATAGGGAGAATCTGAGTTTCAGCTGTGTTGATACAGTGGAAAATCCATTATGGGATTTTTGCTGCATGTTATGTGTAAGTAAGAAGGCTGTGCGTTTATTTGCTCTCACTTTATATTTTTACCTTCTTCTCCCACCAGGAGTTGTCACTGAGGCTTGCAGAGAAGGAAAATGCCAAAGTAGTAGTGGCCACTGATCCAGATGCAGATAGACTTGCAGTGGCAGAACAGCAGGAGAAGTAAGTGATGCCACCCTTTTTTTATCTCTTTCCTTTGCGTCTTAGCTATTTGGGTGTTATTGCTCCTAGTTTGATCTATTAGTATAGCTTCAAATGTATTTTGAATAAAATTAGTTAACTCGGCAAAGATCAGTTTAAATACTTAACTGCTGTGATAGCAAATGGCCAAATAAAGCTCAACTGAGAACCGAGTGGTTACTAAAGGAGTAAAATCTTGTTGTGACTGTTTTTTCATTTATGTTGGGCAAACCTGTCTTGGCACAGTTAAGTGTTGTGGGCTTTTTTCTTGGGATGTTTTTTTTTCTTGTCTTTGTTTTCCTCTGCTTGTTCATACTGAATAGAAATTATTTTTCTTCCGCTAACAGGCCCCAATTCTGCCCGTTGTGTAAGTAGGAGTTGTGCAGGCATTGCCTGACTGCAATGTGTAGATTGCATAGACTGTTCTATATGAATCAACTCTAGACTGCTGTGCTGCTGGTGGATAAATCCAGGATTGCTGAGCTGTGCTGAGGCTCACAGTGAGAGGATACCCTGTGGTGTCCTTGCTCACAGAATCCTCTGGGCTTGTAAATCCTCGGGATGTGATGAGTGTGGAGTCCTGTTGGTCCAGTGGCTTTGTCTAGAGCAGCTTGCCAGTGGTGTGCCCAGATCCCTGTTGTCCCAGTGACTGCAGAGCACCTCTCCCCCTGAGTTGGATGCTCCTGGGAAACCTGAGAGAGCTCTTACATTTTCTCTGCTCCCTGCAGTGGCTGCTGGAAGGTGTTCACTGGCAACGAGCTGGCAGCTCTGTTCGGGTGGTGGATGTTTTCCTGCTGGAAGGAGAACTGCTCCCAGGATGCTGATGTGAAGAACGTTTACATGTTGGCCACCACAGTCTCCTCAAAAATCTTGAGGGCAATTGCACTCAAAGAGGGATTTCACTTTGAAGTAAGCCTGGAATTTGGGATGTCTTGGCAGAGTAATTTCTGATTGCCATGTTGTGTCTATATAAACCCAAATTGTGACTTCATGGCATGAAAAGTAGATGACTTGCAGTCTTTTTGCTGGGAATTTTGGTGTATCCCCCTTGCAGAGGATTGTCTTTGACATAGGCAAGCCTCATTTCAGCCCCTGCACTGTCCTCAGTACACGTCACAGCAATTGCTGCAGCCTGCCAGATCAACTCAGGCAAAGCTTCGTTATCAGGCAACACAGATTAACACCTAAATTACAGATAAATGCCTTTGCCATGGTTATTTTCCTAGAGATAAACTCTTCTGTGTGAGAATGAAAGCTTGTGCAGCCTGCTGCGTTCGCTACAAGAATGCTGATGGATTTTTAATAAGCATTTCGAGGTCACTAATCTTCCCTCACATCCCAGTAGGTTTAAATTGGGCTTTACTTCAAGCTGTGACAGACAGGAACTCCTACATTCAGATCTTTAATGTAGCTTCATTAAGAACTTGCTAAGAAAGAAAATGGGGTACCCCCCAGACTGACAGTTTAGTTCCTACATCCAAATTAAATCTGATTTCTGAGGCTGTTGGATCTTTGCCAGAAGAGGACCAAAGCTTAGCATAAACATACAAAGGTCCAGGTCTTGTTTAATCCATGCCTTAATTAGAGCCATGTGCAATAGGAATAAATATTTTGGCAGACAGTGAGGAATTTAAAATTCAAAGCAGCTCTGAAAAAATATTTTCGGTGACTGGCCTGATATGCTTAATCAGGTTGAATATCAGTTCCTCGTAGTGGAGTTCATTATCTCAGCATATCCTGGTCTTTTTTCTGGAAAGAGACACATTTGACTGGGGAAGAAAAAAGCTTTTTATACCTTCCTTTTCTCCAGGACTGTTTCCAAGCTTTTCACTGCTTTTGCATGATTTAAAAATGAAAAGCAGTGTTTCCCTTTCCCATCCCCTAAAATTGCTGCTTGTATTTCTGTCGCTTTTCCTTTTGAATAACTTTGTCTGATTTGATAAGCACCACAGAAGATTTTGTCTGATCTCAGGGCCACAGTCTCTCAAGCACACTTATCCTTGGTTTGATACTCATGTCCTAGTTGAGTATCCACTAGAAAAATGCTATCCAGCAACTCTTTACCTTAGATTCATAATCTAAACTGAAGTTATGACTTACCTGCTTTTTCTTTGCTGTCCCTATTCAGCTTGTCAGTTAATTAGATTTAAATTGAGGGAAATCATATCAAGAAAATCAGAAAAGTGTCTTTTAAGTGTTAGTGTTTTGACTCTGCAGCAGTTCTTTCCCATTGAGCCTAAAACTCAGAGTATATTTGTTTTCCTTTGGGTGTTTTTTGAGTCTGAAGTGAAGGAATAGTGGCTGTACCTTCTTTGACTTAAAACCAAATTGAAAATGTGTATTTTAAGCACTCTTGTTTTTTTTCCCTGTTTTAGGAAACACTGCCTGGCTTTAAATGGATTGGAAGCAGAGTAAAAAATCTCCTGGATAATGGAAAAGAAGTTCTCTTTGCATTTGAGGAGTCTATTGGTAGGCATATGAATATCCCTTGAAAATGTTGAGAACTGTGTGAGGGAAGTGTGATTAAAAAGGACTGATCTTATTTATGAAACAAAACACACAAAAGTACTTTATTTTTGTCGTTGTAGTTATTGTTACTGATATTTTGCCCTCATCAAGTCACCTATCATAGTAAATTATTTATATATGACTCTCTGATTCTAGTGTTGTGCTTTGGATACAAAAATGTTCTGCTACAGCTTGAAAGTCCTGACATTCCTAAGCTAAAATCCAGTTGCTTTGTGGCCTTTTAGCTGAGATTAAGCACAGGATCTGTTCTTAATCAGTTTAATATCCTAC
The DNA here is from genome assembly GCA_013400415.1 of Scytalopus superciliaris. Lineage (NCBI taxonomy): Eukaryota > Metazoa > Chordata > Aves > Passeriformes > Rhinocryptidae > Scytalopus > Scytalopus superciliaris. The sequence continues at coordinate 97,292 of VXBX01006779.1, forward strand.
AAGTCCTCTCAATGAGGACTTATTACCGGTGGCCATGTACAACTGGGAGGTGACTCATGCCATCCACCGGCTCCTCCAGGAGCTGTGCCAGTCCTCTCCTTCTTCAGAACAACGTGTGAGGGATCCAGATGGGGCAGGAATACACTGAAGACCTTCTGGAAGTGTGGAAATACTCCTGCTGACCTTGCTTTTGAGCACTTTGTTGATCTTGCAGACACCACTTACCTGTAGACAGCTGTGTAGTGAATGTTTCCTGTAGGAATTCTACACTTGGGATAAAGGGAAGCTTGTGGGAGCAGATATTCCCTCAGTGTTTGAAAATGAAACACACACTGAAGAGGGTGGGTGGCCTTGCCAGTTCCATTCCTAAAAGGAAAGAATCTTTTAACCATAAGGAGTTAAGGTCTTGCTGGTGCATCCCTTCAGGAAGAAGAAAGCTTGTGGAGCACGGGTACCTGGGTTACCAGGGCTGTGCATCCATGTGTTTGGCACTGCACTATGACAGAACTCCTCAGGGAGCAGATGTTATCAATCTGGAATTAATTGACTACAGCACAGGTCTTTCCAGCCCTATAACCCCCAAGTTAATTAGATTTCTTCTGCATATGCAGTAATAAACCAACTTATGTGTACTGGCCAGTTTTTCTTTACAGGATAAAAGGTTAAAACCTAATCAAGGAAATCAGTGTAATAATCTATCACTTTTTTTATTTCTAGGCTTTATGTGTGGCACATCAGTGTTGGATAAAGATGGTGTAAGTGCTGCTGTGGTCATTGCTGAAATGGCAACGTACCTGGAGGGCCAGAACCTGACACTGGCACAGAAGCTCGTTGAGATCTATGAAATGTAAGTTGTGTTCTTCGTTGGTTTGTCCTACTGAACTGTTTTAGGGCTGGGAATAATGGAATATTTTTCATGTGGCCTTGGGTGTTTTCTCACTGAGGTTTTTTATTGAATGTATTATGGATTAGTCCATCACTAGTGCAGATCCTACTGTACCTAAAGGGGCTCCAAGAGAGCTGGAGAGGGACTTGGGACAAGGGCCTTGGAGAGACAGGACACGAGGAATGGCTTCCCACTGCCAAAGGGCAGGGTTAGATGGGATACTGGGAAGGAATTCCTGGCTGGGAGGGTGGGCAGGCCCTGGCACAGGTTGGGCAGAGAAGCTGTGGCTGCCCCATCCCTGGGAGTGTCCAAGGCCAGGTTGGAGCAATCTGGTGTAGTAGATGATGTCCCTGCCCATGGCAGGGACTTTGAACTGAATGATCTTCAACATCCCTTCCAATGCAAACCATTCTGTGTATATGAATTTCTGTGGGTTCTATGAATACCATATTTCCCAAGGGATTGAAGAGGCCCTTTCTAACACTTCTACAATAGGGAAATGGTGGAATTTTGCATGTGGAGCTGCCAAAGCAAACTCCTCTCTTGTGAGATTCCTGCTGTAGTACTTACGTTTGTATTGGAGCCGTATCTTAGTTGTGGCCTGTGTTCCTCTCTTTAAACACTTCTCATTTCCACTTGACCACATTCTGGGGATTGTTGTGTCTCGTGCTGGGATCTGTAACAGAAAAGAGGTGACAGGAAGGGTTTGTGTCCAACAGCTACAGACACAAGACCAGCAATAAAATGAGGATCGTTTATGTCAGAATTGAGCCCAGATCATCAGCAGAAATTCCTGTGCTTTATCAGAACTGACAGCACAGAGAAAATCATGGATGTCATTCCCTGTCCTGCCAGCCCAGCAGGAAGACACTGTGGCCTTTAGAAACCTGGAATGAGGAAGCACAAAGGAGGATCAGCTTTTACCTCTTTGTGGCACTCAGGAGTTTGCTGTGTCCTGTGCAAACTGTAGCCAAAACAGCTCTGCACAGATTGATCAAAATGACAGGGGTAACAGCAGGATTCATCTCCCAGTCATACCTGATTTTTAAACTGGGGAGAAGAGTCTCTGTGGGTGCAGTGTGATGAAGAACAACTTAAATTTCCATGTTCAGATATGGTGGTTGCTCCTACTGAGCATTTGGTCTCATTTGGGATGGTAGTTTTAGCTTGGATGGAATAACCAGCCACTTTCCTCAGAGGTGGGTGAGTTAATCTTTTGTTGTGGCTGCCACATGGCTCTTGCAGTCAATTTTTGGTTGGGGAATGACACTGAATACCCATATTTTGAGGGCCACCAAAGCTGCATTCACTCAAATGGTTGACTTTTATTTCTTTGGGGGCTGATGTCTTTGCTTGAATGTAAAAATAGCATAAGATGATCTGAGTAAAGGAGCAAAATCTGCTTCAGAGTCCAACATTTGCCTATAAATACCTGTTCCCACAGCTCTGAGAACTGAGTTCTTCTTCTGTTTCTGCTTTTCCAACCAGGGGCTTTCTTTAGATACCAAATGTGCTGAAAACTTCTGAATCTTGTAACTGAAAATGTCCATCTGCTTGTAGGTATGGATATCACATATCCAAGACTTCCTATTTCTTGTGCTATGATCCTCCTACAATCAAAAGGATATTTGAGAGACTCCGGAACTTTGATGGCCCTCAGTCTTACCCCAAAAGTTGTGGAATTTACAATATATTACATGTCAGAGATGTTACCACTGGCTATGATAGCAGCCAGCTGAACAAGAAATCGGTGAGTTGCACAGTATTTTTCAAGAAGAGGGTCTGGGTTTGAGGCAACTGCACGGTAAAGACACCAAGAACAAGGCAGAGATGTGCTGTGTCAACTAAGATGGCAGAAAATCCCATCATCAGGCTGATTAACATCATTTACTGGGGGAGAAAACAGCTTAAATGTAAAGTGTGTTGACTGTTCTGATAAACAATGAATGGACTTGATTAATTCATTGACCCTGATGCTCCTGCAACTCTGAAGCTGCCAGATATTGGGGTTTCAGGGTGAGTAAAGAGGCTTGCTCTTGTTTTTGCAGGTGCTGCCAGTGAGCAAGAGCAGTCAGATGGTCACTTTCACCTTTCAAAACGGTTGTGTTGCCACCCTCAGGACCAGTGGGACAGAGCCAAAGATCAAGTACTATGCTGAGATGTGTGCCCTGCCTCAGCAGAGGTAAGTACAACTGAGATCCAGGTAATTTCAGCCTCCTAAAATGGCCAGTGCTGCACGTTCCTGCTCAGAAGAGATTTCCACCCTAGTGGATAAGAAAAAAAAATGGGATTTTCAGCATTTGTTACAGTAGTCTTCTTTAATTAACCCAGTTCTTCATTTACTTAGATTGAAGAAGTGATGAAGTTACAGAATCACAGAATAATTTAGGTTGGAAGAGACCTCTTGTGCTGGTTAATTTTGTCAACCAGGAGTGCTGTGTCCCGTCTTTTCTTTTTCTGAAGTTGTGCTGTTGCTGGCAAATGCTCTTAAAGCCAAGTGGGTTCCCATTCCCTTTGGGAATCTGTTGTGTTTTCAACTATTGGATAATAACTGGAGGTTGATCCTCCTTTGACAGTCACCTAGATTGAGCTTCTTCCAGTGTAAAAGAGGGGGGGAAAAATCTGGGGTATATTTATACCACTGAAGTCTGGAGTAAGAATAAGTAGCTGAGGCTCTCAGTCCAGCTAGTGAGGAGAAGCTCTTGGACTAGATTCCCAGCATAAGTTGCAATGGTTCCTTCCTTGAGGCATATCCCAACATTCCTGTAGGGCAGAGAATTGAAAACAGCACTAAGGGGCCTTGATTTGGGATTTATTTCTGCTTATTCAGGGTGAGCATGTTCTTATGACTGAGTATTTGGTCAGATTTAGACAGTCAGTGACAGTGAGGGGTAGATGGTGAAGAGGGCACATGAGAAGCTGCTCCCAGGAAACAAGGGACAGGATGAGAGGAAACAGCCTCAGGCTGTGCCAGGGGAGGGTTAGGTTGGATACTGGGGGAAATGCCTCTTCCAGAAGGGTTCTCCATCCCTGGCACAGCTGCCCAGGGTAGTGTCAGTGCCCGTCCCTGGAGGGATTTAACAGCCTTGTGGATGTGGCACTTGGGGACAGGGGTTAGTGGTGGCCTTGGCAGACTCAGTCTCAGGAGGCTTTTCCAGCCTTAACAGTTCTGTGATGCTGAATTGAAAAGCTTTTCATCTTCCCTGGTTCAAGGCATAAAATGATCTGTAGGATCAAAAGGCTTTCCTCTCAGAAACAGTTTTCAAAGTGTTTCCAGGTTGCTCTTTCCTGATGTTCAACTCTTAAACTAATCAATCAAGTCAGCTTTAATGCAGCACTTTTGGGTGTTTTACCTGTTCTCTGTTGAAAATAGACTGAATTCCTCTTCCTTCAGTGAGACTTCTGGGGTAGGAGAGGGATAATGCACTTTTCAAGGAGTATTGCCATGGATTGATGTTTGTGCATGTGGCTGTTTTGTTTGGTTGTTTTTTTACTCGAATCTCTTTAGGCAAAATATAATCAGATACTCTTGCTGGGCATCCGGATGTGTGTGGAGAAGAGTAGAAAGTACCTGCTTTTTCCATTATAGAATCATGGAATGGCTTAGGTTGGGAGGGACCTTAAAGACCTTGTTCCAATGCCAGAGACACCTTCAACTATGCCAGCTTTCTCCAAGCCCTGTCCAACCCGACCTTGGACACTTCCAAGGATGGGGCAGCCATAGCTTCTTTGGGCAACCTGTGCCAGGGCCTCCTCACCTGATTATTGCTATATTAATTTAAAGAGAAAAATAAGGGCCACTAGAGGGCTCTGGACACCGTCTTTAAGTGTCCTGTCCAACCCAAATCAGTCTGATTCCATGATAATGCCTCCCAAAAAGGAGCAGGTTGGAGTGTCTACGTGTGTATGCTGGTAGGAAACATAACAGAGCGAGTCCATCCCCATCAGGTCTGGCTGTTTATTTATTTTAAATAGTTGCTTGACATTTCCCAAACCTCTGACATGGCTTTGTGGTTTTGTTCCAGTGACAGGAGTGTGCTGGAAGAGGAACTTCAGAAGCTGATTGAGGCTCTGATTGAGAACTTCCTTGAACCTGATAAGAACGGGCTGACCTGGCGCTCGGCTTAGCCCTGTCCCTGGTGTTCCCAGGAGCCTCCACGTGGAACGAAGGGCCCAAGAATAGGATCTGTTCCATATCTTTGTGTGTCTGTGTTGAACAGCTGCATTTTTGTTCTGTAAAGACGCAGCATTCTTTTGTCAGGCTTTTCACCAAAGTCTGGGCTAGAAAAAGGAGGGGAAGCTGCAGAAAAGAGTGGAATTTATTATTGTAACTTTCCATCCTCTTGACCAAAAGATTAATTAACCCACACCAATGCAAATGAACTGCCCTAGTGTGTTTAAGGCAGCTCATCTTAGCCACTATCTCTTATCTTAAGCTGAATTCAGGTACTTAAAATACATCTTCTTTTGTGTGAAAAGGTTTTAAAGTCAGGTAGAAGGATCGCTCCAAACTGACACAAATCCTGCTTCTTCCTCTCAGCTCTGCCCTTCCAAAAACATGAAAGGAGAGCTCAGCATTTCTTGCTCAGGCAAATTGTTCACGTTTCAGCTACTTAAGAATTCTTCTGTTGGTAAAGGTGTTCTTGGTGCATCTCCTGTGTCTGTCTTAAAACCTTTGGCAGTGAAACAATAGTGGCAACACCTGCAGTTCTACTTCGGGGTTGCAATTGTGTAGTGCCTTTGCAAGGCCTCCAGAGGAGCAGGAATTGGTCGTTACTTGGTTAAATTGCCCGTTCTGACTATCATAGGCTTTGTAGCTGGTTTTTGTCCCACATCCTGGAAAGGTCTTAAGCTTTTTTCTTTGTTTTTCTATGTTCAGTAACTTTGAATGAAAATGCCAGTTAATGACTTTTTGGGTTTTTCTGACCTGCGTTTTTATTTTTTGGTTCAAAAAAGAAAGTGGAGGTGAGACTGACAGTTACTAAATTATGTTGTTGTTTTTTTTTTCATGTTTTGTCAGCTCATTTGTTTGAGTAGCACTTTGTAAGTACTGTTATTCTTTATCTTTTAGGACAAACGTTTGACAACTCCTCGTTATCTGTTTTCTGAGTAGAAAGTGATACAGCTAAGCACATTTTAAAAAAAGAATAGACCAATACACAAGTTCTCCTGGAGATACGTGGTGCTTCAAAAAAAAAAAAATCAAAGCCACACTTTGACACAGGAGAGCTGGTTCTGGGCATCTCCCTGTTATCATTGACAGGAAGTAAATTAAAAAAACCAGATAGCACTGAATTGTTGTGTTGAAGGTGATGTGAGAAGAACCCAAGATGCGCTTCAGTTCAAGCTGTTGTTTTTGCCACCACTGTTAACTCTCCAGGTTTGTCCTCCATCTGATTATTCCCTTCCAGCTGGATGGCACAGGGTAGGTTTGTATGTGTTGCCTCTCCATGGCTTTAAAGAGCCCCTTGGTTTGGGTTTTTTCCTGCTGGCAGCAGCTTTGCACTATATCCATGGAGAGAAGTATTTTGGTGTATATGAATGTACATGTGCCACAGAAGGTCTGTGTCGCACAGATTCTGACCTGTCACTGCTATTTGTGTTTTGTTTTAAGTGAAGGTATCTCCAAATTGTTCTGCCATTGAGTGAAAGGTATCTAATGCCAAAAAAACTGCCTTTTTTTTGTTTTAATTGTACCTTTGACTGATGAGGTGGGGAAAAGAGGTAAATCAGAGTATGCTTATGTTGCTGTTTAGTGCTGGGTAGGTCTGGAAGGTGTGAAGGCATTTCTGATGCTGCTTTGCCTCCACTTTTCCCCAAAAAAGGTGCAGATCTGCACCAAATTTGAAGGAGCTCTTGCCATTTGTTCCTTTGGCAGCAGATTAAACCCTGAGGATTTTTTTCTCTTGGTGTTACAGAAGAGAACAAGTGACTTGGAACAACTTTGAACAAAGGCTGTAAAAAGCATAGTGTGTGTGTGCTGTGTTATTGTAGCAGTTACGTCTTGTGAGTGATGTTTGTGCTCCAACAAAGAGCAGGAATCTGCAATTTCCCAGAGATCTGCTTTGGATCAGAAGACAAGTGTAAGAAACAAAGAAAATCTGGGTTTTGAATAAGCATTGTTAGAAGTTGGTAACTGTTCACAGTATAAATATCTTAAATGAAAAAAACCAGCTGTGGGTCTTGTGTACCTGGGATTCTTCCCATGGCTGGCTTTGGCAGTGAGTTAGAGCTGTAAGTGATGCTTTTGGGATGACAGCAACAGGCACAATATGTTGAATGTACTTTAAGGGTAGAATAACTATTTGTTGTTTTGAAACTGCTGCTACTGTTGTTCTCCTACTGTATTGGAACTGTTTGATATATTTATACTGTTCCATTTGTGGAACTCCTTTTTCTCCTTCCTCTGCTCTTGCATCCCTTACCCCTGTTACTGTGAAGGACTGGAATTCTTGTTTCTTTGCCCTGTAACTTTGTTATGCATCGTGTCAGAGTTCATTTGCTTCTTGCACACCCTGCTTTCAGTTGTTGGGTTGTTTTTTCTTTCTTCTCAGATCAGAACAAAGGTTTTTCTGACTTGAGCAGGGAGCAGCAGGTCTCACAGATCAAAGGACGCTGTGGATGTTGTTTATGAGGTGCTTCCAGGTAAAACACACCTTTTTAAAGGTTAGACATTGGCTTGAACTGCAATCACACAGCCAGTGAGTTGGGTTTAGTGTTTGAAAATGTTCAGAGGGCTTGGGTTTGTCTTTTCCTTTTTGGTATGACAGGTTTAATCTGTCTCTGTGGAAAAGCTGTGTTTCCCTGGGTGTGGGACAGGAGCTTTCCGAGTTCAGGGCACTTGCCAGGCCAGGCTCAGTGTCTGTGAGGCAGAGCTTGTAGCTGAATTTCTTATTCTAGTTGTGCTACAGTTTCCAGTGTGTGGCTTGAATAGTTTCAAGTGCTCTCCATGTCTCTACTGCACCTCGAAAGGATTATTTCTGCCAGGGCATGAGGGAATTGTAACCTCCAGAATGGAGGAGGAGGGAGTATGCTTAACAGGGAAAGTTGGGCTGGAAACTTCCAGCACCAGGCTGGCTGTGGTGGCCCAAAGGAGCAGAATAGCCCCCACTTGGTGTTGGAGTGCTGAGCCAGGTCTTCTTCCCTTGCATTCCCAGCAGGATCTGACTCGGAGGCTCAGGAGAACTGGGATCTTGCCTGAGCTCTCCTAATTTCCCTCACTTTTAATACCTGGCTATTCCTTCTAAAGAGGGGAAATACACCCTTGTGTTGTTCACAGGGTCACTGAAGAAGTGAAACCCTCTGTGTTTGTGCCTCAGAGGTCAAGGAGAGTTGCCCACACACAGGGGCTCCCTTCCCTGCCCCAACTCATCCCAAGCTCTTGCTGTCCCAGGTTGTGGTTACCTGCATGTTGACATTCCTGGTGTTATTCCCTGGTTTAGCTGTGCTCAGGTAGCACTTTGTGTGCCCTCTCTGCCAGGCTTCTTAAGGATTAGGGATTTCAGCTCCTGGTCTGTTAAAAGGGGGTTTGTTCGTGTGAAACTCTGGGAGCATTGAGGGAGAAGCCATGAGGTGGAATGGTGGTTTCCATCACTTGAGGCAGGTGGAATGTGTGTGCTCCTTGAGGAAGCATTTGGATGTTCTCTTTAATTTTAAAACTAATATTGTTACCACTTTCTTTTCCCCTATGTTTGTCCTCTTCTCTCCCCAACTAAGAGAGAAGGAGCTCTTTGCATGGTCACACCTGGGTGGTTGTAGCCCAGCTTGATTCCCGTGACATTTGCCATTCCCCTGCTCAAGAGTAGCTCTGTACAAGGCGATTGAAGTATCTGAGGTTGCATTGTTCTCCTTGCCTGGCATCTTGGGGCGTTCTTGATCTGTGCTCCTGTTTACCCAGTGTCTGTTCTGTAAAACTAGGGCATATTACAGAGTGAGAATTTGCACTTTTCTGAAGAGTTTCTGTGTATTGCTATGTGGATTTAGCTGAATGAAGTGTTACAATAAAATATTCCCTTTGTAGTTGCAATCCTTCATGTTTCTTCCATCTTCTTTAGCCAAGCACTACTGCCCCAAAAGCTGGGCTGGGGGGAATATCCATGTGCCACTTGGATACCTAAAGCCCCAGGAACTTTGGGGTGAAGTTGCTTCAGGAAAAGCAGCATCTCAAAGGGAGCTGGCAAGGGGAGGGAGAGGATCTGTTTGTGAAGGAAAAGGGATGAGGAGAGGAGCTGCAGGTGAGCTGGGGTGCGCACTGAGAGGGAGCAGGGCCATCCAGGGGTGGCACTGGTCCCAAAGGGCTTTTAGCTCCACATGCTGTCCCACCAGGGAAATGGGCAATTGGAGAGGGACTGTCCCTCTGTCCTAAGGAAACCACCCAGTGCTGGAAATGTTACGTGGTTCTTACTGTTAAACTGAGACAAGAGATTGCACTATTATGGAATGATTTGGGCTGGAAGGGACTTTAAAGCCTACCCAGTCCCACCCCCTGCCATGAGCAGGGACACCTTCCACTAGACCAGCCTGGCCTTGGACACTTCCAGGGATGGGGCAGCCACAGCATCTCTGGGCAACCTGTGCCAGGGCCTGCCCACCCTCACAGCCAGGAATTCCTTCCCAGTATCCCATCCTAACCCTGCCCTCTGGCAGTGGGAAGCCATTCCCCTTGTCCTGTCCCTCCAAGGCCCTTGTCCCAAGTCCCACTGGAGACAGCTCTCCTGGTGCCCCTTTAGGCACTGGAAGGTTCTAGGTCTCCCCAGCTTGGTTTTAGTATTTTAAGGTTAAAGCATTTGTGGAGGTTGGTGTGAGGTGGTTCCTGAGGGCACAGCAGCACATCCAGGAGGGTTCTTGCCTCCCTGCAGTGATGGCTGCCCGTCTCACCCTGCTTATCAGTGGGTGTTTTATCTCCTTTGGAAGGCTCTACTCTCAGAACCCTTCTCTTCCCAGCTCGCCAGTTATGTCCAAATTATCACCTGTCCTGTGCTGGGCAGTGCAACAGATAGTGCTTTCCAGGGGGAGACTTTACCCCCTCTGAGGGGTTGTGACATGTGGAAGCACAGGAAGGATGGGGGGATGAACAGGTTTGTTTGGGCTGGGGGGGTAGGAGAGCAGCAGGGCAGGGACCAGAGTGGGGGACACAAGACCTGCCTGAGGCTCTGTTGGGCTGCAGTTGCAGGATCCAGCACTGGATGTCACCAGCAGCCCGTGCAGAGGGACACAGCCCCAGTGGGTGCTGCCCCTGGCCAGCTGCACCCCCTCAGGGTGTAGGGACAGCCACGGGCTGGGCTGGGCACTCCGGGGTGCAGAGCTTGGCACATGCAGCAGCACAGGGAGAAGGACTCAGGGACCAGGTTCTGCTGCCCTCATCCCTGCTGGACATGGACTTTTCCTTTCAGGAACAGCATGATGGAGCTGGTGCAGTCTGTTTGGGGGATCAGAGCCTCACCTGAAGGCTCCAGGGCCCCTCTGCTGCTGGCACAAACCAGGATCTGGGGACATCAGGGTGGGAGCACCAGGGCAGCTGGAAGCTGATGATTCCTGGCAGGCAGCAGTGCCTTCAGGTCTTGTCAATTAAATGTTAATATAGCAATTAAGTTAATTACTGATGTGCCAAGCCCAGCCTGCATGGGCTGTCTCTTGGGCTCAGCTCTCTGGGGGCTCCTGGATTTGTCCTGGTTGGCTCCATCTCGCTGTGACAGGATGTGGATGGTGTCAGGGCAGCAAGAAGGGATGAGGGTGTGTTGTCTCCTCTTGTGATGTTATGTGGGAAAGCTAAGGAGTGGTTTCTGTGTGTATGGAGCTCCTGAAGTCCCATCTGTGGGTTTGGAGTGGGACCAACATTCCCCCAAAAACTGGTCTCTGGAATCAAGCGGAGGCCCTCAACTGCACTGTTTTCCAAAAGGGAAACTGAGGCACAGAAGAAGAGAGAAACAGGGGTGATCTCCTGCCCATGCAGAGCAGCATCTCCAGGGGTTGGGGGCTCAGGGATCCATTGTGCCCCATGCAGAGCAGCATCTTAAAAGGGATGAAGCACTTAGAAGGGATGAAGATAATCTAAAAATTGGGATTTGTAAATGCCAGGCTGATGAGTTGTTGGGAAATGTGCTGGGATGATGGAGCAGCTCTGTGGGATTTTCTGTGCTGGTGTATCCTTGCACAGGATGAAGGACCAACCCTGATCTGCCCTGGGTTGATCCTACTCCCCCTGGCTCCTTGAGAGAGCCCCAAGCCCCCAGAAACTGGCTGATGCGGATCCTGGCCATTGAGCACCAGAAGGATTTTCTGTGCTGATTTATCCTGATGGGAACTGCAGAAGGTCCCAGCTCTGCTTTGGAGGGGAGATGAGGTGGGGAGATACCAAACCCTCCATATAAATTATTTTTCAGTGGATTTTCATAGGAGAAAACTTCAGTGAATGCCTTGCCCTCAGCAGACACCAAAGGGTGATCCCAGCCTCAGGAATTGGGTGATGTGCTGCCTCAGATTTTCTGGTCCCCCTCTCCATGCAGATGGTGGCACAGGAACAGCTCTCCATCAGCTTCTCCCCCATCCCCAGAATCCCACCTGTCCCCAGGCATGCCAAAATCTTGCTTAAAACAGCAGGGAAAGGAAATTTATTTGGAAAAATAATCCAGATTGGGGCAGATTAGTGGAAACACATCCTTCCCCATCTGCCCAGGCTGTGCTGTGCCAGCTCCCTCTGGGGCTGCCCAGACCAGGCTTGGGAAAACACATGGCTCTGCTCATGCTGGGGGCTTTGACCTGCTTGTCTGGCCAAGCTGAGTGCCCCAGACTCTCTCCCTCAGGAAAAGTCCCCAGATTCCTGGTGTTGTCACCTCCAGCTCTTCCTTGCTGCCAGGGGGGCAGGTCAGTGCTCAGCAAGAAGCCTCTGTCCCCCAGAATTATCCCAACTTGGCTAATTAGAAGCATCCATAGGTAACAGAGGGGTTCCTCAATAATCCAAATTTCTTTGGCAGGGCACAGGAAGCCACCTCTGAGCCAGAGGAAGGACAAACAGAGCAGGTTTTGTCCTGGGCTTGGAGGTCTCAAAGCTGCCCAGAGTTTTAAGTCTGAGGTTTGAACTCTATTTCTGTGAGGTTTTTTTCCTGCCCAAACCATTCCCTGCCATCAGGAACTCACTCCTGCTTTGTTTGTGCCTTAGTTTCCCCAAAGCATGAGGGTAACATCTCCTCTTGCTCCTCCTAAAGTTAAAAATGAAAAGCAGAGTATTTTTCCTCCCTCTGTAGGTTTGGATTAATCCATGGTAGCAGAGGAGAAAGGTGAGGGTGAAGGTTCTCAGGGGTGAAGCTGCTTGGGGAGAGGTAATTATTATTAATTCTGTGTATTTTTGGGAGGAGAAGGCAGCCCGTGGTCCGTTTCCTGCCCTACTCGAGTGTAGGAGCATCACAACCCCACGCTCAGTGGGGACAAGGATGATGCTCCAGCTTACTTTTTTCCCCTGGATAAATCCAGCTGCAATCCAAGCTAGAAATTTTGGCCTCTTCTGCACTAAACTGAGACCACTCTTTCCTACAGATCTGGGCACCCTGGAATGCACTGGGATATTCCAGTCCGGTGACTTGAGCATCTGAACCCCTCAAGGATGCAGGTGGGTACAGGGAAGAAGTCCTGGTCCAACTCTGGCTGCATTCACATCCACCTCCCTGGTCAAACTTCCCTACCTGTCTCTTGGCTGGATTGACCCCAGGAACCTCTGAGCTCTTTGGAAAATAAGGAAGGAAAAGCCAAGTGCTGGTGGCATCTCATAGGCAGGGCACATAAAAAGGCATTTTTTGGCTTTTTTTTTCCCCCCCTCTCTTTCAGCCATGAGCCCCTGCAGGGGGCTCTGAGCAACCTTTGCTTGATTCCTATCATAGATGCTGTTTACATCCTACACTTCCTCTGGCTCCAGGAGCTGTTGGGGTAACTTTCCACTCAGGCAGTTAACCCTGGGCTTGGGACACTGGGAGGTCCACATTCCCCTTCATGGAAAGGGACTGCATGCAAACAGGATGGCATCTGGGATTGTCCAAACACAGGGCTGTCTTTGGGAACCCAAAAAGCACATTTTGAGTCTCAGCTCCATGACAATTCCCTAATCCAGAGGTTCCCTAATGTTGCCTGTTTGTCATGCGTGGGGTATGTTCTGCACAGAACAATGTTGATGTTACAAAGCCACAGGAATGATGCTCCTACAGCTGGTTATCCAGCCCTGGGCAGGGCTGATGAGGCTATGCCTCCCTGGAGAGGGTCTGCACATGCACAGGGTCTCACTGCACTCACTTTGGATGGGGAGGATATTCCCAACCCTTCTGCTGCTCAGTGCCAAAAGAAGTGTCCTAATCCCTGGGAACCAAAAGCCATCACCTCCCTCCAGCCTCAGGAAAAGCTGGAGCAGCCACCTGCTCACACCAGTTATCCCTTTAGTCAAAGGGCTGTGGGGCCAGAATGCCTTCAGACACTTTTTCCTTTGCCTGCAGGCGATTTCCTTCCAGTTATCTGTCCCAGGCTCTGGAGTTTCCTGATCCAACAACCGCCTCACTGCCTGCAGAGCCCTTCAGGCTTCTCCCTGCAAGATGTTAAACCTTGCCCGGGCTTCCCAGCTCCACCCCCACAAACAGCTGTGCCTGTGGACTCCCAGCCCAGGCTCTGCTCTGCCAGATGTGCAAGCCCATCCTGTAGCCCTTGCTTTTGCTCAGGGGCTGCACAGGGGTGGAAAGGGGAGGGAGAAGGTGGCAAAGTGGCTGAAGGTAAGAGGCAGGCTGAGATTTCTCCCCCCTCACTCACTGTGTGAGGTGGCAAGATGCAACCGGAGCCCACACATTCCTACAATGGGGAGAAAACCTGGGGAAGAGGCCCCCAAAATGCAACAGGTTTCTTAGATGAGCTGAACCAGGGGAGTTTCAGGGTTCCCCAGGAAGCAGGTCTGGTTGGGAACCAGCTCCCTCCTCAGCAGGACCAGTCAAAGCACCTAGAAAAAAAGTTATTTTTAACTCCCAGTGTTGTATCCCTATCAGAACAGAGTCCATGCTTTGCTCCAGCTCCCTTTTCCCAGTTTGTCCACTTCAACACTGGGATTTCAAGCAAAGAAAGTTCAAAGGGGAAGAAGCAAAGGGACAAAATGCAAAGGATTCTGCACCAGATCACATCCTTCCCTGGGCCTCTGGGCGCACCTAGGTTGGAAATAACTGTGCTTTCCCCCAGCAGAGCTTTCCACTCGGCACCTGAGTCCACACACAGGCTCAGGGAACACAACTCCCACAAACTCTCTCTTACAAACCCAGCACACCGAGTACCAGCTGCTCCTGAGGATGCCAAAACACCTGGAGAACACTGGAGCTGGTTCCAGCATGGCCGGATCCAGCCCCATCCTCACCCCTGCCCGCCTTGCCTGTAACAGCCTCCTGCTACACCGAAAGGCAAACACAGAAAGCAACACTCCAGTTTTCATCCCAGCCCTGAAACTCAGCATTTTTAGATGCCACGTTGCAAAAGATGCAGCTCTGTTTCAGGAAACAGCAGGAGTATCTGAGCACAGATGCTCAGTGCTCTGATGTCTCACGGATTAGGTACCAAACCACCCGGGAGATAAAAACTATTACCTGGGCAATTTTCCTGAGCCCCAGGGAAGGATCAGGACTGGCAGAGCCTGCGATCTGTGCACAAGCCACACAAAACCTCTCTGCAATCCCTGGCCACCAAACCAGCCCGGGAAAATAAGTTTCCAAGCACCAAGGAAGCCGCGGAGGAGCCCAGAGCTCCATTCGTCTGGCAAACCAGCCACAAGAACTCCACCTCGGCCACGGGGATTTTCGGAATCATTGCAAGGAGCTCTGTACAAAACAGACGATGGAGTGGGTGCAGCTTTCAATATATTTGCTCTAGGATATAGTAACAGGCACTAAAGCAAACACGGGCGGGGGAATTAGGGCGGGAGCTTCTGCTTTGCTCGTTTTAAATTACAAAGTGCCGAGAGAGCCGAGTCTACCGATATATTTTATAGAGTCAGAAAAGTGCCCCGGGGAACATGCACGCAGCAAACGGAGGCGTTTCCTACGCAGCTGCATCGTTTTGTGCCTGGAACGAGCTGAAAATGTCATGGAACAAAAGTAAATGGCTAAATGGGCTCGGCAAAGCACGTCGCTTCTCGGGGGGCGGGGGGCGGCCGGATGGTGTGTTCTCCTCTTTGGAGCGAAAGGAAAACAAAGGAAATCAAGTTAAACTTTGCATCTGTCAAATAGAAATCTAATAGGAAAGAGAGCTGTACATGGTTAAAGTCAAGTTCGGGCTCCAGGAACATCCAGGAGGACAGTTTCAGGTATGGCCCGCTGCTTCCCGAGCTGCGCGCGGTGCCGATTCCCGGCGGCATCCTGGAATCCCGCCGGGAAAACCCGCCGCTAGAGAGCGAGGTGCGGGAAGGGGCTCCTGCTCCTCCAGGGAGCATCGGGGCCCTGCGTGCCAGCACCCCCGGGGCCCATCCGGCTGCGCTTCCCCTGCCTGCGGGCGCTGGGACAGGGGAGGGATGGATCCAGCCTGCGAGAATCAGCGCTGCGGGCACGGGCGGGGAGAGCTCTCCACGGAGGGAGGGTCACCCCGCTCCGATGCGCCCCGCTCCCGGCTCGTGCTCAAAGCCTGATTTTCGGCGGTGCCGCGGCATGGGGATGGATGGGGCTGGTGAGAGGTGTGGATGTCGGGAGCAGAGGCGTCGAGGGCGGCACGGCGGGTAGATGCCGAGGGCGCCGTCAGAGGCCGGGGGTGCCCACGGCGCTGGCACAGCGGGGGTCGGCGTCCTGCTCGTAGCGGTAGTGGTACCCCTCCATCTGGTCGCGACAAGCCTCGCGGAGGTTGTGCAGCCAGCGCTTGATGCCGCGGCGGTTCAGGTAGAGCACCATGAGGAAGACGATGCCGATGAGGGCCAGGACGATGCCGAAGAAGACGTAGGAGGCCGTTTCCAGCTGCCCGGGCTCGCCGCCCTCGCCGGCCGCGCACACGAGCCCCTCGGGCCGCAGGCGCAGCAGCGCGGTCCCGCGCAACGCCGGGGGCCCCGCACACCGCAGGCTGCGGGCGTCGAGCACCCGCGAGCCCGCGGAGCGCAGCCACGCCAGGAAGGGGCGCAGGGCACAGTCGCAGCTCAGCGGGTTGGCCGCCAGGTTGAGGCGCAGCCCCCGCAGCTCCGGCGCCTCCAGGCTCCGCAGCTCGGCGGCCGCCAGCCGCTGCAGAGAGTTGTTCCGCAGGTCCAGCTCCTCCAGCCCCGGAGGCAACAGGGCGGCCGGCAGCGCCCGCAGAGCGTTGCCCGCCAGCTCCAGGCGCCGCAGGGTGAGGTTGCGCAGGGCCAGGGCGAGCTGCTCCTCGAGCGGGGCGGCCAGCAGCGCCTGGTTGAGCTGCAGCGTGCGCAGCAGCGGCGCGCCCGCGAAGGCACCCGCGGCCACAGAGAGCAGCGGGTTGTGGCTCAGGTCGAGGGTGCGCAGGGCGGGCAGGCCCTGCAGGGCCATGTCCTCGATGGTGTGGATGTTGTCGTGGCGCAGGCGGAGCAGGCGGAGGTCGCGCAGCGGGCGGGCGGCGAAGGCGGCGCGGGGCAGGATGCTCAGGTTGCTGCCCGCGATGCTGAGGTTGTGGACGGCGGCCGGCAGCTCCCTCGGGGGCTCCTCCAGCCGCTCATACCGGCACTGCACCAGCTCCGGGGTAGCCACGCAGTAGCAGGCGGAGGGGCAGCCCCCGGGGGCGGCGGCGGGGGGCACGGCCAGCGGCAGCAGGGCGAGCCCCAGCCAGGGNACGGGCTCGGGCTGCCCGGCACTGCGGGCTGGGTGGAGGAGCGCCGCGGGCAGCGGCCGTCGGGGGGAGCTGAGCTGGGCTCGGCTCCGAGCCGTTCCCCACCGAGACCCCGCCGCTGAGCGGGGCGGGACGGGGCTGGCGCAGTCCCCTTTCAACCCGGGAAGGGATTAAGGAATGTCGCGGTCACAATCAAGCTCGTGGATGAAATGGGAGCTGTCCCGAGCCTTTCCCAGCAAGGTGGGAGCTGGAGAGATACTGCGGTGTGTCCCCGCCCAGCCCTGGGGAGGGGTTGGGAGCTGGCACTGTGTCTTTCTATTCCAGGGAGGATTTGGGGCACTGCCTCAGTTCCCCCTTCATCCCTGGGAGGTTTTGGGCTCTTGTCTCAGTCCCCCTCCATCCCCGGGAGGATTTGGGATGTTGTCTCAGTCCTCCTCCATCCCAGGGAGGTTTTGGGCGATTGTCCCTGTCCCCCTCCATCCCAGGGAGGATTTGGGTGGTGTCAGCCCCTCTCCAGCTCGGGAAGGATCTAGGGACTGTCCTGCTCCACTTCCAGCCCTGGTCCCCATTCCCTCACCTGTCCCACAAGCCAGGCGTCCTGCAGCACCCCTGAGCATTGTAGGGTTGTCTCCCTCTGCTTCCAAGCGTACTGGGGTCCCTTCACCATCCCAGGGGCTGCCCAGGGCTGAGTGGCACAGGCTGCTGTGACTCTAGGAATCACAAACTCCTGGTCATGAAGGATGGTGTTGGGGCGGGCATGGGATTTTTGGATGCTGGAGTGACAGCAAGGACAGGGAGCACTGTGTTCAGAGCCAGGTGCAGCAGCAGCTGGACCCCTTTTGGGTGTCTAAATACCCTCGTGGACCTGAGCTGGGGGTCACATTAAATAAATCCTGTCCAGGCACAGAGAGTCACAGGATGGTTTGGGTTGGGAGGATCTTAAATCTTATCCAGCTCCAACTCCCCTGGGACACCTTCCACTAGACCAGGTTGCTCCAAGCCCTATTCAGCCTGGCCTTAGACACTTCCAGGGATGGGGTTCTCTTAGGTGTTGTTGATTTTCCCCTCAGGTCTTCATTTTTCTCGTCCTCTCTCTCCTTCTCTCTCATCCTGGCCTTATTCCCAAAGGATTTCCCCACTTCTTATGACTTCCTTCCCCAGAAGATCTCATGAATTCTACAGTGGCCAGGTAAGGTGTGGATGCTGGTGTGATCTAGGTGGCTTGAGCTGCTCCCAACCACCCTTTGCAGTGCTCAATGAAACTGGACAAACCCTATGTTTAAAGACGCAGTGTCTAACAGTAGCCAGAGAAATCAAGAAAGCTTATGGAAAGGTCAGGGAAAGAAAAACACACTTGGGAATATGTCAGATAACTGACATCTGCCCCATCCCTGGAAGTCTCCAAGGCAAGGTTGGATGGGGCTGCTAATGGATTCATTGGCACCCAGAGATCCAGGTGGAACTGGACACAGCTGACTTAATTGGTGCATATTTTAAGATGCTATCAAAGATTTTGCATTTAAACAGTACAGACTTGTAATGCAGCTGTGGGTGTGCAGCTCCACCAGGGGTGGTCCTCGTGGTCAAGGCCGTGCTATGGAGCTGGTTCGTGGGAAGCGGTGAAAGGAGAGGCAGGGGGCAAGGAAAGGCAGTGAATCAGGACCCCCTTGGGTGACCAGGAGTCATTGGGGTGATTTGTCACCCCAAATAATTGGGACCCTGCAGTCTTGAACTGTGATGGCCAGCACAGGGGTGCATATTAGTGGGTATGAGGAAGCAGGTGCCTTGGGTGCCCACAGCCAGGCTTGGCTTTGCCATGTGTCCAGAACCTGACAGATACAAGTAGAAAACGCTACACCAGCCCAGAAGGAAAAAAAAAAAAAAACCCTCTTATTGAAAAGCAGGAGGGAAGGGTTGGCCTCTTCAGGCTGTCAGGGCTTGGGCACGAAGGCAGTGGGGCAGCAGAGTCTGTGTTGTGTTTAACTGCCGTGTTTATCCCACAATATCCAGAGCAGAGAGCACCTTTTCCCCAGCTGTCTGCAGAGCCCCGTGCATGCTGGTAATGCTCTATAAATACATTAGCAATAAATAATGAATAACCTGGATGGGCATTAAAATGTAAACAGGAGGTGAAGGGCTCTCTCCCATTACCGGTCCCCCGAGAGCCACTCGCATCCCTCTCTCCAACTCTGGCTCGATGTGATTCCAACTGCAGAGCCCTTAGTCACAGCACTGACAATATCATAGATCAGTGGCTCCACAGTTGGGAAAAACAAGCCAGAAATAGTCCGGAGGGCACAGTCTTCCTCTTGATGCCACACTGGATTCGCTTGCATCAGCGTTTTTGCCTGTGATGCTCCTCTGCCTTTACGGGCTGACCCTCCCAAGGAGTCAGAGTCCTCTCCCTGGCACACTCCATCCCCAGAAAGCTTGGGAGTGCCCCTGATTTGGGAGGTTTTATCCCCTTTGGGTGTAGCAGAAGGGATGAGCTGTGCCAGCTAGGTATGGTCCCCAAAAGTCACTGCCCCGTGACTCGAGGTGGCTCTATTCCCAACTTCGGAGGGAAGTGTCCCCATCACCATGGTGATTATGCCCACCCAAGGGGTGGCATGGACACCCTCTGAAGGTACAGAGAGAAGAGGGGATTAAATGAATTTATGGATGTGACATGGGATCATTTGGGGAGGGACTTCTGTGCTAGAGAGGCTACAGGAGACTGATCGCAAGCATTCAGTCTGTGCTCATCATGAGGGTCCTGTGCTGCTTCAAAAGGGCCCTCGCATCCCCCCAAAAAAGCAAACCCTCTTGCTACCAGCTGTAAATGATCCATCCCAGCATCCACCACCGTTCTGGTGAGGAAAATGGGGTTTAGAAAATGGACCTGTGGCTCAGAGCCTCAGCCTTGCTTTGCCAAAGCTGGGCACTAATATATCTACTGGCTGCAAACAGCTCCAAAGTGGCTTTGCTTCAGGAGAGAGGAAAGGGATGAGCTCTTCCATCTGCCCAGCTTTCATGGGAGCCTCACACTGGGATGGGATTTGGGAGCTGTGCCAGCCCGGCACAGGGTCAGGTACCAGCAAAGTCAGAGTGTCACAGTCTGGTTGTGCTCTTGGGAGTGGCTCTGGAAGTGAGCAGGATGTGTGTCCCATGGAAGAAATCCTTCCCTGTGAGGGTGATGATGTCCTGGCTCGGGTTGGGCAGAGAAGCTGTGGCTGCCCCATCCCTGGAAGTGTCCAAGGCCGGGCTGGAGCAACCTGGACTAGTGGAAGGTGTCGCTGCCCTTGGCAGGGGTGGCACTGGATGGGCTTTGAGGTCCCTTCCAACCCAAACCATTCTGTGATTTGTGCATTTAAGCTGCTAAAAGAGTGGGAAGAATCTCTCCTATAAAATTTCACGTGCTTTTTGCCTCCCAAATGTTTCCCACCCACCACCACAACCAGGACCAGTCTGTAAGAGTGCATATATTTAACAGGCAATATAAGCCATGAACATCCATTCAAAAAGGATAATAAATAGGATTGCTGGAGTGCAGAGGACACCCACCTCTGTCCACCACTGATCCCCTTTCTCAGCTAAGCCAGGTGATAACAGTGATGCTGTTTAATTGTCTGCCCAACATCTTCTGGCTGCTGAAGGACAGGTAGTTAGACAACGGGCTCCAAAGTGCTGCTCCACTGGATCATCTCCTTCATGGTTGCAGAAACCCCCACTCCACAGAGCCTTTCAGATCTGCTTATCTTTCTGTAATTCACTGGAAATCTGCTGTTGTGGTTGTTTTAGTTGTTATTATTGATGATGATGATAATAATGATAATAATGATAATTTATTTCCTGCTTTTCAGGGTGATAAATCCACTTGAAGAGTTTAATGAGTGGCTTGGAAACCCATCAGTGATGTGGGATGCTGAAGAGAGTGAGCAGGATGGTGATGGAGCTTTATTCCCAGGCAGTAGCTGATGCCAAGCTGCCTGAGCATCCCAAATTCTCAAGTCAAGTGGAAGCCAAGGGAGTGAAGCAGCTGGTGGGCTGCTACTGCCTCCGTGGCTCCAACATGTATCCCTGGACGTTTTTCATTGCCAGCCAGCTGAGCATTTGCTACTGCACCAAGCAAGTAAAAAGATTTAAATTTCCCCAACTTGGAGTAGGAGAGGGTCATGATTACTCAGGTTGGAGCTGACAGTAATGGAGATATGACAAACTGCACCTCACCTGTCATCATTCCC
This sequence comes from Scytalopus superciliaris, assembly GCA_013400415.1. Classification (NCBI taxonomy): domain Eukaryota; kingdom Metazoa; phylum Chordata; class Aves; order Passeriformes; family Rhinocryptidae; genus Scytalopus; species Scytalopus superciliaris. The sequence continues at coordinate 118,166 of VXBX01006779.1, forward strand.
AGCACCTGGAGAATATTTAGTGAGAGATTGGGGCTGCAGCTCCCAGGAGCCCTGATCTTGGAGCTCTGAAGTCGTGATGGGAGAGCTGAACTCAAAATTCCTTCCCAGGTTGGAGGGATGGGCATCCTTGGGAATGGGGCTGTCTCTTGGGGACATTGCTATGGGGGCACCCACTTGGAGCAACCTGCTCCTGAGGGCTTGGGCTTCCCTCTCCATCCTTGGAGGGTGGGTAGTGACAGGGAGGAGGCTGTTCCTGGCCCCCACCAGGCTGTGATGGTGGTGATGGGGATGGATCTCCTTGCCTGGGGCCATACCCAGAGCTCTGAGTATGCAGGATAAAAAGGAGGGCACAGAGGGTCCTGTGGCTTCCCTTTCCTCTGTCCCTGTCTCTTCTGTGTCTGTTCTGGGCCTGGGGTTTAGTTGAGGATGAAGGTTGTGCATGGACCCAGCTGGGCTTCCTTTGGGGTGCTCAGTGGTGGCCACCCAGATTCGGTGTCCCTGAAGTGCTACAGACCTGCAAAAAACATTTCCCTGCAACCCACAGCACGGATGGAGATGTGCCCTGCCTGGATCTGCACGGGGGGACACACCAAGTCCAGCAGTGCTTAGATCAGGTCCATGCAAAAAGCTCCAAGAGCTTCCCCCACCCAGCAAACCGGTGGCCAGTCCCAAAGTGGGGTGCGTTGAGCTGGAGAGAGAATTTCAGAGAATTTCTGTCTTCCAGGTGCTGAAACACTGATTTTGCAAAACCTGGTGTTGCATTTTGCAGGTGTTATAAATCATGTCCTGAGTCTAGAGGGGAGAAAAAGAGCAGTTACGGCCATTCTGAGACTCCTCCTTGCAGTAGGTGACTGGGGTGACCCTCACCATGAACTGTCCTGCTCTGGAGAAGGACTGGGCAAATGTGGCCTCCTCAGGACAAAGAAAACTCAATTTAAGACCTCTGCAAAGAATGGCATGAGACACAAGTGTCCCATAGTCTCCAGAGACCCTAATTTATAGCTCAGCCTTTGGTCCTTGTCTCCCATGGGCAACAGGATTATCATGGCATTTGGGACTAATAATTGGATTTGAACCTGGGCTCAGCAGATGAGCTTTATGGTGAATTCATCCTGAGTTCCTGAAAAATGGAACCCCCCCCACTCTGACACACACAATGCTGATGATTTCTGAGCAAGGAGTGACAATGGAGCTAAAGGCAATGTTTCAAACTCCTGCCTCCTGCCTGCAGAAGGGGGAAAAACAGAGGCCAGGGACCAGCAGGACTATAAATAACTTGCTTTGGGGACCTTCCACCTTTCCTTCTGTGGCAGGGTTGTAAATATTTTGTTTTGGGAAGCACCAGGTGCATTAGTGAGGGCTGTAAAGCATCAAGGGCTTTGGCGTGGCGCCGCTGACTGAAACCACAGCAAAAACCCAGGCAGGAAGATTAATCCCATTTTCTTTTATGGACCACAGTGATCTGCTGGCTTAAAATGTGCCGTAGGAGATTCACAAAGTAAAGCCCAGCAAGGACAGACTCATGCCTGAGGTTCACCCAGAGGATAAGTCATTCAAATAAAGGTGATGCAAAAGGTGTCCCAGCAGAGCCATCCCTGAGACCAACCCAGGTGTTGTCCTGCATTGCAAGGGAGGGACCTGATGGTGATGCTGTGGCCTTGGATATGTCCTTGGTGGAACTGTGAGGAAGAGATGGGGTTCAGAGGAGAAACAGAGTGGGTTTGGGGATGCAAGGCTGGTTTGAACAGGGTTCTGAGCAACCTGGTCTAGTGGAAGGTGTCTCTGGCCATGACAGGGGCTGGAACTGGATGAATTTAAGGTCCCTTCCAACCCAAAACAAGACAAGCAGAGCTGTGAGTGGGTGTGAGGTGAATAAGCCCTCCTGTCCCCCACATGGGCAGGTCTCTTGGACCTGTGCTTGGAGCAGCCAGCACCCCCTAGAGCTGTGGTGAGCTTGGACCTCTGCCTTCATTCTGTGAGATGTGAGTGGCAGGACTGTCACGTTTGGAGAACTTTTCTGCCTCTCCTTATCCATGGTGATGTCTCCATGTCTTTCCCTGAGCCTCCATCACTCTCCCTGGCCAATGTCTTCATCTTTCAGCCCAAATTACAACAAGACATCCCATTTATGAGGGATTGGGAAGTACATAGTGACAGCCAGAAGGCTGGAGAGCCCTGACTGGTCTCCTGGGCCTTTGATAGCTGTCACATGTAGTAAAAGGAGGTGGGGGAGTTGTTGTGGCCAAAGGGCTCCCAGCTGGGTGGGGAAGGTGCTGCCAAGGGAGGGAATGCCATGGGAACCAGATATTTCCTGCAGGAGCAGCTCCATGAATCAAAGTCATGAACAACCCACAAGGAAAAAGCCCTCTAAGCTTTCCAAGCCTGGGCTTGTGTGCTGGTTTAAAGATAAACCGGCAGGAGGAATGAATCTAATTCACAAACAGATTATAAATCAGAATTATAATTTAATAAAAATATCACAATCAGTACAAGGGTACAGAGGAAAAAGTCCCTTTAACCCACAAAAAACCCCAAGTGTGTGACCCAGCAGCCTGGGGCACAAACAGAATGGTAATTGTCAGCCCCTGTGCTGAGCACTACCTGGCCCTCCTGGGTACCAAGTAAGAGGAAAGAAGAAACCTGTCAGTGAGGGGGATGGTCCCGGTCCAGTCGAGAGTGACAGTCACAGTCCTGCTGAGGCTCTGCTCCTCCTCTGGATCTGAACCCCCCAGTCCCAAAACCCCAGTTTATATGTGCTTAGGCTCAGGTGGGAGTGCCCAGTACCTCCCCCAGGGCGGGGAGTTTCACAATGGGTGATTTACACTCTGGCATATTTTTGGAATCCCTGCTGGCCCATGAGCAGACATGACCCCTCAGGCTGGGTGTGGAGGTGCTGATGGCTCTCCAGAGGGGTGTTATCACACTGAGTCACTGATGTGAAGACAGGAAACCTTTCTTATCTCACACAAGTTCCCAAACACCCAGCTTTCAGTCTGAGGGGTCGGGTGTGCCCCAGGCAGCTACTGCAAATGATCCATTGTTAGCAGTTCATGAGGGGGCCAGGTGGAACTCTTTTCCATGGGGCAGGCAGTCTCTTTCCTGGTTCCATGGTTGAAAAGAAAAGAGAGGAGGTAATCCCTCTGAGGCACAGGGTTGGTAGACGAAAGAAAAATTCCAAGATTTTAAATCCATAACAGCTTGACTCTTCTCCCTCTGCTGCTCTTCAGGCTGTGGATTCAGGCAGGATGGGTTTTCCTCTGCCAGCAGAGACCTGTGCCACCATGGGCAGGGCAGCAGAGGTGGCACCGGAGCAAAATGTTGCAGCCAAAAGGTTGTGCAGAAGAAAATGCAGGCAAGGGAGGTGATAACATCTGGTAAATGATCCTTCCCTAATTGCTGCTTTATTGTTGTTTAATGGCTGCCATATAAAACCCCAACAAGCTTCATCAAGGTTGTGCTGAAACCTCCCGAGAGCTGCTCTGAAACTGCTGTGTGGGAGGGGGGCAAGGAAAGCCCCCAGGGTTTGACTTTGCAAAGGTATTTCCTGAGTCACCTTCCCCAAGGACCTCTCTGATGCCGTGGGAGCTGAGGGAGATGTCATCTCCACAGGGTCCTCACCCCAGGGAGGGCAGATACATCTCAGCATCCCAGAAATAGCTTTTATGGGCTTAGAATAGAGGTTTTAAAAAAACCCAAACCTGCTACACAGAGAAGATTTTAGGGATGAACAAGCCTGATGTGGTCATGTCCAGAGTTGTTATTCAGTTCAGAGCTGCCAGAATTGCTTGACTCTGATGATGATCAAGGGCATGGGACCAGCTGGCCTGGGAGCAGAGCCAGTATCCATCCTCAGCTGGTGGTTGGTGCACACAGGGAATGGGAGCAGGGAAGGCCACTGGGGACCCAGTGTCTTGTTCTGGGCAGGGGGAATTGTTTAGTCTTTGGCAGCCCTGCTTCTCTCCCAGCCACTATCACCCCTCCAGGCTGAAAGATGGTCCTTGACATCTTCTCCATGGTCTGCTGTGTGAAACAGGAAGAGGAATCTGCCTATCCCTCATTGTCCAGAGTTATCCATCCATCTAAGGGTCTTCCTGTAGATGCCGTCAGGGTGTAGGGACCTGCTTAAAGCAACCATCTCTGTTGAGGAAGCATCTCCCTCCCCTCCAGCACTGACCCATGCTGGTTGCTGGTCCTTGACCCTCTCTCCAGAGCATCCCACTCACACCCTGCCATGCTCACCACTATTCCCAGGGCTGGAAAGAGTCACTCATCCATGGAAACCCCAGGACATAGTCCCTGGAGGCAGCTCTGGTGGGTTGCTTCTGACTGGCACAAGGCATGGCCCAACTATGGTGGTTCTTGTTTACTGGGCTGAAGCCTGCAAAAGATTAGGAGAAAACAGATGGCTCCTAATTGGCAGTGCCAGCTTACTTCCTGCTCTCCAGATAAACCATTAAATTAAGGCTTAAATCAAACTTCATACAAGTTAGGAGGCTGCTTGCAATTATTTCAAAATCTAGACAGATTTAAGGGCCTGGGTTAAGGCTCTGTTTACTGTAAAGGATGAAAAATGCCTACTCGTTCCTGCAAGGCTGAGCAGCAAAGGGTTGAAGTGCTGCAGATGGGACTTAAAATCCTCCATCTGTGATGACCAAAGTTTTGTGGGAAAAGCAAGAGGTCATGGACTTTGGCCATGAGAGTAGACCTGGGACTGGGCTACTGAGGAATGTCCCAGCTGACTCTGGGATGTAGTGACACCAGTAGGAGACTCTGGAGATCCACTGGGAGTGAGAACTTGGTGGCAGCCAGGGAATGGTTCAAAGTCATGGGGTAATTTTAACTGAAGCTGACTCAAATCATATGCAGCTCAATTAAGATAAGTAACATTTAATAAGCTGACCATCAGCTAAGGCTGCTTAAAAGGGAGTGATGCCTCTGGAGCTCCTGGGAGCATTCCCCACTGGAGAAGTGTGGATTTATGGCTGGCCTAAGGATATGCAAATGCATAAACCCACATGTTTGGGAAGTGCCATTGTCTCCTGTGTCTCTTGTATCCAAGCCATTTCCACATTTCCAGGGGGCACAAAGGACCCTTCCTGGCCTGACTCCTGGTACATTTGCACTTCAGGAAGCCCAGGGGGCACAAGCACTGTGCCTAAAGGATTTTCCCAGATGCTGTGGGACTGCTTGAAGCTTCAGACCTGGCTAGATCAGTTCCTGACCTGTGTGAATTTAAAGATACACAGAGCATTGGGAGCTATTCAATTGCCAGTCATGAGTGTGGTTCGTTTTGTCCTTCCAGGCAGCAATTTGCAACATCTCACCGAAAAACAGAGATCCCTGCAAAAATTCTCAAGGGAGGGAGATTTCTGTTGTTCGTCCTAAAAAAACCCCAACACGCCCTGCAATTCTGACCAAGTGACGTCTGAAACTTCTCCAGTTCTCAACCCATTCAAGCAGGGAAAATGGTCACAAATGAAATGTAAAAAATTAAATATAAAATTAAAATGAAGGTAGCACAAACTTAGGAGGGAGGGTCTGGGATATGGGCATAGACTTGTATACTAAGGAGCTCCTAAGACACCCTAAAGACCTCTCCTTCAGAAGGTGGCACTCTGTCACAGAAAGGTCTCACCCCGGCTGTAACAAACTGCCCTGTTTCTACTCTCTCCAGCCACCCCCAATCTTAGCTCAGGCTGAGCTGGAAAAAAAAAAAAAGGTCTTGATAGAAGCTGCTCTAAAAACCTCATGAATAACCCACAGAGGGCCCATATCAACCTCTCAGCATGAACAATGCCTATTACTAATTAAATCTTTTTTTAGACCTCCCAGCAGGACAAGTGCCATGCCAAGTGCCCTGCCTCCTCCAAGATGCTATCCCAGCCTCCCAGGGGCGTGGGTAGCCAACCAAGAATCCTTAGATGGAGGTGGGAGGAGAGACATTGCCTTCTCTGTAGCCACCCTATAGACACTGGAACACGGGGATAAGGTCCTCCCTGGCCCTTCTTTTCACTGAACAAACCCAGGTCTCTCAGCCTTTCCTCATGTGGCAGCTTCTCTGTCCCTGGATCATCTCTGTGGCCCTTCTCTGGACCTTCTCCAACAGCTTTTATGCCTAGTGACCAAAACTGGGCACAGTATTCCAGATGTGGCCTGACAAGTGCTGAGCAGAGTGGGATAAGGACTTCTTTATCTCTGTTGGTGATGCCCTTGGTGATGATGTCCCATTTTATCCCCGGCCTGTTTCCAGTGCTGATCCACAGATGCTCCACTGCAAGGGAAGAGTTGCTATGTTTCTGTGCATTGCCCAGGAGAGGTGGTAATACCCCACTGCATCCCTCAATCATTTCTTAGCAACCCAGAAGAGTATTGATTGTGCCAAACAGAACATTCATGCTTCATCTCAGAGTGAAAAATTCGGTCCTGCCACACAGTAAATTCAGCAAAGCATTCACAATTAATGTGCAGTTCCTGGCCATGCCTTTCAGAAGGACTGCCAGGGCTGATTGATGGCTGAAATTTTGCTAACTGCTTTAAGGAGCAAATTAAGGAGCAAGTTAGAATATCTGTGCATTGGGCACTGAAAAACACCCTCAGTGAGTGAGCTGTAAGATCCCTGCAGTCTAGATAGACCTTCCAGCTGCCTCTGGAGGAGCTCCCTCTTCATCTGTCCCTCGTCAGCCCCATGGAAAAAGGACAAGATCCACAGGCTCAATCCCCTCTCCCACAGGAGGCTTTGAATTTAAGCTCAGCTTTTGTCTGCTTACACTGGCAAGGTCCAAGATCAGTCTGGGGGCTGAACTCGGCACATGTATCTTCCAGACCTGTGTTTAGGGGTTGTCTCAGCTGGAGTTGATGAGCTCTGGGAGCTCCAGGAACAGATGAGGTCACCAGAGCAGGCTCACCCAGGTTTTGTTCATGCAGTCTGGTTAGACAGGACACAGCAGGACGTGACAGGCTGCAGATCCCCCAGACACAGCTCCTGCTGTTCCCAGAGTGGATATCTGGTGTCTGGTTGTCACCATGGAAGGAGAGCACAGGAGCAAACCAGCAGGGGCTGACACCCACACCCAGGGCTGCAGGTGAAGCTTGGAATGATCTGATGAGGGAAAACCCCAACAATATAATGAGGAAAGGGACTCAAATGTTATTGGGGGTGGTTAGCAGATGGATTTGAAAGCTGGAGGTGCACCAGGCACTAAATGCCTTGGAAAGCAAGTGGCTCAAGGAAAGATTGACTGTTAAATGGAACAACAAATACCAGTTTCAGCGGCCACTGGAGGGTTTACAGTCCCTTCTTCTTTGTCAGCCAGGAAAGGAAGTCAGGCAGAACAGCCACTATGAAGAAGGGAAATGGAGAGGCTTAAGATCCTTCAGAAAACACTTCTGAGAGAGGGAAGAGGGACAGGACTTTGCCCACAGCAGACATGAAAAAGGCTGGGCAGGGAGAGAGATGCCTTGTTTGCAGCTGAATGAGACACAGAGGACTTTGCCAGCCCAGTCTCCTCAGAACCAGCACTCATTCAGAAACTCTCCTGGCTCTTCACCAGGAGCTGCAGGCAGAGTAATGTATACAAACTGAAAGAGGGGAAATTTGGGCTGGATTTTAGGAAGAAGTTCTTCATTGAGGTGGTGAGATACTGGAACAGGTTGCTCAAGGAGGTGGTGGGATGCCACAACCTTGGAAGTGTTTAAGGTGAGCTTGGATAAGGCCTTGAGCAACGTGGTCTGGTGGGAGATTGTCCCTACTTTGGAGCAGGGACCAAGAGGGGCTCAGCTCAGCCTGCTTATATATTCCAGAGGTTTTGCTGCTATTCTTGTTTCAGTTTGAGAATGGCCACATCCACCTGGATGGCAAATCCACTTCCCGAAGTTGTGTAAGCCCGGCAGAGTTAGTTGTTTCTGCAGGGAAAGCAAGCAAAGGTTATTTAAAGAACAAAGGAATGTGGAAAATCCCCATAGCATGCACAGAGAGGACTCTGAAAGCCCATTGAAAATCAAGTGTCATTAAGGTATGAATAAGCAACTGAGGGAGAAAAGAAAGTCCTCTGTATGAGGGATGAGAAGGAAGGGAGCAATTCACTGTGGGAATGAAAGTGCTGCATCAGTCTGATGGCTCCAGCAGCAGCCAGAGGGATTGATCGGTGTGTGTGTGCTGGGAATAAGGCCACCATCCCAAAGGGTGTCTCCTCAGTGCTCTCCTGGTCACAAGCCCCTCTCCTGAGTCCTGGGGGTGACTCAGTGCAAAACATCTCCATGGCCAGGAGTGTGAGAACAGACCCCTCTGCAGAAAGCATCCTCCAGCATAGGGTGGGAGGTTCTGTGTTGGCCCCTTTGTAACTGCCTGGATTTGGGTTGGAAGGGACCTTAAAAATTATACCATTCCAACCCCCTCTGCCATGGGAAGGGACATCTTCCACCATCCCAGATTGCTCCAAGCCCCATCCAACCTGGCCCTGGACACTTCCAGGGATGGGGCAGCCACAGCTGCTGTAAGAAACATGTACCAGGCCCTCCCGACCCTCCCAGCCAGGAATTCCTTCCCAATATCCAATCTAACCCTGCCCTCTGGCAGTGGGAAGCCACTTCCCCTTGTCCTGTCCCTCCAGGCCCTTGTCCTCAGTCTCTCTCCAGCTCTCCTGGAGCCCCTTTAGGCACTGCCAGGGGCTCTCAGGTCTCTCCAGACCCTTCTCTTGTCCAGGTGAGCCCCCCCAGCTCTCCCAGCCTGGCTCCAGAGCAGGGGGGCTCCAGCCCTCACAGCATCTCCAGGGCCTCCTCTGGACCTGCTCCAACGGATCCTTCCTGTGCTGAGGACCCTTGAGCTGAAGGCAGCACTGCAGGTGGGGTCTCACCAGAGAGAAGCAGAGGAGGAGAATCGACTCCCTCAACCTGCTGCCACTCCTCTTTGGGTGCAGCCCAGGATGTGGTTGGCACCATATGTTGATCAGAAACTCTTTTGTATTGGTTTCATCCCAAAACCTCATTCCTCATGTTCTCATATAGCAGGAGCAGCAAAGGAGGAGCACAAGGAGGGCAGAGTTGTGTTCAGGTGGTACCTCAGCATCACCTTCATCCTAAGGTTCCTGTAAAAATGTGCGGCACCGTGATCTTCATGACATCCAGTTCAATTTGGTTGCGGTCCATCTCTTCCCATCTTTTCCAGAATTATCCCAGTTCATCCCACCCCTGCTTTGTGCTGGTTGTTTTCCCAGTGATTGTTGCTCTTTAAGAGGAGTCTGTTGGACTCTGAAAACAGCTGATGATGGTAAGGAAAGTGTTTGTGTGCTGAGGGACAGGTTGTGCTGGTGGGTGTCAGAGCAGGAGAGCCAGAAGTGCCAGCAGGTGATGGATGGATGCACGTGGAGGTATCTTCTCCCCTGAATCCTGGGATATGCAAAGGACAGATAAAGAAGAAGAAGAAGAAGCAGATAAATGGATTGAAAGAATTTACAGCTCCTGCACAAGAATGGGGGAAAAACCCCTTTGGGATCGAGAGAGGAAAAGTGCACTTGACTTTGCAGCTGGGGTTGTTGGGAAGGTGACCCAGCAGCCAAGCACTGCAGAGTTAAACAACTTCCCTTGCTTGCTGCCTTCTGACATGGAAATATGATCTGTCTCGGGGAAAGCTGTGCTTTTATAGCCTTAACACCGTGCTGTGACATTCTGGAGCTTCAGTGCTCCCCTGGCACAGCGCTGGGTAAATGCCACTGCTGGTAAAGTCTGGTGACCTCTCTGGAAACTGAGGGGCAATTGTACACCCTTCACTTGGAGGAGGATTTTAAGAGCCTTATCTGGGCTGCAGAAGGACCACATTCCAATCAATACATATTGAACAGCAAATGTCCCGTGTCCTGGGTCTCAGCATTCCAGCATCTCCAGCTGGATGAATCCCTGAAGGATGGAAAAGAGCAGGAGAGGAGCGTGGTGATGATCTGTTGATGTACAGAATATGTAGCGCACCACACAAAGCTGGGTAAAAATGCTTTAACATTATAAAAAAAAGGGAATAAAATTGATAAATGACTGCTGTGCACATAGAGAGACACCGAGTGTGCCCCGGGTGCCTGGGAAGTTATTTGTCAGCAGTCATGACTTGTGAAATGAATTTCCCTGCATTTTCTGTCAGGAGCTGACTGCATCTTTGTTATCTTTGCTCAGGATGTAGGATTATTGCTGAATTATTCCTTGCTCCGTTGCTGGCTCCTGAGCTGTCAGAGCTTTCCTTACGAAGCGTGAGGCTGGAAGATGTTTCCAGTGACTCCTGGCTCCTCCCTGGCTCGTTGACAGGAGGGGGATGAGGAACAGCCCCCTAGCAGAGGGAATTGCTGATTATGGACCCCAGTGAGGAGTACAGACACTTTTTTCAGCCCAGACAGATGCATTAAGGATCTTCCAGGGATATTGTGGAGGATGCAAAGATTTAACTATTTAATGGTAGGAAAAGTGAACAGACAGGGGGGGAAAGGATCTTTGGGTTGTCTTTATACCTCCAGGAGTGTAGGCAGGGGAAGTAAGAGTATCTAGGTGGGAATTCCCTCCCAGGGACATCCCATGGCACTGGGGCTCAGGTGTGTACCCCAGAGTATCCTCCTTTCCACAGAAGACTTTTGTGGTTTAGGCGGGCTGCAGAAGCCAGTCTGCCTCTTTCAATGGCTTGAAAATCCTTGTGTGCCATTCCCCAAGTGAGTTCATTCTCTCTGCATCATAATTTCTGCTTGGGCCTCCTCACCTTTCACTGTAGAACAGCCAGAGGTGGTGGATGTCCCTGCTGACTGCATCCCTCCCCACGAGCTGGACTGCTGATTCGGAAGGAATAAACTCTCTTCACCAAGGCAGAGCTCGTGCCTCTTGGTCTTGGAGTTTTCTGTCCCCTCTATTCTGCTCCCCTGGACTCCACAGCATTAATCACACCTCGACCAGCTGCTGGAGGGCTTGTTCTAAATCTCCCCAGGTGTCTCTGGCTCTGCAGAGAGTTCATTAAACATGAGCACTTTATGTTCTAGGAGAGAATTAAGTGAGCGTTAAGAGGTCCTAATGAGGGGCTTAAATGGTGGGTAATAGAAAAAACAGCTGAACACTAAGGATTTGATGCAGGGATGGGGCCCGGGGGACTCGCTGTGAAGTGCCCAGTGAGCTTCCCTCTGGCTGGCAGGTTCCTGGATGGAAAGTGTCCCTGGAATAGGCATAATGTACTGTGCCCTCCCTGCAGAGCTGCACTGGGGTGGTCCTTCCAGGAGAGAAGCCGTGGGATCACAGAATGGTTTGGGTTGGAAGGGACATTTAAAGTTCATCCAGTTCCACCCCCTGCCATGGGCAGGGGCACCTTCTACCATCCCAGGCTGTTTCACAGTCCAACCTGGCCTTGGACACTCCCAGGGATGGGGCACCCACAGCTTCTCTGCCCAACCTGTGGCAGGGCCTGCCCACCCTCCCAGCCAGGAATTCCTTCCCAATATCCTGCCTAACCCTGCCCTCTGGCAGTGGGAATCCCACATCCGAAGGCAATTTCCTACACAACAGAGTGTGACGGTTGGGTGGAGGAGTTAAGCAGGTTTGCCATGCGCTGCTAATGGAAAAGGTGGGGAAGGAGGAAGATGGGCAAAGAGAAGGATAATGTGGGTGGCCAGGGACTGGAAAAGAAAGCTGGAGAAAATTAACAACAGGTTGAGGTTATGGAGGAAAGCAATGGATGGGCATTGTCCCTTCAAAAGGCAATTAACATTTAATACACTTTGCTCCTGTAATTAATCCAAAGTCAACAAAGCCTGGCAAGGAAGATGGGATCCCCGGGGAATTAAGCTGAGGGTTTGGATGAGCCCAAACCCAGCCCGCCCTTCTTTGCGGAAGCAACACAGTCCTGTGAGAGGCTGTTGTTCTTGGTTTAGCAGAAAAGTGACATTAAAAAAAAAGCAATGAAATAAGCCTTAAAATGGCATTTTCTTATTTTTTTGCTGTCTCTGTATCCAGGGGCTGGTAAATATTTTTATTTCCCTTGGTAAAAGCCAGTGCTTTGGAACTGTAAGGGCAAGTGGGTCTGCTCTGAGACTGAGCACAGATCTCCATAAATTCCAATCAGCTGCCCAGGAATGGACACGGGGGAGTGGGGAATTGATAGATAAAGCATCAGCTGTTAAAAGAAACACCGAGCAGCTCCTCCAGGCTGGATAAATCAGGGAGCCTTTTATGTTCACGTGTAACCAAGGGAGGCAAATTGATGAGTACGGGAGTTGTACTCCCGTGTCGGATTAAACTTGGATTTATGGCCTGGAAGATTACATTTAAATGTACCTACAGAGGAAAATTCTGGGTTTCATTTTGAGCCCTGCTTCTTCCCCACCAGTGAGGCAGCCAGTCAGGAAAATAAAACCTTTTATAGCAAACTCAAAGAGACAAATGTGTATTTCATCTGGACACGCAGGGGCTACGCTCTGCTCTCTGCTCTGTCCTTGTGACTCTACAAAGATCCCTTTGGAAGCAGCACATGCTGATGTGAGAAGAGCTTAAATCATAGGATAATTAGGTTGGAAAAGCCTGTGGAGTCCAACTGTTCCCCCAGCACTGCCAAGGCCACCACTAAGCCATGTCCCCAAGTGCCACATCTACATAAGATGTTAAATCCCTCCAGGGATGGGGACTCCACCTGTCCCTTTCCAGGAAGGAGTTTTCCCTCATATCCAACTTAAACCTCCCCTGGTGCAACTTGAGGCCGTGTCCCCTTGTCCTGTCATTTGTTACAGCATCCTGTGACCACTATTCCCCTCTGACCCAAAGCCTGTGTGTTTGGTGCTCCCACCTCTCCTCGACTCTTTGAGGTCTGATCCATGAGGATTCACAAGGTCCAGGGAAATCTGATGGCCTTTTGTCATCTGTGTGTTGGAAAAGCATCACCTGCAGCTCTCCTTTCGCAGGTGGGCTGTGTCTATTTATCTGAGCCAGGCTTTGCAGTGCTGGGACAGCCTGGGGCTCTCTGTGCTGCAGCCAGACCTCAAGTGTTGTGGGTGGCAACCAAGAATCATGAAAAGAGGCTGCTTGGACAGAAATTCTCGTTTTCCTTCAGGTCAGCCCAAATAATAAACCTACAACCAATTAAACATCCTACTCATCCCTATTCCACAAACCATGGGAAAGCTCATGGCTCCAGCTGAGATGAAGCTCCTCCATTCCTCTCACTGCAAAGGTAGAAGCTGCTGCTCCTTAGGAAACTGTTCTCCTGGTTTTTGGTGATTTTATTCCAGGCTTTTACCTGTTGTAATTGTCCCACCTCTTATTTCCAGCCCATTGCTGCCCTGGCTTGTCTTTGCAAACGCTCTGGATTATTCACACATATTTGGCTTGCAAGCATTGATTATTTTGTCCCTTTTAATCATTATCCTTGCAAAGAGCAGAAGCTTTTAGCCTGGTTTGTTTGATTTTTAAATGTCAGAAGCAGTGGAGTTTGCAAAGACAGGGAAGGGAAGGGAAGGAAAGGATGACACAAATGGCCCATCCTGATGTTAAAGCCAGGAACTGGAGGTAAATTTAGAGACTTGCAGGTTCAGAGAAAGGGTTGTGAGTGAGAAGAGGGCAAGAAAGAGGGGAAATGGTAGCATCTCATAGAGACATGAAAAAACTCTCCTACAATACAGCACTGGGGCTGCCCTGGCATTTAAAGCAGGATCTTTATGTTCTTTGTATTCAACAAGAGATTTTCCTTTAAAGATCTCAGCAGGTTTGCACTCAGGGGACACCAGTGCTCTGCCCCAAGGTGCCAAAAAGGGCCAAAAAGTGCTCCAAAAGCATAAAGTGACTGAGCTGGAACATGGATGGTGGCAAATCTGGATGGGGAGGGCCCTGTCAGCATTTTGGGCTCCCCAGTGCTGGAGGGGGCAGCAACTGGGATGGAGGCTATGGGGAAGCAGAGGGAATGATTGCTAAAAGAACAGAAAAGGCAGGAATGGAGAAATGCTACATTAAAAAGAGGCTGAAAGGTGCTGTTGATGAGCCTCTGGGACACTCAGTGGCCTGTGTTGGAATCTGATTGATGACATCTCTTTATCTGAATGCTGCTACAAACACCCCTGTGTATGGGCAGCCTTGGCAGGTGAACCTGCAGACTGTTTCCACAGACAGGACCCAAAGGAGTGGATCTGAGCCTCAGAAAATTGAAATTAAGGTCGGAGACTCTTTTTTTAAAGCTTTTCTCTCCTAATCGTTTATCAAATGTTTCTTCAGCTTTTTATGTAGTTCCTATCAAGAAACCCATCTATAGAACAAGATTTCCCTCATTTCCAGTTTAATATTTATTTTTTTCCGCAAGTGGCAAAATGTTCTTGTCTGAAAAATGTTTAATGAATTTCCCTCTGTCTCTTGCTTTTATTAGCCCTGCTTTCCTATTCCTGGCGATGTGCTCTGCCATTCCTATGTTCCAGAGCCCTCTAAATTATTCAACCCATTTATTTCTGACTTTGGGTATTGTTCTGATCTACCAGCCTGTGCCAGTGAGATGGGAATGGGGAAGTTTTCTTCCTCCAGGGGGAATCAGCACAGGCAGCCCGATTGGAGTGCACAGGGCCGTTTCTCCCCATCACATGGATTTTTAGCACTGCAAAAGTCCCTCTTACGCAGGATTCTGTGCCCTTGGGTGGTGGGCAATGATCCTGGCTCCTCACTCCCTGTGATCCCACAACCCCCTAGTCAGAGGAAGCTGATCCTGTATTTGGATCCTTGTGGGAACAGGCTGGTTTTAATGGCTTCTGTCTGGGAAAAAGCTCCTCCAGAACATCGCTTCCAGCTCTGTGACCCCAACAGCAGAAGGACTTGGAGGTGCTGAAATGAGTCCAGAGGAGGTCACGGAGATGCTCCAAGGGCTGGAGCCAAACTGGGAGAGCTGGGGGAGTCCAACCTGGAGAAGGCTCCAGGGAGACCTGAGAGGCCCTTGCAGTGCCTAAAGGGGCTCCAGGAGAGGGACCTGGGACAAGGGATGGAGGGACAGGACAAGGAGAATGGCTTCCCACTGTCAGGGATATGATACTGATGTGATACTGGGAAGGAATTGGTGGCTGGGAGGGTGGGCAGGCCCTGGCACAGGTTGGGCAGAGAAGCTGTGGCTGCCCCTGGATCCCTGGCAGTGTCCAAGGCCAGGTTGGGCTGGGCTTGGTGTAGTGGACGGTGTGCTTGCCCATGGCAGAGAGGGTGGAACTGGAAGGCCTTTGACATCTTTTTCAAACCCTTGTGGGATTCCGTGATTTCTGCCTTGTGCTATGGAGAAATCCATTCTGTCCCCACTTCCACATACTGCTCCGAAAGTGCTTCAGACTGTCATCCAAGGACTGGGTTGGAGGAAAATGGGGAGGGGTTGGGTAGGGAAGGGAAAGCAGCCCACAGAACTGTATTTTCACACTCTGCCTTCCTGACATTCACTTGCCAGAAAAGAAATATTCCCCCAGGCATGAAACAAATTAGTCCTATTTATGTACCCACCACCCATAAAACTGCCTCAAAGCTCCTGCTATTGGAGAAAAGGGCTTTATTGTTTTGGAAAGCTGGGCTTTGGGGAGGAGATCATTATCAGGATTGGAGAGCTGGACAGAGACTTACCCATTGTTGAAAGTCTGGTATTAAATGACCTTCTGTTTGCTGACACTTGTACTTCCCGCTTGCCAAAAGAAAGAAGAAAAGGCCTCAGCTTTACAAAGGATATCAGGGCAAAATAGGAACTCATCAATAATATTTTTAGCCTTTTGATTGCCAAGCCTTTCCATGAACACACATTACTGCAAGCAGGTGACAGGCTGAGAGAAACTGGGAGAGCAGAGGTCACCACTCCTGCTTTGGCCCTAAACCAAAGAAATCAAGAGGTATATTAATAATTGAAGGTATTCACAGAAAGTGTCAGTCCTTGCTCAGTGGTTCATGGCCCACACCACAGCAAAACTGAGTCCTTTCTTCTGGAGGGCTTTGCTTTCACACCCTCCTTCTCCGCAGCATCTTTTCCCACCATTTGGGGATGTGTCCAGGTCTAATCCTTGTTCCCTGCTCCATGGCAGCAATTCCCATGTGTCATGTCTGGGCCAACCAGAACACTTTTGTATCATTGCCCAAAGCTCAGATTTGATTATTCTGCCTCTCCAAAGCACCGTGAGCTGCTCCTCCTTGGTTTAAGACCTTCATTGTCTATCCCTGCTTCTCCAGCATGGAAAGCCTCACTCAGCCTGGCCTGGAATGTGGCAGGTATTGAATTTCTGGAGAATACCCTTGGGGTTTTCTTCCATTCTTTTTCTCACTTCCAACTTCAGTGCAGCCACATCATTGTTCTTTCCTAAATCACTCCTTGGATGAGTCCTGAGCTATGATGCATCCCAAAGTCCTAATGGCAGTGGGATTCACAGGAATGTATGACCAAACTGCCTCCCTGTAGCTCCACCTGGCTGAAGCTGCTGCCTCCATCCAGCTGGGGCAGTACCTGCCCATTAAAACAGCACTCATTTTTCATCCAGCATTTGCACAGCACCTGGAGATGGGATTAAGTCCCCAGGGCAGCTCCTCAGCACTGCAACAGCAGAAATAACTGGAATAACTTAGCCTCTGTTGGCAGTTCAACTCCAGCCTGGAGAAGTGATGCAGAGATTCCCAGGGGTCCCACATGGCTCCAGATGCCTCCAGAGCCAGACCAACTGGACATCTGGGCACCAGCTCCTGGCAGGGCTATAAAACTCACCAGGGAGTCAGGTGGGTTATTTCTGAACCTGAGCAGCTTCTTGTGTTTGTGTGATGCAGCATTTGAGATAATAAATCCTCCAGGAACACGGCTGTGCTGCAGAACGCACCAGTGACTGGATGCACAGGCTGGGTCTGGAAGCATCAGAGCTTGAATTTTCTGGGTTTTTCCTCTTATTTGCAGATTTCAGCCTGGTGTTACCCCCGATGAGAGGGGAGCTATTGCAATCATAATTAAATGTCACATACATTTAACAGAGTGTAAGTCTCTATTCCACACTCCTTCTCCCATCTGGCTCCTGCACAGCTGAGCTCAGGCTCTTCCCAGCCTGGGAAATGATAGCAGGGCAGTTTGTGTTTTATCACAGCCATGACTGATGCCTGCAGTCAGCTCATGACAGAATGAAGGCAGTTCAGGCAGCACAATGGGGATGTATATTTAGAAGATGAAATAGTGCCCTGTGAGCCATGAAGTATCATAACACCACCACTGGGGAGTGTAAATAAGAAGTGTAACGTAAGTGTCCGTGAGTCACCATATCAGGCCTTGCTCTCCACCCAGTAAGGGTCCCCTCTTTGGAGAGGAGAGCTGGATGACACTTAACTGTGACCACTCTTGTACCACTGCCTGCCCCCTGTGAACTCTGCAGGCAGCTGGAATGAGGGATTGCTTTTTTTCACATAATCCCAGAATTCCAGAGCGGGGCAGGTTGGAAGGGACCACAGAGGCTCATCTGGTCCCACCTCCCTGCCCAAGCAGGGTCATCCCAAAGCATGTGGCACAGGATTGCATGCAGGGAGTTCTGGAATATCTCCAGTGAGGGAGACTCCACACCTTCTCTGGTCAACCTGTTCCAGAGCTCACAGGAAAGAAGCTCTTCCTGATGTTCAGGCATCACTTTCTGCCCATTGCCACTTCTAGGAGCTCCTTTTGCTTTGCCAGCTCAAGGTCACCAGCACTGGTTCAGCCCTGTGTTTGCCCAGGACCCGACATCCTCCATGGACCCTCCTGGGAAACATGGAGTTCCCTAATCCCAGAGAGCTTTCAGGCACTTCTGTGCAGTCTCCTGTTTCCTTGTTCCTGCCAACATCCTGGTTCCAACCGTGTGAGATCAGCTTTGCAATCAGGTTCAGCAGGAACTGGTTTGTGACAGGAAATCACTGCTCTGTTGCTCACAGGTAGTGACAGACTCACCGATCCCAAATGATTCTGCTGTCTACCTTCCAACATGCCAGTTTGTGTCTTCATTTCAGCTGTGATCTCCCTGTTTGAGCTGACAGCAGCTCTCACCATCTGCAGAGGGCTGTGCTGCTCCTTGGCTGAGCCTTCCAGCATGGAGCTGCTGGAGCAGCAAGAGCAAACAGCAGAACCCGCGAAGTATCAGGTGTTGATTTTTCCACAGGCTGTTCTGGGATGCCTGTAAATAAAAAGTGGCCTCCGAAGCAACCAGAGAGCAACAGGATGATAAATGTTGGTATCAGTCCAGGCTGAGGGATGAACAACCCTGCTGAGAATGACCTGGAGGTGTTGGTGGGTGAGATGCTGGAGATGGTCCAGACCAGAAACCCCCCATGCCCTGACAGATCCCACAGCAGGACAGGGGGGATTCTGCCCCTGTGTCCCCTCAGGGTGAGCCCCCCCTGCAGAGCTGCCCCAGCCCTGGGAACAACAGCACAAGGACCTGGAGCTGCTGGAGAGTCCAGAGGAGGCCCCGGAGATGCTGCAGGGCTGGAGCCCCTCTGGGATGGGACAGGCTGGGAGAGCTGGGGGGGCTCCCCTGGAGAAGGGAAGGCTCCAGGGACACCTGAGAGCCCCTGGCAGGGCCTAAAGGGGCTCCAGGAGAGCTGGGGAGGGACTGGGGACAAGGCAGGGAGGGAATGGCTTGGACATAAGGGCTCATTCAACATGTGGTGTTGACATGGAATGAGCTGTAGGCTCCTTCAATGAGCAACATTTCACGGATATGTTTCATTTCAAAAACTCTCTGAAAAATCCCCAGAGCAAAGCGTTTCCATAAAATTGAAATGGATCGGGCTCCTTTTCCCTTTTGGAATTTCTTTTGGGGGTTTTAATTTAAATATGTGATAACAGTTTTCAAAGTCCCAAACCAGACCAGAGCTTTGTCCTTTTTAAATCAAAACCAGATCAAGATCATTTGACTACTGGGTGGATTTTTGGAGACTATTCTGAACAGGAAAAGCTACAGATATGTCAAAATTCAGAGAAGGTTTGTCCTCATCTGGGGTTGGGTTGGGGAGAACAAAGTGATTTTCCAGCATCAGCCATGAGACCATGCAGAGATTTCCTACTTGATTCACTGCAGATGAGTGAATTATCAGTGAAATATCCGTGTCCTGACTGTATTAAAGACACCAAACAAGGAACCAGCATTGCTGAACTACTTTGTTAGGGAGAAGAAAACCTCCTAGAGCAGGAATATTGTCAAAGTTTATAAACTCCATCCTGACCTTACTCCTTCACATAAACTTGCAGGCTGAGTCAGGACAACAAATCTGCTATGTCTCATTTGGAAAGGGAAATGATTATTCAACTGTCCATGATGAAAGGGCTTTTATTCCAAAGCCTGGTGATTTGCAGACCCTCCATGCAATGGGAAGGGATTTATATGGCAATAACATGGCCAGGCACTGGGATGTGTGGAACTTCCATGCCTTCAAAAAGACATCCAAATGTTTGTGCTTTATAGCTGGCCACAGGGGGGAAGAAAAGAAGCAGGAAAAAGAACTTGGGTAAGACCTAGAAGTCATAAATGGGCTGGGGATGAGGCGTGGAGAGATAAAGTGGAGAACATGCTGGTCCTAAAGCTGGGAAAAGAGGGATTTTGCGTCAATTCACAATAACCAAACACGGGAGATGAAGGGAAGAGAAGCAGGATCTCTGTGGAGATCACCAGTGTGGGTTCATTGAATAAAATATTTTTGCATCTTTTGCAAAGGTCCCTCCCAGGACCTTTGGGAAGCCACAGAAAATGGAAGATGTGCTCCCTCAGCCTGGCAAAGCTGAGGTTGGACATGAGGACTCTTCCCAAGGAACTTTTCCCACTCTAGACAGCCTTTCTGGAGTGGAGGGTTAATTTTCTCCTTGACAGCAAGAACCAAGATCTTATTTATGATGGACAGCAGCTTAGTGGAGCCATGTTTGAACAGCCCTCTAAAAAGAAGTGGTTTGAAAGCCCTGAATGAAAGCCAGTCAGTTTTTATATTTTTTTAAAGCCTCATCAGGCTCTAAGCAGAGTTTGGCTTTGGTGCATGGCAGATGGTTCAGATGTTTCTCTGCTCTATACATAGTAATTTTTGACCTAAATCTACTTTTTCCTCTTCTACAGAAACCACACATAGTTTTGCTGGTGTGGGAGATTTCCAGAGCAATTCCAGGACAGGTTTTCTGGGAAAAGAGCAGGGAAAACCCATGACCCATCCCAGGGATCATGCCAGGCTCTGTGCAGTAGAACCAGCAGCTTTCCCCTTCTGAGGACATGAGTGCAGCTGGACCAAATTCACTGCACCACTTGAACCTCTCTCTGAAGTTTTGGGAGGCATTTCTAGGGTGCAGCTTAAGGCTGTGGGAACAAAAAGAGCTTGGAGTCTGACACATCAGAAATAAAATCACAGAATGGTTTGGGTTGGAAGAGACGTTGAAGATCATCCAGTTCCAATCCTCTGCCATGGGCAGGGACACATTCCACTAGACCAGGAGGCTCCAAGGCCTGTCCAGCTTGGCCTTGGACACTTCCTGAAGTGAAGCTGCTTTGCCCATGTGGGTGCACCTCCATCGCACTGTTGGTGACAGGAATGTCACGATGTGAGAGTGCCTTTGCTCTGGCCACAGGGAGGCTCCAAACAGCACCTTGCAAAATGTCTGCTTAAAGGCAAGATGTCATCTGAAGTGAGCCAATCCATGATCCCAGTAGGACCTTAAAACCTACTAAAATACAATGCTCTTGCCTGCAAGCTCTGCCCTCTGAACTGGTACCTTCAGCTCTCTATTTCCAGAGCTGGTTGCTCATCCACAGTGCCATGAAGAGCCTTAGAGGTGGGATAGGATTTACCTTCCTCACGCACAGATGATGTTGGAGTTTATTTATTTGAACCATCCATCCCCAAACCCCAAAGCAGAAGGGTGTTACAGGGTCACCTGGCAGCGGATCAGCACTGGTGGCCAAGCCAACAGCTCTTTGCTCTCACTCCACAAGCTTATCCCCCTGCTTTTCTCTGGGCTTTATCCCCCTACTTTTCCCAGGTTTTAAAGAAGGAAGAAGAAATGAAGTCATCAGGGATGCTGTAACACAGGAGTCCTTTCAAGGAGCTAATGCACTTGCATTAGCACTAATGGGCAGCGGGCTTCTGGGAGGAGGGAGCACACGGAGCACTGAATTCCACTAATGCTTCCCTAATCCAGCCAGTCTTTAAAAGTGTAATGAAAAGAGCTCCTATTTACACATAACCAGGGCATCGTGGGGGTTCACAGCCATCTTCTTGCTGTTCACTCACTGCTGCTGAGACAACAGCCCTGGGCTGAGGGTTCTTCCTTGCCTTGTGTTACTGAATCCCACCCTCAAAATCAGCATTCACAACTGTGTCCTGTTAAATAACCAGTTTGCCTAAGCTTGGTCTGATGCACTGAAACAACATTTGCAAAGTGCAAATCCTGCTGTCAGTTATGTAACTGAATTATCCTTCCATATGCCAGACAGCAATTCTACAGTTAATTGATTTTAATCTAATCATTTGTAGCCAGTCACCAGTTTTAATCAGGCCTGCCCACCCCCAGCCCATCACTTTGCATGAGCCATCTTTCCAGCAATTACTGGTTTTAATTACATGAAAGTCTGGTTGTGTTTCATTAATTCTTGTCACATTAGCACAGCCTTCCATTTCCACATCCAGAGTCCAGCCACCTCGGCATCATGATCCATTAAAACAAGCAGATCCTCGTTCCAGCTTCATTAGATTTTGAAAGCTTATCAGCAAGATTCAGGGGAGGCAAACCATGATTTTCCTATCCTTCATCTCCTCCCCACAGCCTGGCTCCAGCACTGGGGACCTGCTCCTGGCCTGGTGGCATCTGGTGTGGGGGTATCTGAACCAGGGCAGAGCCCAGAAAAGTGTCTGTATTGCAAAATGCTTCCTTTTTCCTTGAGGAAACTCCCAGGAGAGGGGGACTATCCCTCACTACTCTAACCCAAACACTTATGACCAACATTAAATGGGGGTGGGCAAAGGGAAAGGCACAAAACCTTGTGCTTTTTCGGCGTGCAAACTCAGCTCTGAGTGCCTGGTGGATGATGGAGAGCAAGGGGAGGAGGAGAAGGAGGAGAAAGGGTGGGAAAGGACCTCCAGCAGCATCTGAGAGAGCAAATTGTGTGCCATGGACCCAGCAGTGCCTGCTAGTGAAGGCAAGAGCTTAGATTTGGTGTGAGGCTGGAGAAGGGACTGTAACTGGGATCAGTGGGGTATCTCTGGCTAATGCTCAGGATGTGATCTCTGTCAGGGCAAGAGGCAGGAGAGATGAAATTCCCACTGTTCAGTTGACTTCAGAGGCTCAAAAATGGGTTCCCAGCATATGGGGACCTTCCAACCCAAACCATTCAGCCACGATTCTGTGGCCCAAGTCGAGTGGGCAGGGTGTCCTTGTACTTAGGAAAAGATGGGTTTGGCCAGGAAAACTGTAAGCAGAGCAGGAGTTTTAGGCAAGTGTGATGGTCAGGGGCTCGTGGATAATTAGAGCTGTTGCTGGAGTGGACACTTCTGCTCCAGTCTGAGCCCAGATGCAGGTCACAGCTTTGAAATCCCTCAGTACCACTGGATTGCCAAAATGTGATTTCCCCCAAAGAAGCAGGCACTGGATTCCAGAGGCACAAGCAGGCAGGGCATGTACAGGAGACCTCAGTCTCTCCTTCCCCTCCATAGAGCTCCATCCATACTCCCTGATTTCCAGCAGGGACACAACTCCAGTGGCTGATGGTGTGGTCCAGGTAGAGCCCCAAGGATCAGACCTGTCACTGCTCCCATGGTGGGGATATTCCTTCCTGCTCCCATCACTGCTCCAAGTGATGCTGAGATGAAGCATTTTCCCAGCCTGCGTTTGAGGAATGAGCAAAGGAGGAATTTGGCTCTGGAAACACTTTACCTATGGCCTGACCCACTTGTCTGGGGGTCCTTGAGGTCCAGTTTGTTCCCATTTGAACAAAAAAAAACCCTAATAAAAATGAAAGATTGCTCCATGTATGGTTGGGAACAACAAAAGTTCTTGTTATTGACATTAGAGTATTTCCTTTTCCTCAAGCGTCTTTGTGAGGATCCACTGCTGCAGCCTGCCTGGAGTTAGTGTGGGGAGAGGAGATGCCAGGGAGTCTCACAGGGTCGTCCCTGCAACCTTCCTGATCCTGGGAGCATGGTGGGCTCTGGAAATGTCCTGCCTGTGAGGCTGGAGGGTTTCTGTCCTGTCCTGGGTGTCTCTGGGCACAGCTGGGCAGCCCGAGGAGGGACAGAAACCCCACACCCCCACAGCAGGCCAGAAGATCCCCCCAGAGAAGGTGATACCACATAGAAATAATGGATCAGCAGTGGAATGGGCTAACAAGGCTTTTATGGACAACTAATAAAGCAAACTGGAAAAATCCTGTGCCTGAGGAAATGCTGCCAGCACGAGTGAAGACTTGGGGCTCTGGGGACCATTTTGTGTTTAACTCTCTGTTTCACCATTCAGGCTGGTTTTATGAGGACATGAATTATTGAATCCAGACAATTTTCCAACTAGAAATGCTGCTGAAGGCTTGTGGTAACATTGGTACAACCACAGATCTTCCTGTGTCTATAGAAATGAGCTGAAACGATCTGTATGAAAACTGGAATGATCTAACAACCTTTGTGCTGGGAATTGCATAGATTATCCAACATTCCTAGTGCCTTTCCATGTAAGAAGAGCACTGTATACAGTTTGTTATGCTATCAGTAAACATCGCGTTAATAATGAATAATTATATAATAACAACAGTAAATTAAATCAGAATTATATAAACTAATACATAAATAACAGTAAACTTAATGCTATAGTCATAATAACTGATGTATATTAATAACATAACATTAGTTATATAAATGATATTAAATAATTACAATATTAATATATTCTATCATAGAGTTATATTATGTTAGATAACATNTGTGATTGTAATTCATAATAATTAAAACGAATATTATATTAAGGTAAAACAGAGAGTCCTGAGGTGAGTGTTTGCATTGGAGTGTTGGCAATGTCAGGTAGGAAGGAACTGGGGACTGGAGCAAGGCAGGGAGCATAGGAACATTGTTCCCTTTCTGAGGGAGGTCTCTCCACATCCAAAGGGGAGTGTTTGCCAAGCCCAGGGTGATTTTGATGGCCCAGGGGGGCCCATCAGGTCGGCTGAGAGTCTTGTCCAAGGCCAGGCTGGACAGGACTCGGAGCAACCTGGTCTAGTGGAAGGTGTCCCTGCCCATGAAGAGGATGATCTTGAAGGTCCCTCTCCACATCCATCTCTGTGATCAGCAATTTGTCAGGGAATCCTGCCCAGCTGGAGATCAGCTCTTGCAGGTGATGGTGATGGAGACCCACCAGGTAGAGGGAACATGGTGTTTGTGCAGGAGCAAGAACCTCCATGACACTGGGGGCTTTGTCCTGGATTCGAGAAGTCCCATCAGTCTCCTTTGCTGACCTTGTGAATCCCTGTCTGTCCTGAAGCCACATGAGCCCATTTTTAAAGCAGCACCACTGGAGACCTGATGAGCCTCTCCCAGCGCATCGATCTCCACCTCCTGCATTCACCCCAGACCTTCAGCCTCGGGCTGCGCAGAGAAGAGTGAGGAACAGCAGGACCCCAATCCCAGGTGCTCCAAGCCCAGGGGGCTGGATGGGTGGACAGCAGAGGGCTCTCGATCCCTCGGCAAACACAGCCCCGGCTGGGAGGATGCTCAGAGCCTCGGCCGCGCTGGGAAGCCGCGATGGATCGGAGACAGCGATGGTGCTACAAGGAATTTAATAGCTCCTTCCTGGCGGAAACGCCGTGTTTGCCGCTGCTAGAAAGGTGTGGTGGCATCAGGGACAGCTTTCCCTGCAAGCTCCACTTCTGCCCGGCTGCTTTGCTAAGCCTTTTGTCAAGAACTGCCCGAGCGATTAAGCATCATTTGGAGGTAAAAAGGGGAAGGAAGAGGAAAAAAAAAAAGTGTAAAAAGAAGAAAGGGGAAAAGAATGAGAAGGAAATGAAGGAAAAAAAAAGGAAGAGGAAAAGAAGAGAAAGGGGGAAAGAAAGAGAAAAAGAAAAGCAAAAAGAAGAAGAAGAAAAAAGAGAAAAAGAAAAATATGAAGAAAAAGAAAGAGAAAAAAAGAAAAAATGAACGAAAAGGAGAAAAGGAAAAGAAAAGAAGAAAAAAGAAGAAGAAAAAAAGAAAATAAGGAAAAAGAGAAAGATAAAAAAAAGAAAAATGGAAAAGAAAGAAGAAAAATAATAGAAAAAGAAGGGAGCGGTGCTGGGGACGGGGAGGAATGCTGTGTCTTCCCCTTCCCACCCCAGGAATTTGCCATCAATCTGCCTTTGGCTCGAATTCTGAGCAGGGGAAGGAGAATTTCCCCTCCCCTCGGGATGGGTTGGGAAGAACCTGGACAGTTGTTTCGGTATTTCGGGTGGGAGTTGGGGGTGGATACCAGATCAGGCTTTTATCCTTCCTACATTCCCCACTGGGGAAAAAAAAAANCTAAAGGTCAGAGTTTCCTTCCCCTAATGCAGGAATGTTGCCCCAGAGAAACAGTGCTGGGTTTACCGTGCAGGGATTGGGAGGGATAACTCCCTTGGGATTCACATTTTCCTGGGGTTATTCATATCCCTTGTGATCCCACATCTTCACCTTCTCCAGGAGCAGGTCCCATCTTCAGACCCCATCTTTGTGTCTCAGCTACCTACCGAGGACAAGGCGAAATCTGCATTTTTTAATGGCAGTGGCTATGCCGGGGCACAAGTGAGGGGATTGGGAAGCGCAGATAGGAATCGGGCACTTTTCCGTACAGGCTTTGCCCCGTTCAGTGCTCAGGGACGCCTGTCTGTCCCTTGAATCCACGGGGATCCAAGGTTCTGCCCTATTCTATGTGCACATCCCGATCCCAAAACACGGCTGTTCCATGCGGTGAGATCCCGTAGGTTTGTGCCTTATCCCTTCCGCGGAGGGGTGAGGCGGGGAGAAGCTCAAGGTTATCTCCGCCTTTGCAAAGCAGGGAAGGAAATTGCCAATAAGCCCTCGCTCCTCTCCACTGCCGGCGTTTATTGTGGGTGTTTGCCGTTCTCATTTATGTGTAAATAAGCCCTTTTCTCTGTGACACCAAGCAGGTGCCGCAGGTCGCTGTGGGCACCGAGCTCATCCCGCACAGAACCCCGAAGGCGCAGATGGAGCTCCGCAGAACAAAGGGCTCCGAGAAAAACTCCTGTCTGCCTAATCCCACATGACCTGACATCATCCTGAGCGTGGAGAACAAGGTGTCAGATGAGCACACCTATTAAATTGTGTCTGCTCCGTCATGAATTATGGATCTTCGCATTTCCATTTCTCCGCTGCTGCCTGTTTGATGAAATTCTCCTCAGCTGATAAGGATTAAACCAACTTCTTCCAAGCCCAGCCCCGTGCTCCCTAAAGCGGAGGGTGCTGCATTGCTAGGGCAGGGTCCTGCAGCCCCGTCCTCTGAGGAGGGTGGGAGGAGATGGGAATGCAAACCGAGGGTGGGCACCCCAGTGCGAAGGGTTTAACAGAGCTGAGGGGGTTGTTTTATTCGGTGTATAACGTGTGGGGGTGGGCTGAGGGCTGGCAAGCCTCACCCTGGGTCTTCCTCCTCTGAACATCAGGATCTGATGCTGGTTGTGATGTTCGGTAGCATCCAGCCCATCATCCAGTGGATACTCCAGGAGCAGAGAGGCTTCCCTTGGGTTGGGCACCCTTTCTACCAGCCAGGCAGTGGTCAGAGGACACGTTCAGCTGCCTGTTTTCTCTTCAAGCTTTGCAGGTAGGAGGGAAATTATTTACTTGGATAACAAAACTGGGCAGAAGAGCAAGCCTCATCTCTGTCTTTGTTTTACGTTTTGTCTTTTCCCTGGGGAGAACAGCCTGGTGTCCCTACAAACCCATTGCTCTGCTTCGGGCAGGAGCCAAACCTGCTTCTAAAGCATCACGAGACACAGCTCTGATTGCAACAGCTGAAGGGTTAAACAGCTGAGATGTCACACGGCCACTTGTAAATACTGGTCAAACACAAACAGCTGAGAGCAGGTAGACCTGCTGCTCTCCTTGGTGACAGAGGCCAGGGAGGGTTTGTTGTGGTCAAACACTGTCAGCAGAGGAGGGAGGAGTGTGCGTGTTTGGTTTGGACTTACTTCTGAGGCTTGCGGTGTCCAGAAAGGGGCTCAAGGACAACCTAGCTGCCAGTGCTCAAGAGTTTCCCCTGGACACTTTCAAATCTTGGTGTGCAAGAGCATTTCTGTAGCAGATCCTGCACACCAAGAGAGCTCTCCACAGGGAAGAGGCTGGAGGGTAGCTGGAGAAGGGAGAAATTAGGGAGACAGGGAATTAGAAAGCAAATGAAAGCATTTTTTCTGGAAAATGGTGCACACTCATGAAATCAAGAAATCAGGAGGGTTCTTGGGAGCTGAGATTGTGATGTTGAAGCAGCAAGTGCTCATCCCATCTGGGATGTAGGTGCTGTGCATCCTCAGAGCAGCATGTGCTGGCAGGGATGGTGCCCACCCACTCCTGCAAGGAGTCGTGCAGGTTTCTCCAGCAGTTTGGCAGCTTCCAGCCCCAAAGCCGTTAACAAGTCTTTTCTTTGGATCTGGCCCTGATATTCCATATGGAATAAAAGCAGAAGCCACCACCTGCCATGAGGCTCTTACAGTGGAGAGAAGCAGAATGTGAGAGGGGAGAAGAAACACTTAAATGAGATGTACCCAGGCTTGACATTGCTAAGCCCAGGAGGAGAGGACACATCTCCTGCCTCCGTATTCCCTGCAGACCAGATATTCCAAATGGGCAGACGGGGTCCCCAGTGGAAATGGGAATCTCTGGGAATGGCTGCCTTGAGTAGTGTCCACACCACAGCACTTCACTTCTGCAGGACAGGTAATTATTCCCTCCTCGAGGATTCCTCTTCCTTGCTTTCCAGGAGCTTATCCTCTCCCAAGACATCCCCCTTGTGCATTGCCCCAGGCCTGTCTGAAGTGCTCCTGTTCTATTTCAGGCTTTCTCTGATGTCACTGTGACACAACTCTGAAAAGAAGTCTAACAAACAGGAGCAAACAGCCCAGAGAGCCCCCGTTCTTGGGCCACTCAGACAATATTTGCTGTGGTGTTTATTTCCTGAGGGAAGAGAAGATTGATGGGACAACCAGGCATGTGCTCATGTCCCACCCTTTGCTTGCAAAATCCATCTTCTTCCTCATGGAAAGAAGGAAACCCTTGGTTTGCCTGGAGCTGGTTAAACGAGGACCCACCCTGATGCCTCCACTGCTGACCCAGTGAACACATGAGGATGTCATACCACTTTAGAGTTCTTTTCCTGCTGAAAAATCCACTGAGGCTGGATTTCTCTCAGCCAAAATCATTTTATTTCACTGGACTTGCTGCCGTGAGAGTGAGCTGCCAAGAAAGGGTGAGCAAGTTCTCTGCAGTCAAGAGATTTGTGACAAGTCCTGATGCAGGTGAGGCTGCTTGGACGGTTTTCAGCGCAGGGTATGAAGCTCTGGAGTCTCCAGAGGACTTATCCACATGGGATAGCTGGATGAATTGGCTTCCTTTATCTCTGCTTCCTTTCCCCAGCAGTTTTTCAGTAAATCAGAGGGATGTCAGATGTTATCAGCACCTGCAACTCTTTTTATGGAAGTGATGCAGAAGCGAGTAGGTGACTTTGAGAATGCTGAATAAAAGGGAACAAGAGGTTAATAAATCTCCCTCTCAGCAGTGGCCATCCCAGTGTCCTTACCCCGCTCCTGGCCTTGCAAAGAGATGTGACACCCACTTATTTCTCAGCCACCTTACAAAGTCCTGCTTTGAGTTCCCCCCTCCCTTGCTGGAGATGTGGTTGCCCCACCCAACAGGCAAACCCAGTCTTCTCTTTCCTTTGCACTTTTCAGATTGTTTTCCAGGAGGGTAGCTCAGCACTGGGAGAGATCTGCCATCTATTAATTAACTCCGTGGCTGACAGGTGTCATCATGCTGGAGGGATTTTTGAGGACAGTACTGGAAATGATGAAGGGTTAGAATGGAGTGATTTATTGGCAGAAGATTAAAAGAGTTAAATATGAAAAGCTCAAGTGAATGATGGCAAAGGAGAACCTGATGCCTCTGCAGAGCGGTTTGAAGGGTATAAACACCCAAAAAAAGAAGTGGCATTGATGAGATGGGGCAGTTCGGCAAAAGCCCCTGGGGAAGGCTCAGGGTAAGCAAAGAGAGTTGTCCTTTGCCAGCCTGAAGTTATCAGAGTCCACACGTCCAAGTCCTTTAATTTAAATGCAATGAAGGATTATTGGCTCTCATGTAGCAGAGTCACCATTAGAAGGCCAGGAACTCAGTCTCTCCTCCCTTTTCCCCAGCACAGGCTCCTCAGTGCCTCGAGGCGCTCTGTGCTCAGCACTGCTGCAACCCCCAAGCACCAGGGACCCCTTGGGACCTTATGGGCTTGTCCTGGTCCTGGCACGTTTTCAGATGCCAGGCAAGTCACAGGCATGGAGAGCAATCCCTGCTTTTCTCTGGAGCGCTGGATTTTGCTGGCAGAAACTCACTTGATCAGAAACTTCAGTTTGTAAGTGCTGGGCGGTGCTGCCTCTGCAGAGTGAGGGAAGTGCAGTGTGGGAAAGACATAGGTTATCCAGGCTGGAAAACATTCTTCACTGTGAGGGTGGGCAGGCCCTGGCACAGGGTGCCCAGAGAAGCTGTGGCTGCCCCATCCCTGGAGGTGTTCAAGACCAGGTCGGATGGAGCTCTGGGACCTGCTTTGGTGGAATTTGTCCCTGGAAGGTGGAATGAGATGATCTTTAAGATCCCTCCCAACCCAAAACCAGTGTGTGACTCTATGAAAAAGCCTCTCACACAGGGTTGTTGATAGAAAGATCCACCCAGAGGAGTTATGGATGGGCTGAGCTTCCTTCTTGTTCGCCAGGAGAAATCCTGGTTTCCTGTTTACAGAAAAGCTCATTGCCAGCAGTACTGGCTTCCCTGCCTCTCCCCCAGGTCCCCTCTGTGTCTCAGTGGGCTGTAGAATATTTCTGCACAGCTCAGATCCTGGTTAAATGATAACTCAGCTAATGAGATCCTTGGTGTCAATCAGTGGGGCTCAGAGGTCACTGCCAAGCTATTCCAGTGGCTCCCATTAAGCATCAAGCTCTTCTCCCTGTTTATCCCACATCACGCTTGAATAGAGGTGTCAGAAATGCCCAAAACTTCCAGAAGGT
Source organism: Scytalopus superciliaris (assembly GCA_013400415.1). Classification (NCBI taxonomy): domain Eukaryota; kingdom Metazoa; phylum Chordata; class Aves; order Passeriformes; family Rhinocryptidae; genus Scytalopus; species Scytalopus superciliaris. The sequence continues at coordinate 148,342 of VXBX01006779.1, forward strand.
TAAAAAAAAAAAAGTACTTCAGTTAGTCTAGTTTTTAATCATTTTTTCTTTAAAGAGTTTGTACTCTTAAACCAATGCCAATTATACTTTTTTTTTTTTTTTATGGGCAGCTTTTTATCAATACAGACAACTGGGACTGGGACACCAATTAAAGTCAGGGAGAGAACTACAGCTGTAGCAGAACAACTGGTTTTTCCCCCCAAAATTATGACATCGACTTAATTGCAACTTTCCAAATCATTTTCCCCCCAATTAATCTAAAGTGCTCTATTCTTAAGAGAATTTCGGAGCTGTGATAAAGCAAGTCAATAACCTGTTTTCTGACCCTCTGCGAAACCGCTAATGACCTTTTTTTTGGGTTTCAGCTCAATTTTAATTGACGATGGACACAGTTAAAACCTGGTTAGGAAGTTGTAAAGCAGAGTTGTGCTCTCCTTTTTGCAGCAGGGCCATCTGGTTTAACTTTGGATGCGAAGAGAAAGAAAAGCAAAATTTGAGCTGCAGGAAAGGTAAATAAGCAGTGCAATTAACGGTGGCTAAAAGATCCTGGTTTCCAACATCTGTCCTTAGCAAAAGCACCCTTGGGAAGGATCCTCGGAGCACCAGAGAGGGTCTGTAACCGGAACGGTGCTGGAATAGCCAATTCCTTTGGGGTTAGTGAGTGCCCACAGCCTTCCCCGGAATACATCCCACAATTAGCCACATTGCTTAATTGCTGCCTCTCCCCCAGCCTGTGCCAGCCAGGGCTCCTCCAAATAATCATAGAACATTCTCAATTGGAACAGACCCAAAAGGATCATTGAGTTCAACTCCTGGTCCTGCACAGGACACCCCAAAAATCACACCCTGAGCCTAAGAACCTTGATCAAATGCTTTGTGAACACTTGAACTCCAGCTTGATGATCACTGGAGATCCTTTTCCATCCTCTGTCTTCACTGGGAAGCACAGAGAGCAGTTCAGCAGCCTCTCAACCTTTGTTGCAATAATTCCCACAGCCAGGGGTTCTTTCATCTCTCACATGCTTTTCCAGCTCCTGAATCATTCCTATAATTCTTCCCTGCAGCCTCTCCCATCCATCTCTCTGTTCTTTCAGAGCCTGGACACAGGAGAAGATCCATCATTCCAAAATTGCTTTCCAAAGGGTGCATCTGCAGCTGATGGAACCTCCTGGATTCTGCACAGCTTTCTGCTCTTAGCACGCCCCAAAATATGTGGTGCTGAGCTCATGGGCTGCTGACAGCAAACACAGGGCAAACAGTTTTGGGTGTTTGGGGAGTGCGAGACCAGATTAGTCGAAACCAAGACTGGGAGGGACTGGAAGAGCTCAGCTGGACACTGTGGTGGGTGCACCTGACCCCCTGAACAGAACCAGCAGCAATTTGGCTCCAAAGGACATGAAAGCTTGAGGTGCAGCCAAGCCAAGAGTTCCTCCAGGAAAGCCACAAAGCAGGAGAGTGATCCCATGAGAATCAGTGTGTGTGAGGTTGGAACACCAATCATGTGATTAACGTGTGAATTGTGGTGGTTCTTCCAAATCTCATTCATCAAGGGATAGAGGCAGCTGGGAGTACAAGGAGTCTCATGCTCATCTTTCCCACTGTATGCACTTTGGCCATGGGCCAAAGGCTTTATTCCAGGGTATGATGGCCTGAGAGGCCTTCCCTGAGCTCTCTCTGCATGGCTGTGTGGTGGGGACCTCCCTTTGAGCTGGAATATCTCTCAGAGCTTGAGATTTCTCACCCAAAACTGAGAGACCCTCTATGCACAGCTAAGTCTCTGACAGCAAGCTGAATTAGTACTAATTAAATCCATGTAGTTAATTCATTTAGACATAAATGATTGTCCAAGTCTGAGACCAAGACAGGACCTGGCCACTGTTTAGACAGTGGGGGGGGTCTACTCTGAACCTGGTGACTCAGCAGGAGGGTCTTCCTCACCCTCTTGTGCCTCCAGTCTCTGTGTAAATCATTCTAAATCAATTGTAACTTGATTTTCCTCTGTGTGGTCCATCCCTGTGGTCAGTAATAGAGTGAACGTTGCCACTGAACTTGGTTAAGCTGCATTTTTATAAGTTTATATTAAACCCATTTTTGCTAATATGGTGATTTTTTCAAGGGACCCTACATGACTAACTCATGACAGGCACTCCCTGTCCCAAAAACAGGGGCCCCAATGAAACCCCTCTTGGCTGATGCTTCACTAAACCCTTCACACTCAGCCCCAGCCTGTGTTCTCTAAAGCCTCTCTCCCCCTGGCTCTCCCTCTCTGTAATTTCAGGCCAGGACTCCTGGTCCTGTCCCTGGAAGTGCAGTTCTCCCCCTCTTTGCAACGACCTTTTACATAATTGAACACTTCTCTTCTGTCTCCTCTCAGCCCTCCTCCCTCCAGGTTAAACGACACCAATTGCCTCCCAGTACTCATGTTCTCCCGGCCTCTGATCGTTCTTATTCCTGTCACATGAACTCTCTTTGGGCTGCCCTTGAAGTGAGATGTGGAAACTGGACCCAGCAGTCCAGCCGTGGTCCGGAAGGGAAGAAGAGGCAAAGTGCCACCTTTGCTGTCACCTCCTGTGTCAGCCCTGCAGAGATCAGCCAGAGGTCTGTGCATGCCTGAGAAGGGCAAATAAAGTCAGAGGGGTGGGATTGCTCTTGTGCCCCAGCTTGTAAATTCATGGAATCACAGAATGGTTTGGTTTGGAAGAACCTTTAGAAGGTCACCCAGCCCAGCTTCCCTGCCATGGGCTGGGACACCTTCCACAGGATCAGGTTGCTCAGAGCCCTGTTCAACCTCACCCTGGATGTTTCCAGGGATGGGGCAGCCCCCACAGCTCTGGTGAAACCATGCCAGTGCCTCACCACCCTCACTATAAAAAAATTCTTCCTTATATCTAGTCTGAACCTTCCCTTTTGGTTTAAAGCTGTCACCCCTTGTCATCTTGCTACAGGTCCTACTAAAAAGTCTGTCTCCATCTATCCCCTTTAAATATTGAATATTGTCCCTATTTATCCCCTTTAAATATTGAAAGGCCAAGAGCATACTGCTCCTGGGAATTGCACCATTTCCCAGTAGGATCATGGAGATAACTGGTCTGTAAATCTCCAAAGCCAGCCTCGAGCAGGGAGCCCCAGTGACAGTCCTAAAATTCCTGAGGGCATTGCTGTCACCCACAGGAAGGCTGAGCAGGTATGACAAGAGCAAGGCAATTAAGATGCTCCTGAGCTCTCCAAAAGTGTGATGCACCATTTGCCTGGGACAGAAACACCCACGTTTGTCAAAGCTTGAAGAAAACCCAGCACAACTGACCTGGAGTTAAAGAAACATCAGTGAGAAGCAACTGGCAGTTGTACCAACAAAGCAGGTCAGATTTGAGTCCCTGCTCACCAAGGAAATCATTAGAAATCACTGAACCAGACTTCTTTTGGTGATGATTCTCTACACTAAGTCTGGAAGTTCTACAAGCCTGTTTTAGTGCCTGTACTTCTGGAGCAGGGTGGGTTTTGGGTAGGGCACCTGTTTGTTGTGATAAGCACACCATACCTTTGAAGGTTTCTAAAAGGGGGAAAAAAAGTGGTATTTACAAGCTGCCCCAAATTTTTGGCTCAAGACACAGATTTTTCAGGGGCAGAGTTTACATACAGGTGAAGCTCTTTGTGGTGCATCCACAGTGTGTTAAATGCCCCAGTGCAAAACAGCCTTTTCAGGGGTCTCTTGAGGGGTTTGACTGCTGCTGAAGCTGTTTGTGCCATTCTTTCTGGAAATCCCCAGTGTAACACGTGACCTGCCCCAACATGGCCCAGTGCCCAGGCACAAACTCCTGTGCTACACCAAGATTTCTCCTTCTTCTCTCTCCCCACTAACCTGTAACTGAGCTATTACTTTGCATTCAGAGAACAGACTTGCTCAGAGTTGGCTGGAGACAGGACAGACAAAGCCAGGACAATAATGAGAGCAAGTGGAAGTGCTGGCTGAGGAAATGGAGAATTTTTATTCTTGCAGTGTTGCCCAACCTCCAACTTCCACCTGGAAGCAATGAGGTCAGTCTTGAGGAGCTCATCACAAGAGAAAAGACATCTGACTGGAAAAAGTCCATACAGGATGGCAGATTCACCTAAAATAAGCTCAGCCTTGAGCTACTCCTATCCACAGCCATCCAACTGTGACCACCACAGCCAGGCTCCTACTCTGTGTATTGACTTGGAAATAAAGAAAATGAGGGAAAAGAAGAAAGCAAAGTCTGAGGAGGGTGCACATATCCTCTGGTGACCATGCTCTCCCTAAAGCGGTACACAAAACCTGGCCCATTTCACAGCAGGTGAAACAAACAACATTCCAAAGCAGCAGGAACAAGAGCTGTGTCTGCTCCAAGGAAACCCAGCCCAGTGGGAAGAACATCTCTGTGGTCACGGCAGGGGATTTCCTACCACCAAATCTGCACCAAAGGGTGATGGGGAATGGCTGGAACCCCATCCCTTCATCTCTTGGACTCTTCAACAGCTCTGCTCACCTTGCTCTGCCCACCTGTGATGACAAAGAGCATCACACTGCAATGTGAGTACCACGGACTTCCTTATACCCTCCAAAATGGGAATCTTTCCCCACTCCTCTTGTTCTTTTTCCTTGTCTATGCTCATCATCACCCTGAGGACCACTGTCCTGGATTCCCCTGCTCTCCATTAGGAATATTCCTGAAAGATATCTTAGAGTAGGAGGTCCCACCCCTATCCCAGAAGGATTCTGTCCAGGCCTGGCACCACCCGTGATGGCCCATGGATGTCTCCCTGACCTTGGATGGAGTCCTTCAGGCTGGAGCTGCAGAAGCAGGAGACACATCTGGGACTCACAGGGATGCGGGCTCGTGGCTTTTTGGAGCACAAACCTCTTGGCAGTGCAGCCATCAAAGTTCTAATGAAAGGTTTTCCTATTTCCCTGGGGTGTCATATTAACAAAAAAAAGCAATTTCCCAGGAGGTTTTAGTTCTTTTTGATATGCTGCCTTTATCTTTGGTGCTTTGTGGTGTTAAATAGCTGCTGCATTTCTCTCCAGGAGAGCACAAATCCCTGTATTTCTGCCCCAAAAAGGGCAGGAATAAACATGGATGTAGTCACAAGTGAAACTACTCATTCTATTTCTGTCTCCCTTATCTCTGGTACCTGAACAAGATTTCTCCCAAATCTTTCTTCTCCTTGATCTCGCCTTTTTCTGTTCCCACCATCTTCTTATCCTCTTTTCTTCCTTCCCTGGGTTTCTGGACTCTTTGCCTTTTATGCACAAAGCCTGCAGCTCTCTTTAATCAAACACAGCAATTAAGAAGCTCTCAATTACAAGTGTCACCCATGTCACGATTTATTCCTGGCTTCAGGACTTTGAATTTCCCTATTATTGCTGTGTCGGAACAAGTCTGAGGGGAATGAGGCAGAGAGGACCTGACCACAGAGAGCAAGTGCCCCCAGGAGAAGCAGCCCCATCTCCAGCAGCCCCCAGCTGTTCCCAGCTGTTACTCAGTTCAGCAGCTGAGATGTTTTTGCAAGCCAAGAAGCACCAGATATACCCAAGAGCTTGCTGGGAAGCGTTGCCTGCCCTCCCTGTGCAACATGAGGGGACTCCAAGCTAAAAAGAGGATGAATCTTTGCTGGGGGGTTTCATATCCCTGTATTTCTGGGCACAGCTTCCACTTGCAACGTCTCCCAGCCTCAGGAAAATGGGTGGGTGACAGCAGTACCCTATGGGCAGGTCCAGGGGATAGGAATGGGATGGTGGAGACCACACAGGACATGAAGCATCACCCTGCTGGGAGATGTCCCTGCAGCAGATACCTGCTTGAGCTGCCACTCACTCCTGCATCCTCTGTTCCCAGAACATCTTCTGCAATTGCTCCCCCGAGGTGTGAGGAATGCAGGAAACTTTGCAGCTGGGGTTTCAGGGAACTGACATTCCAGCTGCTAAGCACAGCTTTTTTTCCCCGGTTTCCTGGAAACTGGAAAGCTGTAATTTCCTCTGGGCTTGCCTGCCACACCACCCAGATCCAAGAGAAACCTCAGCACAGCACAAAGGCAACTCTTGTGTGCTTAGACATCCTCAGGCCAGGATGAGCCCCAGCTCAGCCCTGGGACAGCTGGATGTGTCACATCCCTGCTGGAGGGGACAGTCGGGAGGGCTGTGCCCCTTTCTGCTTCAGGGGTAGGAGACCAGTGCAAGACTCAGAAAAAGAAGGTGATGTTTTCTTTTAGTTCAGCTGAGTTTCAGTCTTTTGCCCCTGGATTTCACCCGCTGCCCCTGCCAGCAGCAAGGCTGCTCAGGGTCATCTGAGGAATGAGGCAACGGCTTCAAAATGTCTGGGCCTTTCCATCTGTCTCACATTCCTCTTTATTGGCAATAACAAATAGTTTTTTGGACAGGGGTCTGTACCAGGTGTCTTTTGCCTTAAAATCTTGCTTTTTTTGGTGAATTGTTGTGATTTTCTGTGGATTAGGTAAAGCTGCTACATCTCCTTTCTCTGGGGGTGGGCATGTATCTGGCCTGTTTCCCCAGGGCTGAGGTGGTACCTCCTCTGCACCCCTCCCACCAGAGCTCAACCTGGCCAGACCTTTGCCCTCCATAGGTAGCATGTTTGCAAGGATTTTGGAATATCTCCATATTTGTGCCTCGTTTTGCTTCAGGGCACTTCTACAGTCACAAGAAATGTGAAACTGGGGGTGCAAAAAAGAGGAGTACAGAGTCCCCAAAACTTCCTGAGTGCAAGTAGGACACATTCAGTGGCTGATGTGTATTTAGGTCATGGCACTGGGAGAAGCAGAAGATGGGAAGAGTGGAAAGAGGGAGCTTTTTTAAGAGTAGGTATAACAACAAGGAGGATCCAACAGCAAGTTTAGCCAGGGAGTGTTGGGGACTTTTTCCTGAAGTTTGGTCAGAAAGTTATACCAATGTCCACAGCTTGGAACCATCTCGGGTTCTGGTCTCTTCAGCAAATGCCATTTTAACTGGAAAAGTGAGGGATTAAAATGTCCTGGCAGCCCTTTATCAGCTCCCTCTGAAACCACTTCTGTCCTTCAGCACCCTGAAAGCAGCAGATTAGGATGAAGCTGGGAATATGCTCAATGATGCAGTGTCAGTTCTTATCAGATTTGCAGGATAAAGAAGTTGTTCTCTTGCCACAATAATTTCAGGCCCTTCAACAACAAGCTCCTGCACAACTCCATTGCAAGTACATTAAGCCCCGAAGATGAATTTCGTAGTTCATGAGTAATCATTACTCAACCTGTCTCTAAACACAGGAGATAATTCCTGATTTATTCTGCCCTGTTTGCTTGGGCCTTCAAGTGAGCACAACTGGAGGAGATACACTCTGCAGTAAGGAGGAAAACATATTCAATTTAGCAACACAGGGAGATAATTCTTATGCCTCAGAGTGCAAGGGGTTGTATCTTCTCTGCACAGGACAGCAAGTGGATTCTAGTGAATGCCAAGTTAATTTAAAGGGATCATATGAGTTGAAACTCCTTCCTAAACCCTTCCACCAATGAACCTAGGCATTGCAGCTCACTCAGGCTCCTCATTGCACTGGAAGTTTGTTCCTGCCCTTCCATCTTTCCCCCAAGTTATATTTTTTTTCTCCTAAAAACTACTGCTCTTCCCTCTGCCTCACAGCTGCTCTGGATGAACTGGCTGCCACATCCTCTTTCTCACAGGCCACATTTTGCAGCCCAGCCCTCCTTCCTGTTTTGCTCTGGGTGTTAAATCCCAGCATTATCCATTTCAGGCCATTTCTCCAATCTGCTGGGAATTATTTGAATTCCAAATTCCAACCCTGCCATCCGCAGCACTAATTTTATTAGCTCCTGCTTGTCTCATCACTCAAGTAATTAATTGAAATATTGATTAGCACTAGAGGCAGGACAGATCCTAGTGAGATTCTTCTAGAGAAATTCTTTTGGGTAGGCAGCAAACTACCTGAGGCCCCTGGAAGTGAAGCTTTCCAATTCAGCCCATTCTTTCTCCTTCTTTTTCTCCTCCTCTCTGCATAATTCCATGTGACTGGTAATTAGTTTATGAGAATAAGGTGGGGTAGGGTAAAAATCCTTCCTTTAGCTTCCCTAGGTGGGCCATGCACCTGCCCAAAGGAGAAACTGAATGTTTGATGTGATCTGTCTGTGACAATCCATGACATCTTTATCCAAGTGATGGATTAGTATTTCTTCAGCATTTTTCCAGTGGGTTTAGATTTGCCTGATTTCTGTTTCCCCTTCTGAGATCCTCCAGAAACCCCCAACTTGTGTGAACTATGGGGTTAATTGGTAGCCATTCAGTGGTTTCTTGGCTCATCTTTCCAGTATCCTTGTGGGAACTTCCCAGATTTTCCTAACCCAGATTTTTCTGCACATGTATGGATTGTTTCCCTTCCTCTTCCCCAGCCTGCGGGTTGAATTTTATCCACAGCTCTGCTCAGTCCCAGGCACGGCAATTCCTTGTCTTTTTGCTACTAACTGTGTCTCTTCAGAAGCATTTCCTGGGAACAGATTTCAGGTTGCCAGAGGCAGTTTGAGTGAATTTTAATGGAAACATTCACGGGGTTTTGATACACGTTTTGTTGGCACTTTGCAAACAGTCACAAAATCCACATGGGACCATCCCCATCCACTCTGATGAGAAACCTGCTCTTTCAACAGCAGCAGAGGAGCAGGAGAAACCCTTTGGGTTTGACTGCAGTGGAGCAGTGCCCGGGAGCACTCCAGGGAACGATGGAGCTGAGCTAAATATGCCAGGGGCGTGGCAGGTCAGTTAAAAGCTTCAGCTTTGCTCTTTTTCCAGAGGAATGAGCACCGAGCTCTTGGCTCTGGAAGTGCTTTGATTCCTTCCTTCTTGTTTTAATTCCTCCTCCTGACCATGTGCAATTCTCACCAGCACCTTCAGGTCTGTGACCCCCCTGGCACCACAAATTGCTTCATGAAAACATCCAGAGCTTCAGTTCCAGAAGTCCATGGAGTTCTGACTCAGCTGGATTCACCCCTGTGAATCTCCCCTATGCAATTTTATGGTTGTTGTCTAAGGTGTATCCTGAAGTGCTCTGAAAAATTCTATTTTGAGCTGTCTCCAGGGCAATATCTTCCCTGGGGAAAACCTGGAGAACAGCACAGGGTGGATTTCGCTGCTGCTACACCTTCCTTTGCTTCCTTCCCTTTGCAATCCTCCTACCTGCCTGCCTCTTGCTCCCCATCAAACACTTCTCCTCCTGCTCCCTTGGTGCTGGCAACCTTCTCATATTCCCTGGGGTTTATCTCCATCCCTGCTGCTGGCAGGAGCAGCCTTTCCAAACCACCTACTTTTAATCTTCTCTGGCAAGTCAGTCCCTCTCCCTGTTCTGGAAGAGCACAGAGGAGGGGAGGGGGAAAAAGGTGGCTTTTTTTTTCTCTTGATAGAAACTCCAGCCCAAATTGATGGAAAGCACCGGAGCAAAAGCCTAACAGCCCCACAGCTGACCACAAAGCTAAGACATGCTGTTTGCAACTACACTGGATGCTTATCCATGGGGATCTCTCTGCTGGAGGGATGACCAAGAAAGGGAGAATTCAGGCTGTACCAGCTTGTGCATTGCCTGAGCAAAACCTTCATGTGATGTGATGGGAGTTTTCCAAGTGGAAAATGAATGTGGAGCCTCGAGCTTTGCTGGAAGTGAGCTGGCCAGGCTATCCTGCAGGTCATGCCTGCATCCATCATGATCCCAGCAAGGTGGGAGGGGGATGGTGCAGCCTGTGTACCACCTGAAATAACACCATGAGTCTGAGGCAGGTGATTGAATTCCCTGTTTACTTTTAATAAGGTTTTAGTTTTTCCACTCTTCCCCCTCCTTTCTGTGCTTCCAGTGGCTTGAGGGGACTTTGAGGGGCTTTCAGAAAGGCTGTACAGCCATCACTCCAAGGGTCTCCAGTGGAGTGGGGGAGAGAATCAGAGGATCACGGAATGTTTTGGGATAAGAGGGACTTTAAAGATCTTCCAATTCCAACCTTCTGCCATGGGCAGGGACACCTTCCACTGTCTCAGGCTGCACCAGCCTGGCCTTGAACACTTCCAGGGATGGGGCAGCCACAGCTTCTCTCTATGCCAAGAAGCAAATCAGTTGCAGATTCCTGGCAAAGCACGTGGCAGCTCCCGACTTTTCACTCCATGCGAAACAAATCGTGTTGTTATTTATTTGTTGTGGTTTGGAAAGTACCTTGGAGTGACTTGGGATTGTGCTCAGTGAGGCAGGAAACTGCCTGTGAGCCAAGGGCTTGTGCTTAGCCAGGAAAGAACCTTCTTCTCCACAGGATGCAGCACAGATGCCACAAATTCCTGGGCTGCCAAGAGCTGCAGGGACCCCTGTGAGCATCGGGGACTGTCTCTTCCCTGCTCCTGTCCAAAGAACCTCATTCTTATTCCACTGCTGTCGAGTGTTGCAACAGATGCTGCCAAGCCATGGCTTGAACATTGAGAACAGTGCAAAACTCCTCCAGATTCGGGGGGTCATGGTCAGCATATGCTACTTGTCCTCCCTTGGATGGGTCAACCTACATTTCTTCAGCATCCCCTCATACCTCTGTCTGCCTTCTAGAACCTTCTCTGAAGCCAGAAGCCAGTTCTGAGCTGATACTATGAACAGGGCTGTAGGCTGTCTTAATCATCTCAATGAACTCAAAGCACTGCACAAAATAGCAAAGAAAATAAAACCCCAAGCCCCTAAAAAATGAAAATCAGTCTCTCAGTCCGCACTGTGGTAATTGGGTCTCTCAAAATGGCTGGTGAAATACCCACCACTCCACTGCTCTGCACACCCCAGCCCTCACCAGAGGACTATTTGCCAGGGTAGGAGGAGTTAATGAGTTTTCTCCACTGTGTATTTATCTTCTGCATATTTGGGTTGAACTTAGAAGTTTTGCTTTCTCTACTAAATTTCAAAAATTACAAGTCACCCAGTGGTCTGATGGTTGGAGACCAGCAACACAATCTGGGCTTGAGTGGAAAGGAGCCCCAGGATGGGGAGAATGCAGAAAATAGAGGCAGCTGCACCAAAATAACCCCAGACTCAACTTCCACTCCATAATTACAGACAGAAACCCCTTCAAGGAGCATAGCAAAGCTGGCGGGCTTTGTGCTCAAATGGCTCAGCCATGAGCTCTGCCCAGTCTGGACAGGGATGGCTTCAGCCTTCCTCTCTGATCCTGCATCCCTGGGAGAAGTCCTGCCTTTCTCCAACTGCAAACCTAGAAGGTGCCTGAACACTTAGGTGCTTCAGTGATAAGCACTGAGAATCAGAAAATAAGTACTGATACTGCAAAAATAAGAATGAATAATCATCATAGTTATTATCAATACTAATATTTTAAACCAATATTAAAGATACTAAAATTAACAATAATAATATTATTGCTGAAAAATGTGGTCATGCTGCCAAATATTGGAGTTTCTCTCCTGGGCTGGACTTCCTTTTGATGTTCTCCCTTCCCCAGGACCCTCATCCCTGCCCCTCACCACCCCAGCAGATGTGAGGGTTGGTCCCTGGAAAGGTCCACAGCCAGTGACAAAAATCCCAGCAATGTCAGCTGCAGCTGGATGAAACCTTCACGGAAGGGAGACCATCTAACACCCTCAGAGGAGAGGGAATAAGTACAACTGACATTTTTGGGGCAAGGACAAGCCATCATTCACAGAGATCTATGGCTTCAGTACAAAACCATTTCTTAAAAATGATTTATTTTTTAAAAAAAACCACCACCTCCCCCAAAACTCTTCAGCTCTGTGGTTAATGCTCAGTGCTGGCATCATCAAGGCTGTCAGCAGGAACAAATGCTTTGGAGGACATAAATCCAGAAGGCTGCAGCATCCAGAGGTGTGGAATAACCCACATGGAGGAACAAACTGCACCACTGAAGTGGAGGAGGCAGGAGTAGAGCAACATATGGATGGACTCCCATGGCAGTGCAGGAGGAGTTATTCCCACCCAGAAGATCAGGAAGCAGCCCCACGGTCCATCACCATCCACCCTTCACAGTTTGGGTGTGGGTGGCTTCACCTCCCTAGACACAGGTCACAATTCACCTTTTTGGTGTCACACTTTGGATTCTGGGGTCTTTATGGAGTTTCCTGCCAGTTTCTCCTTCTCTGGGTCTGCCTTTGTCTTCACTGTCCGTGTCTCTGTTGCCTCGCTGGCTTCCCTCTCCTGCCTCCTGAGAATCACATACACCGCCACAAAGCACAGGAAGGCTCCCACCTCAAAGAAAAACTGGAGACCAAGGTACCTGTGTTGTGGAAACACAACAAATCAGGGTGGCAAGGACATTGTCTTGGGCTTGAGGGTAAAAACAACTTGCTGCAGCAACTGATCAGGGAGTCATTCGATGATGAATTTGCCATGGGGATGGAATAGCATCACCTCTCCAGCCTCCCTGTGGTGCACAGGCTGGATTTGGTGTGTTCTGTGTGTCGAGCTGGGTTGTTCTATTGGAAGATGAACTCCAGAGCACCAACATGCAGTGTCCCCAGGCCCCCCTGCAGCACCTCCCAGACAGGTTTGGGGCTGGATTTCCCCCAGGGGGATGACATCAGGTTTTCTTAACCCCCATGGAGAAAACATTAGGACAGGCTGCTTGTGTCTGCGCAGGTGAAACGAGTCACCACATCACCACACACCAGCCCAGGTTGGGAGGGACCTCAAAAACTCACGTGGTCCAACCTTCCACGGGAAAAGGAGCCTGGGGGAGATTCTGTAGAGCTTTGTCCACTCTCATGTTGAAAGCCCCCAGTGAAGAGGACTCCGTTGTGTCCCCGGGGAGGCTGTCCCAGTGACCACCTGCAGGGGTTCTCCTGCAACTAGACCTCTGTGGTCTATGGCACAGCCCTTGGCAGGGTTTGGGTTTGTGCCAGTGGTTTTCCAAGCCATTGCTGGGCACTGCTGGGGGTTATCCTGACCCAGGAGGGTGCGAGTGCCCCTGTTTGCCTACCAGCAATTTATCCCAGGTGGGAGGTGGGTGCCACATTCCCCCCCGGGTTTCCCTCTGCACCCTCAGCCCTCCTGCTGCCGGGTCATCCCTACCTTTGCCTGAAGAGGGTGTGGTCATAGTATCTGCAGGCTGCCTTCCTGTCACACCTCTTCTCCCACAGGATACAGGTCGTGTCGATGGCGCTGCCGTAGAGAACAGGCCCTGGCATCCACGCTGGAAGCAGAGGGGGCTTTGTTATGCTGGCACAGACACAATCCTGGTGGCTTCCCCATGTGCTAAAGGGGTGGAAAGCAGTTTGTGATGGTCTTTGCTGCAGCCCATGAAGCCGCTGGTCCTTCACAACACACCAAGGGTCGGCCATGTGCTTGCACCCCACCAAGATTCAAGTTCTTCTTTCTCATTGCTCATCCCAGGAATCACAGAATCACCAAAGCTGGATGAGACCTTCAAGGTCGTCAAGTCTAACAATCAGTGCAGCATCACCATAATACCCTTAAAGCACATCCAGGCACCTCTTGAACACTTCCAGAGACGGTGACTCCACCACCTTCCTGGACAACAGTGCTTACCCCCTTCATGCACCAAGCACTTATGCTCTTTCCCACCACTGCTGCGATACATGCTGGGGGTCTCCAGGTGAACATGAATTTTCACCACTGGAAAAATAACTCGTGGGATCACAGGAGAAGGTTTGGAGCCACTCTGATGTGCTGGAGGCAACCCAGCAGTATCTGTCCACAGCCAAGGGCCAACCTCCTGCACCTAAAGTTATTCCCAGGACCCTTATTTAGACACAGATTTACCCTCGTGGAGGTGCCTTGTCCCCTCCCCATGTGCAGCCCCTGCAAGGCAGCACCTTTCTCTGGCTTAGAACTGGCTTTGATTAGTCTGAATATACAGCACTTCTGCTGCATCAGGGATGAAAGCCCTTGGAATCTCCAAGAGCTGTCATTATTCTCCAGGATGGTATTTTAACCATTTTAATTTACCTAAAACTCTCAGCAGCATGAACTGTATCCCAACAGCAAACGATTTGTCTTCAGGCTGGATGCTCCTGAAAAACAAAATGGAAACTGTGCCCTCTGGCAATTCCACAAAGAGGGATGTTTCCCTCCCTGGCACAGAACCTCACCCAAAAAATTGTCCTTCACCCCAACCACCAAGGACCCCAGGGAGTTCCCATTTATGTCAGCAAAGATAATGAGGTTTCCTTCATTAGGGCCACATGCTGACCACAACCTTTCCTTGGCCTGAAAATCCTCCCTGAAAGATGGGGAGGAGCCCATCTAAAGTGTTTTTGTTTTTACTTTAAAGAATCCCTGGGGGAAAAACACAAGGGATGCTTTTTGTAACTGAACAAGTGATTTACACGTTGAGAAAGTGACTGGTTTTGAGGTGGGAAGCCCCAGTGTCTATTTTGGTGGTACCCCAGTTTCTTGGAATTGATATTCCAGGCTGTGGTTCCTGCTGGGGTCACACGTGGGAGAGGATTGGGTGGCAGAGGACCTCCAGGTCAGCACCCTCAGGGGACTCAGCTCTCCTTTCCTCTCCGACTGCCTGGAGCATTCACAGCTCTGGGAGTCAAGGTAAAAACCAGATTTTTAACCACAGCTTTTCCCTAAGAAGCAACTGTTTGGAGTGCTTTGACCACAGAAATGCTTCAAAATATCATCTACAGACTAACACAAGGATTCCTCCTTGGCTTTCTGCTCTCCTCTGGCACATTCTCAGCCTCAGCCCATGCTGGGGTCCAGCCCCACTACTCTAGGCTCACGTCTAGGCTAGTTCCAGCCTACTGCTGCTGCCCCCTTTTCCAAGAGGGTTGGAAGCTGGAGTCCTAATTGTCTCTTCTCTCTGCACTGGGAAGGGAGGTTGCCTTCAGCCAAAGGAAGGTAATTAAACTTCTTACCTTCATACAGAGCTGCATTAGAAAGAGCCGAAGTTGTGCTGTGCTAAATTAATGCTGAGTTAATGGTGCACCTTGTTGCTGAGGTATCAGCATGGTAGGGAGGAGGAACAGGGTGGCTGCTGGCTCTGAAGGCTGTGCTGAGACCAGGAGTGGGGGTGCTGAGGGCAACGTGGGGTTCCTGTGAGCCCCAGGGCCCCATGGGTGGGTGGAGATGCCATGGTGTGACACCCACCAGGTGCTGCTTGCCCAAGGCTGGTGGTTGCCTTGCAGGAGCAACTGGCCATGCAGCTCCACAGCTCCATGAAAAAGGCTCCAGCAGCCTGAAGTCTCCACTTGCTGCTTAATTCTGCAGGAATCAGTAGCAACAGCCAAAGAGACCTTGGGAGAACCTTTGTGGTGTCAGGGCAGCAGGAGCTCTGTTAGTGCAGGGTCTTCAAAAGCAAGTCTCAGCATTTGAGACTGGAGATACTTCTGATGTTTCTGTCCCACCTAGCCATGCCAGGGCTTGCCAGCAGAGCCCAGCCCGCTCCCAGCCCCGCACAGCCTGGGAGGTGGACATCCACACATGGTGTCAAATGGCAGGAGCATTCCCTGCACCAGCACTTGCAAAATCTATGTAAAAGCACTGGCAGGAACTGGGCATGACGTGCAACATAGGGCTGATTTAACCCTCAGCTGGAGATAACCTTCCTCCTCAACCCAAGGACACCCAGACATCACCTCTGGAGGTCCTTACGGCTGCACACAGACCATGAGGGATCCATCTGCTCACCTGAGGATGAGCATGAAGGAGGGAGTGTGAGATGTGCTGGCAAGGATCCCAGCCAGGCAAGACAGGACCACGAAGGGCACCAAGAGGTGGGAGCAGCCGGTGCCGCAGGTCCCAGGCGTGGCGAACCCCGGGAGCCCATTCTGGGAGATGCAGCTGCAGTCGGTGTAGTTCTGGAAAGAGAAAACCCAGAGCATGCTCATCTGAAGGTAGAAGGGAAAGCTGCCATATTGAGGCATGGGGTTTAGGATTTATCTGTAATTAATTATTGCTAATTAGCACTCGAAGACACCTTAGAGTCCCTTCCAGTGCCTAAAGGGGCTCCAAGAGAGCTGGAGAGGGACTTGGGACAAGGGCCTGGAGGGACAGAACAGGGGCAATGGCTTCCTGCTGCCAGAGGGCAATGTTAGGATATTGGGAAGGAATTCCTGGCTGGGAGGGGGGTGAGGCCCCAGCACAGGTTGCCTGGGGTTCCATCACCCGTGCCCAGGTTGTGTCCTGATGTGAAAGCCTGGGATGGTGTGCAGGGCAGAGCTGCAGGCAAAGCCAGAGCCCAAGCTCAGGGGAGTGTTAAATCAGAAAACACTTACAAGGGGAAAATGTGAAACCTCACCTTGGAGAGAGGGCCATAAATAACTGGCAGAGCATTAGCAAAGGAAAGATGCCCTGGGGTAATGGATGTGGATTTTTTCATTTTCTCCTTTTTTTTTTTTTTTTTTTTAATTTTATTTATTGGAAGAGACCTTTAAATAAAATGAGCATGACCTTTTGGTTGCCAGAAGGGCACAGTTTCACAGAGGGGTGGCAGTTTGCAGAAGGCTGATCCCAGAGGCAGGAGCAGCTGAGGAGCATCTCAGTGTCCCCAAAGCCCTGTTCCTACATCACTGCCCTTGGAGTGGCTGATGCCCACAAAGGAGACCACAGGGAACTGCTCCTGGCTGAGAGCATGTGGGGAGATTAAGGGTGAAGGGGACCACAGTCCCTCCTCCCACCTTTAGCAAAGAGGATTTAATAGTTTAAATGAACACTGGGATTTATCTTCTTCAGCCACCTGAAATGGATTAAACCAAACTCATGCTCTGGGCTCCTTCTGCAGCCATGGAGAAAGAGGTGGGTCTGCAGAGGATTGCCCCCCACCCCTACCCCAGGTAAGTGAGAGCTGAGGTGAATTTGGGCCCAAGCAGTGAACAAAAAAGCAATCACATAAATTAAGACTCACTCGATCTCTGTCACCACCACCTTTTACAGAGATTTGGAATCACCACATTGAGGGGAAGCCAAATGGAGACAGAGGGCTGGAGATAAAGGTTCTGCCCCTTTTACTCCAAACCTCAGAGGACTGTAGAGCAGGGAGCATGACCCCAGCTGCAAAAACCTCTGAGCACAGGGGACAAACCACAAAGCCACTTGGGGGCTGCCCCTGTGAGATGCACAGTCTGGGCAGCAATGCCACGAGGCTGATGCAACACCAGGGCTGGGGAAAACCATGTGGTCCAGTGGGGAGAGGAGAATAACCAAGGGCAGCCCTGAAAGTGGGGCTGTGGCTTCTGGCACACGGCCAGACCAGGGTTCTTCAGGGTCAAACATCCCCAAAGAACTGTTTAGCAATTGTTTTCTCGAGAGAAGGCAAGTCCCAGCTGGGACTTTGTGGTACTCTGAATTTTGGCATGTGTGCTAACCAGCTCAGATCTGACCTGGGTGGCAGCTGGTGCCACTTGTGGCCGTGCACAGGGAGAACAGAGGGGGCTCAGAAATCCAGGAGAGCCCCGTGGCAATGGAGATTCCAGCAGGGAAAGCAGGGAGAGCTTCCCAGGGAAGCCTCCCTGGCCACCTCACACTGCACCCGCCCAAACAGCAAAGCTCTTACAGGTTGTCACTGCAAGGACCTGCTCTTGGGCACAGTTTGCTGTTGCCCATGAAATCTGGGGACATTGGATGATGCAAAGAGCACATGGCTTTCAGGGTCCAAGAACTTTCCAAAGGTCTCCTCTGGAGGGGCTGCAGCAAAGCTGAGCACACAATTGTAGGTTTCTCTGCACACTGGGAGGGTTTCTAGAAACCTTGGGACATGGGAAGCAGCAGGCAGTGAGTGCCACCCTGCACTGGCAGAGATGCTGCAAATGGTGAGAAAAGTGTAAAATTTCTGACAAAGCAGGTGCTGGAAAAATGCCATAAATACAATATTCTCTTTTTGCCTTTCATTGAACCCAAAACTGGAGAGGGACTGAGGTTGCTCTGCAAACCCCTGAGCTCAGCTGTCAGTTTAGAGGGATAAAGGAGCAGAGCTCAGCACCTGTAGCCATGTTACTGCGTGCCACATCCCCCATCCCAAGGAGCTCCAGTGTTGCTCTAGTGCTGACATGTGACTTGGCATTTCCAACAACACTCTGAGACACAGTCTCTGTGCAGAATAAGCTCTCACACAACTTAAACTGGGCCAAGATGCATCAACAGTGGGAGAGAAGAGTCAGCAAATTCTCTGAGTGCTGAGGGAAGAACTGGTGGTGGCAGCTTTGCCAAGTACCACTGGCATGGCACCATCAGGGGAGCCCTGGTTTTGCTGTAGCATGTGGCTGCACATAATTGTAGGAATAATGGATGAAGGAGATTGAGGAGAACAGGATGTCAAAGGTCCGGAGGCACTTTGAAGGGGGGAAAAAAGAAGTTGAAAAGGCTCTGTTGCACAAAAAGGCAGGCATGGGCATGCAGAAAAGCACATCTAGGACTAAGCTCTGGCAGAAAACATAATTGTTATTAAAACTAAGTGCTGTTAATTAACAAAATGCTGCTGAAAACTGCCCAGACAGTCCCATGCTCCCATTAAATCCTGTGCCAAGAACACAGAGGGAAACTACTCATCCTATGTGGATTGTTAGTGATTTTCAAGGTATTCAGAGCACTCAGAGCTGCTCCCTGAGGTAAATCCTCCTGGGTGAGCAGTCTGGGTGATACCTGGTGCAAGACATCAAGGTATGTGAACATCAACACCTCCTGTATGGGCATATTGCCTTCATAAGCCCAGAAAAAAAAGGAAGCACATGGATTCCATCCAGTTTCAGGGAACTTCAGGCATGTGATGCCTAAATTGGGACCATGGTTTTGGAAGGTACCTAGTCAAGGAACACAGATGGGGCAAATCACAGCGGTCCAAGGGGCATCCACGGACTTGGGGACATGCAAGGTGCTCTGATTGGCCTTCCCATACTGCACATCCTCCTGTCCCACTGCAGGAAACGCTGCTCAGAAAGGTGACCTTCCTGGTCACCATCTGGGGAAGAGGGGAAAGCAGAAGGTCTTTGCATCTTCCATGCAAAATGTCCACACAAGCTGCTGGGTGGGAAGGCAGCCAGGATTTGAGGAGCAGAACCTCACCTGGGGGTCAGGTGGGTGGGGAAGGACACCTAAATGGATGCCTAAGAGGTTTCTGCTTGCTGTTTTGGCCAATCTTCCCTGCTCAACCCACATCGCTCATTCAGAGCTTGCCAAACACTAACAAACATCAATAACTGCCAGTTTGGGGCAATGCCTTGGTCATCCCTCATCATCCCTCCCATGGGCACAGTGGGAATGACTCACCTGGACCGAGTTGTCATGCTCATGGATATTCACAGCCCTGCAGCCAGCGGAACAGGGGGACAGGTACTCGATGGAGTTGGAGCCACAGATGGGGTTATAGGCCTTCTCAGGGCAGTTGCACTGCAGGTTACACTCCAGGTCGTGGTGCCCAAATTCAAAGCTGCAACAAGGAGAAAATAATCATGCAAACTATTGAGCATCACTGATATGCATCTTGTATAGAAAACACACCACATGTATACTGAGATTAGCAAAAAAACCACTGATTGCTCAACAAAACCTTCCCCATATGTGAGTGAGGAGTCACAGAAATTCCACTATAAACCCCCAAGACTGTGCTCTGCATGGGCAAAGCATCCTGACCACAAATGGTCAAGGGAGTCACCACTTCCTTCGTGTTCGGTCCCAAACGTGCGGGTTTGGGGTACTTGCAACACTGTGGGAGGTTCTGAGCTGAGGGCTGGACCAGGTTCCACCAAGACCACAGGACACTGGACACAGGAATTCACAGGAATGTGGATCCAGCTTTGAGGGAAGACAAGAAGATCCTGCCCATGTTATAGCCATGTAGAGAAGCAGCCACAGCTTTGAAGGAGTAGCCCAGGGCTGGCCCCTGCCCAGATTATTCACTGGTGTGTAACATGCCACTTCCCATGATGAAATTTTAATCATATGCTGTTTGTGCCAAAAATGTGTTTACTTCGTGTTCCACACTACACTTGCTCCTCAGCAGGAAATCACACCAATTGAACCCTAATAACCCCACTCTTTCTGTTAAAAAGGTTTTAGTTCTAAGGAGATAAAGCTCAAATGACCCCAGGAGTGGGATAAATCAATATGTTTTCTGTCCTAAACCTGAGGACGCAGCAGATTGCCTGTTTATCCACAATAATTTCTAGCCTTATTCTATCACCGTTAACTGTTTCTCAAGAGAGAATAAACCCATTTTTGGGCATTCTGCTTCACTGCCACCCCCACCCTGAGGAATGCACCTGGATTGGGGTGTGCCCACAGCCCCAGGAATGACCCTCCCGTGCCCAGCCTGGCTGGTGCTGTTGGTACCTGTAGGTAACACCCCAGACTTTCTGAGTGGGGCAGCCGAGGAAGAGGAGGGGAAAAGCCACGAGCAGGCACAGGAACATGCCGAGGACACACATGGCACTGCATTGCCTCAGGGACATCTGGAACCGCTTCAGGATGGCACCGCCCACCACGATGCCCACCATCGCCCCAGGGATGTTCACAGCACCTGGGGAAAGGCATGAGGTGGAATCACAGAGCCACAGAATGCTTTGGTTTGGAAGGGACCTTAAAACCCACCTTGTTCCAACACCTTGCCACAGGCAGGGACATCTTCCACTAGCCCAGGTTGCTCCAAGCCCCATCCAACCTGGCCTTGGACACCTCCAGGGATGAGGCAGCCACAGCTTCCCTGGGCAACCTGTGCCAGGGCCCCCACAGGAAAGAATTTCTTCCTAATATTTAATCTAAAGCTGTTCCCCCTTCTCCTATCCCCATCTGTTGTTTTCCATCCTCCAAGCAGTCTCAGTTCCTTCATACAGCAAAGGCCCAGAGGATTTGCTGTTGGGCTCCTATTTTTCAGCCCAGGTGATCCAGAAGTGACTGAGGTTTTTGCAGGGACTGATGGAATAATGCTATGAAAAAGCTGCTTTTCAAACACAGCAGGATCCCCCAGCAAACTGGCTGCCTTATGTATCCATGGATGGAAGATGGATGGAGCAGTGGGAAGCTGTGCTTCACCCAGCAAATGGGACTTCTCAGTGTAAACAGGAGGAAACAGCAATTAAACGTGGAGAGGATGTTTGATTTCTGTGCAGTGCAGGATTGTCACCCTTGTAAAACTGTGAAGGTTTCCATGACAGACTTGGGGTTCTGCAAACCCCATTTTTATAGTGGAAGCCCAAAGTTCAGCTCCAGAAGTGCAAAGTGTTTAATTCAGCAAAGAATCAGTGGGGAGGCTGCTTTCATACCATAAACACCCACAAAAGGAAGGAATTTTCAACCACAGAAACCTTTTTGATCTAACAGGAGGTGGCAAACCAAGATTCAGTGGTGGGAACAAAAGGTAGGTAGGTTCACCCATGAAATACGGAGCAAGTAAATCAAGCCTGGGAACAGCTCAGCTGGGCAGGACACAACTACTTCAGCACTTAACCTTTCTGCCTGTCTCTAGCCCAGGTTGCTGGCCTTTGCCAGCCTGCTCTGCTCACTTTCTTCTGATTTATTTGTTGCAGGCTTCAGATCCTTAAGCCAATGATGGATGTGAAGTAATCCCTCTACAGAAATATGCAGAATTCGTATCTGATGTGTCCCTGCTCCCTCGATGTAATGAGTTCCTTTCCTCTCCTTGATTATAGCGAACAGCTTTAGATAAAACACATTTTTCCAGGTCTTAAAATATCCCAGCAAGTTCAGGTGCAATGGAAAGGAAGGAGAGCAGACAGGAGCTGAGCAAGGACCTTGTGTCATGTCTAGGGGTCATGGAAGGAGACCAGCAGCTCCAGAGGAATTCTTTGTCATTTCCAGACCATTTCCTAAGGAATGCTCAGCAACACTTACCAATGACCATGTTGGCCAAGGATGCTGTGAGGGAGAACTGTCTCTCCAGGAACTTCCCCATGAACGTGGCTAAACCAGCAACCATGGCAGAGATGTTGACCTGAGCCAACACCACCAGCAGGTAAACGGGATGACGCAGGTTCCTCAACAGGACCAGAGGAAAACCTGAAAGGAGAAGGGGAAAGCTGGTGCGTACACAGGAGGGATACAGCAAAATATTCATCACAGAATCACAGAAATGGTCTGGGGGGAAGGGACTGTAAGGCTTGTCTCGTTCCACCCCTTTCCCTGGAGCTTTCTGGCGGGAGTTCTGCTAAAACGAACACAAGAGGAGATGGGAAGTCATTAAAAGTTAATTTATTTGCTTGCTGCGGTTGCAATTTCAATGTCCTTTTTGTCTCAAGTATAAAAAATGCATTTTTCTTGTTTGCAGGCAACAAACATGCCAGCAAATTCCCCTGTGGCTGAATCCTTGAGAAAGTGGTATCTTCAGCCTGCTCAGCAGAGACAGCCAGCCCAGGGGTGCCCAGTGCTGACATCCTTCAGCTGGGAGCTTGGAATTACCCATCCTGGAGTGACTGTTCCTTTGGGACATCCCAAATCCACCTTCTCTCCTGCTGTGGCTCCCACTGAGCCATTGCCTCCTCCTGTGCCCCCTGTCTGGCTTTGCAGTGTACAAGCAAAGGGCAACTTCCAGACAAACAGATGATGAGTTTCCCAAATGAGGCCTCAGAAAGCCAATATGCTGGAGCAGAGATAAGGAATTAACAGGAAGGATTAATTCAAGGGCCTGCCATAAATTAATAGTGTTAATTCTTAGCAGCTCCCAAACAACAGGGACAATCTTTCTATCTCCTCCAGCACAGCCATTCTGGGAGAACTATCTGCTGCTTGTCTGAGAGATGCCCCAAGCTGGGTATTTATTTTAGTTGTCCTAAATGTTACGTGAAGAGCAAAAGGACCCACTGTGGATGCAGCAGGGTCCTCCATATCCAAAGGCAAAGCTCATGGGAGTATTGCCTTTCCAGCTCAGCACTCTGCTCTCAGAACCAGGCAAGCAGCCCAAAGTGTTGGGGGCGGGGGTGTCATTAGATGGTCCAAGCACACAAGGTATGGTCAAGGGCAATGAAATACTGACCCCCGGGGGAGCTGGGAGGGCAGCAGCCAGTGCAGAGGGAATGAGCTGTGTGAGACCAATGCGAACCCGAGATGGGAGGTGGGTTTGCTCTTAAGTATCACTAAAGGTCCTGATCTTTGAAGCATTTTCCTGCTGTATTACAAATATGAACCCTCAGATTGCTTGCTGAAAGACCTCCAGAGAGCTAATCCAGCCTTTTGTGGAAGTTAGTGGGAATCTTCCACCAAAAAAGTTCTTTTCCCTAGAGTTCTTTGGTCTTTTCAAGCAAACTGTGCCCCTTCTGCCACCCCAGATCAGAGCTAAAAAGTACAACACTGAGCAGGTCCCCCACTTTATGGTGGGGAGCAAAAAGATTTCCATCCTCTGCAATCACCACCTCATTACTAATTGGATATCCCTCACAGCTCCAGAGAGGAAGCTGGGTAGATATTAAAAGCAAGGGGAAACTTTACAATAATAATCAAACAATATCTTTGAAAATGTCTTTAGGGACCATAAGAGAGACAAACAAGTCACAGGCACAGTGTTCTAATTGCTTTGCAGATCACCTTTAGTGGATTAATTCCCAGTGTGTGCAACAGAACCTGCACATCCTCCCAGGTGTTTTCAACAGAAGCCTAGAAATTAGCAATGGAAATCACTCCAGGCTGGCTAAATCCTAGTTTTTTCATTACTGTGAGCTGATCCAATGCCTGCAAAAGGAGCACTTTGTGAGTGGGAGGAGCAGGGTGCAATTCAATGTGACACAGAGCTTTGACTTTCCTAGTCTGGGATAACTCCAGCCAGCAGATCTGCTCCCTTCTGGGGTGACTGACCTCATTGCTTGGAAATGCCTCTGCCTGAATATTTATCCTGTACACAGCTCCATCCTGTTATTGCTGATCGTGGATGGAAAAGCCCTTCCTGTCCCTAGGGCAGAGTTTCCAGGGCTTTGCAAACTGCTCATCTCACCTTGTCCTAGACATATTCAAAGCCCAGTGGGTCCCAGAGCAATGGACACCCTGAAGAACCTCATGGGATGGGCTCTAACCCCTCCTTGGTTTTTTGCAATACATGGCAAAAAATTCCCACAAGCCTTATTTACGCTCTGATTATCCCCATGTACAACAGAACACATGTCAAAGTGCTTTCCTGCTCCATAATCATGTTTCATTTCCATAGAATTGTTTGGATTGGAAAGGAACTTAAAGATCATCCCATTCCACCCTCCTACCACAGGCAGGGAGACCTTCAACCAGCTCCAACCTGGTCTTGGACAATTCCAAGGTGATTCAGGCTGGAAAATCTCCAAATGTTATTTTCAGAAATTATCAGGGATTAAATAATAGTAAAAACAGAGACAGAGAGAAGAAACAAAACAAACGAGAGTGACGAACTGGGAAGGAAAAGTCTTTAGACTTCATCCAAATTGTCCCCATCTAACCACTACACACTACCCACCACCCAGTTTCTGGCTCTAAAAGAGTTTTGTATTAGAGATCCCGGTGATTTCAGCAAAATTGCTCTCTTGACCAAAACCAGACACTTCTTTTTTCTTTTCAGAACTGGGCTGTAGGGGTTACAGTCTCAGAAATAATGAATTTATTAGCACAACTCTGATGCAAGCCCTGAGCCAAACCTGCAGCTCCAGCAAAGGTAAGGCATCCCCTCCTCTCTCCACCCAGGAGCAGGGAGCTCATTTTTGTTCCCATTTCAGAGGCAAAAAGCAGAGTGTCAGTGTGCAAATGCCACCTGAGCACTATAAATCTGTTGCCATGCAATTGCTCCCATCACACAGGTTCTCTAAATGACAGTGCCACAAGGCCAGGGCGGGGATTACCCCAGGACTGACTCCCCTAATTGAGCATTAGGCCAGAGCCCAGCAGAATAAAAACCTGCCCACGCTTGTCTGGCTGTGCCTGCCCTACACTGACCTTAAGAATGCTGAGAAATTCCAATAAATTAAAGGGACAATATTCAGGAAATATGGAGGAAGCTGACATGGACTGACTGCAGAAGGCCACCTTTTATAAATAATTGCCAAAGTGCAGAGTATTTCCTTCAAAAAAACTCTAAACAACCCAAGCTTTTGCAGCTGCCTCCACAGACTAAAACCCAGCTGAACCCCTTCAGCACAAAGAGCTCACTCACTTCTTAACAAAGCTAATTGCACTGGATTAGTGGATTCAAACCACCCTTCTGATTTTATCTGCTCAGACCTGTCTCCAGGCAGTGCCAGCTACCCTCGGTGAGACAGGAGGTCAGCCTGGCTTGGATATTGTCCCCAGCCTTGAAACAGGGCATCTGAAGAGTTTTTTTGGGGATGACAAGTTGCCGGTGCTGCTGTGGGTGTGATTCCTCCTGAGGATTCTCCTCTGAGAACTGAGCAAGAGCAGCTGGATGCACCCAAGCTGCAAAACACCCTCTAACTGAAGGGGCTCTTTCTCTTCCTGTGGCTCTCCTCCAGGCTCACAAACTGCACCCCTTTTCCCTGCCTGGCTCTGGGCTCTGATGAGATTCTGGTCTCTGTTTCCTACTGCCCACCTGAGCCAGAAATCACAGTCACAGAAGGGTTTGGGCTGGAAGGGACCCTAAAGATAATTTTGTTCTAGCCCCTCTGCAATGGGCAGGGACACCTTCCACCAGACCAGATTGCTCCAAGCCCTGTCCAGCCTGGCCTTGGGCACTTCCAGGGAAGCCAGAGCTCCCAACCCCAGGTTTGATGAGCATGAGGTGGAGCTGGGCAGTCTGGATGTGATGGCACATTTCTGCTGTGAGTCAGACACACAGATGGAATGAAACCTGTGCCTAAGTTGCATCTTGAGGACTTGCCAAGGAGCTGGGCTGAGAAGGGGGAGGGACAGCCCTCTCCCCTACCAGCACTACAGCCCATGCCATGTCCCAGTGCAGGCAGAGGAGCCCTGTCTGTGTGGGAGGGGGATTCTCACACTTACGTTTGATGAACTCGGCCAGAGAGAGGTTCTGTGTGTGTTCAGACCTCAACCTGAGCTGGCTGAGCATGTCCTCCCTCTTCTTGTTGTCACTCTCCTTCCCACTCACCACCTGGGGACAGATGAGAGGCTGTCACTGTACAGACCATGCCACAGTTTCTCCTGAACTCACTTCTTCTCTCCCAGATCACGGCAGACAGCAGACCGTGCTTCTTGCAGATGGAGTTCGCAAAGTTTCTGGGCTTGGCCATCACTGCCCATGTCCACACTGTTGGGTTTCCAATGGGGCTGAGACCATCCCTATATCTGTGTTACAGGGGCACAAAGCCAGCTTCCCAACCTTTCCCAGCAGTAATGGATCACACTTCACCAATGCCAAGCTGTGGCATTACCCAGGTACAGCACACTGTGTGCTCAGCTCTGCTGACTATGGAAATCAGGAGGTGTAAACCTTTGCAGTGGGAGATGAGTTCCTTCCCCAGAGATTCTTTTTTACCTCTATGTGTGGAGGGGGGAACATGCACAGGAACCCAAGGGGTGACACACCTGGATCTCCACTCAGCACAGGTCTGGGCACTGTTGTTCCAAGCCATGGACAACCTGACCTTGGACACTTCCAGGGATGGGGCAGCCACAGGTGCTCTGGGCAACCTGTGCCAGGGCCTGCCCACCTATGGAGGGCTTGGAGCATCCAACATCCTCTGCAGACTCACTGGACGACAGCAAGCCCAAGACAAGTGTCCAGTACCCTGTGGCATCCTTCCCCCATCAGCAAGCAGGAAGCCAAGGGAGGGGAGGATTTCTTGGATGTGTTTCGGATCCCATGCTCTGCAGGCTTTTAGGGGAATCACTGGAGTAGAGGGCATTAATTAGATTAGATGTGCTACTGTGCATGTGTAAAAGCAGAAGGGCTTCAGCAGGAGTGTGGTTTTCATGGAAAACCGCAGAGTATTTACAGCCAGAGCCAACAACCCCGGCTCTGCCATCCCCCATGGGCGCTGCTGCAGCTCCCAGCACACAGCTGAGCTGAACAAATGAGCTCATTCAACAGCAATTCATGTTCTTAACGGACACAAAGCAATGGGCAGCTCTTGGGCTAAAAGGATCTCTTTTGACCTGAAACCCAGACTGGTTATTAAACACCAGAGAGGTCAAAGTATGCTGTGGGTGCCTCGTTCCCTTTTTGAGGGCAAAAGTGATGAAACCCCTTTCCTGTGTTTTTCTATTGCTACAGCTCAGGGTTGAAGACATTTTTCAAATGCAAAGATAAAATCCGGCTCCCTTTCACTTTTCAATTAGTTACAAGGTCTCTCCTCTCTGCTCTGAAACTGCAGCATTTTCCAAAATTACATTCAAGCTGTTACTGACCACGGCTTTCTCAGCTTCCAGCTGTTTGTACTTCAGGGAGTCAACAGCCTGCACACCCAGAAAAAGACCCAAATTCCTCCGAATTCTCCGCTCTCGGATGTCCTGTGTGAGTGTGACCCTTGCAAGTGGGATTTCCGTGCTGGCTCAGCATCCACCCCAGGAGCAGCTGCTCGTTGCACTTGGAGCAAAGCCCTCTTGGAGGAGGAAAACTACTCTCCCCACAGTGGGTTGGCCCCTGGGGTATTTTTTTGCTGTCTGAAAGGATCAGGATATGCCTTCCTCTGGGATGAGGGAAAGCAGGGTGCAGAGGGATCAGCAGGAATCCTGCCTTCTTGCTCTGGGTGATGCTGGAATGATGCTGGAATGATACTGGTATGATCCTGGCTGGATGCTCAAGCCCTGATGAGGATGCTGTGCATCATGCCAAGGAAAACCAAACTGAGCTTCCAAGATGCTGTCATCACTTGGATTTTTCTGGATGATTCCTTCAAGGACTCAGTTTCCTGGTACAGCTCGTTGCACCCTATGTTTTTGCAATGAGATTTTTACCTGTCTGGAAGATTTTTTCCAGAGAAGCTGTGGCTGCCCCATCCCTGGAAGTGTCCAAGGCCAGGTTGGAGCAGCCTGGGCTAGTGGAAGGTGTCGCTGCCCATGGCAGGGGATGGCACTGGGTAAAGTTTAAGGTCCCTCCCAACCCAAACCATTCTGGGATTCTCTATCACTGCCTCTTCCAACCTCCTGGGGGATGGAGGAGGCAGACAGGCTTTTAAGGAAGGAAGATGAAGCTCCCTCACTCTTTGCATTAGGAAGAGCATCCCTAACCTGACCCTGACCTGGAGAAATCCCTCATTTCCCTGCACAGACATGGATAAATCAGCTATGACTGACTGGCTTTGCAGAAAAGGATAACAAAGGCAGCTTTCCTTGTTCTCATCCACCTGCTACTGCAGCTGCAAGAAGGGCAGCCAGAGGTGCCAGCAGTCTGGTTTTATCCAAATCCACCACAGGAAAACGGGGATAAATGACCTGCTCTGTGACAGAGAGGTTTTCTTTATTTAATTTGAGGTGTCTGCACAGTTCCCCCTTGGCTGTGCAGAACCTGGCACTCCCAGCTCAGTGAAAAGTAAGGTCACAGAAGCTATTTTAATGTTAAACAAGCAAAATGTAAAACCTCACAGCTTGGAAAAGAATTATTTTCCTCTTGGCAACATCGTCGTCCCTCCAAACACTTCATTATGCCTCTTCCAGCAGGTGTGGGTCCCACCAGGGACCCTGCTTCCTAGAGTGTTAAAATAACCAGCCAAGGGGCACCTTGGTCCCCTGGAATGGGATGAATATTTTTAGCTGCTGTTTGTGCCTGTCCTTAGAGCTCCCTGGGGAAAATCTGAATGTAGAGACCAGCCCATTTCTTTCCCATGTCCTGCCACTTGGTTGCCTCCTTACTCCCCAGTTGCTGCCCTGGATTTCTAGGCTGCCTTTGGTGGTGCTTTAGGAGCTTTAGTGAGGCATCACAGAGCAAAGGTTTCCAGAAAAATACCTCAATTTCCAGTACCTATAGGAAGGCTGGAGAGGGACTTTTTGGAAGGGCCTGGAGGGACAGGACAAGGGGGAATGACTTCCCACTGCCAGAGGGCAGGGTTGGGTGGGATATTGGGAAGGAATTTCTGCCTGTGAGGGTGGGCAGGCCCTGGCACAGGTTGGGCAGAGAAGCTGTGGCTGCCCCAGCCCTGGGAGTGTCCAAGGCCAGGTTGGAGAAACTGTCTAGTGGAAGGTGTCCGTGCCCATGGGACTCCGAGGGGGTGGAATGAGATGAACTTTAAGGTCCCTCCAGATCCAGATCATGCTGTGATTCTGTGAAATGAGAGGAGGAGAATGACAATCAGCTCCAGGACCACCTCTGCACAAGCATCTGGGGGATCCATGGAAGGAGTATGATGTGAGGAAGAACTGAAGACGTTGTTTGCAGCAGACCCTGTTGCACCACCACTGGAAACCAGATCCAGACTGGTGCAGCACTGGGAAAACCAGCTTGTGGCTGGGATGGGCTGAGGACAAGCAGAGCTGCTGGGATGGAGAAACAGCAGCTTCCTCACCCAGCAAAAGGAAGGCTTTCCCTAACCACTCCAATATAGCAAAGATTGGGAAAATATTTAAATCTGCGTTAGGGACAGAATAACAAACTAATGACTCAAATATAGAGGGGAGATTAGACAGAGCTCTGCAATATGCAGGGAAATCAGTTTTTGGAACCTCCTACCAGAGAGGCTTAGGAGGAAAGCACTTGTGAGGTGACCTGATATCCAGAGAGGGTTGTGTGACAGCACACTGGAGCCACCAGGGCTTGGACACAACCTGGACATGTAAACCTGCTTCCCATAAAACCTTTTGGAGTTTTTCACGAGACATCTGTTTGCAGATGCCAAGTGCTGACATTGCAGGGGAGGAGAAAATGTCACTCACCCCCTCTGTACGGAGACATTTGGTTCTGTGTTTGGAGTGTCACCTGAACCAGGAGATATCTGGGTAGACAAGACAGATCTTGCACACGAGAAACGGTGAGCAAGGGCAATGCTCCTGCTTTTTGTTTAAGGTGGTGCTGAGAGCACTTCTCCCCTTTTCAATCCCTTCTCGTGTCCCCCACCGAGCTGCAAGACAGATACTGTGCCCAAGAGCAGCACAGGAGAAGCCTTTAGCAGTGAGAATGCAACCACCTGGGTGGGATACAAGAACAGCAACAGATGGCAGAGCATGAGCAAAACTTTGGCTACACAGCAATTGGAAAGCCCTTAAATCCTGCAGTTCCCCACAATCCAGCACACAACTCCAAGGAATGGTTCCGGTCCATGGAGGCAGGATTAAACTGGAATTATTGGGAAAAACTCTGCTCTTGACTTGAAACAGTTTCCCCAGTCTCATCCCCTTCCTCAGATCATGACAACTTCATAGCTTTGCCCTGATCATCCCTCAAATAGGATTATTCAGGATACTTTGGTGCTGGAAACTTTCTGACAAGTAGCAAAGCAGAGAAATAAAAATGTTCTTGGCTTGGAGAGACCGATTTACGAAAAAAGATCCAAAGAGCAACCTCCAATTACCATTTCCACAAGGACAGCTGAGCTTGGGGCACCTGAAATGCCTTTTTGGCCTCCAGAAATGAAATGCACAGCTGGTGGGGCAGCATTAACTCAGCTGCTCCTGTGGACAGAGCAGTACTTTTCCCAGGGGGTGTTCCCATGCTGTGCCCAGAGGGATTTGCCATAGGGAGGATATTTTGGGGGGGCTCCACCAACATGATAGAAAAGCCCAGTTGATGCTTCAAATACTTGCAGGTTGTGGTTGCTCTGAAGTAGCTTTTTTCCTGCTTTGGATGGGCAGAAACTCTGAAACACTTCCACGGATGAGCAACCTGTGCCAGGGCCTGCCCACCCTCCCAGCTAAGAATTCCTTTCCAATATCCCACCTAACCTGCCCTCTGGCAGTGGGAAGACATTCCCTGTGTCCTGTCTCTCCCTCCTTGTCCCAAATCCCTCCCCAGCTCTCCTGGAGCCCCTTTAGGTACTGGAAGGGGCTCTCAGGTCTCCCTGGAGCCTTCTCCTCTCCAGGCTGGACTGCCCCCGTTCTCCCAGGCTGGCTCCAGAGCCCTTTGTGATGGAAAAGCCACTCTGCTTGCATTTTTAACCTTACAGTGACTTACGCCAACGGCAAGCAAAAGTGATTTATATATATACATAAATACAATTTTAGATATACATACATATACAAACAGGAAAACATCTGTGACAATGCAGATTTCCAACCAATCTCTGAGTGCTCCCACCACAGACATGTTTTACCCAGAACAGCAGCTGGAAAAGTTTCTACAGAGGCTTTGATTTTTGTTTTTAATCAGGGCCCCTTCCTGCTGCTAATGGTGCTGATACTCCCATGGGACAGCCCTGGTGCCTCCCATCCTGCAAGGAGGGCAGAATTTCGCTATCACTTAGACTATTTTCCTGTTATTAGTTTTAGTTGTCAGCAGATTCCAAAAGCTTTCTGAGCGAGATGGGAAAAAAGGGAAAAGTTCAGGGAGGTCTGGGCTGTAGATGGATGTGTGGGTGCTCAGCCATGTGGGAGCATTCCCTACAGATCCCAGCCAGTGGAGCAGGGGGAAATCCACTCTTTTTAATTCAATATCCACCCATTCCTTCCTTAAACTCTTCTGAACAGCTCAGAGTGCAGAACTTGCCAAAAAGTGCAGCTGTTTTAGTTCAAAGTACATTATTTCCACTCAAGAGCCATTTATGAAATTAATATTCCCAACAGCCCTAATAAAGAACCTTTCCCCTAAGACTGAGTGTGGCACCTTGAGCAGGCTCTGCGAATATAGATTATCCCTAAGGACTTCAAAGAGATCCAAGCTTTGGGAGGATAAATCAAGCATGCTGCATTCAGGATCACCCTGATCCTGCAGTGCTGAGCAGTTCCCACCCCGTCACCTCGCAGCACCTTTGCAAACCTCCAGGCCTATAAAAACCCAGGAGTAAATCATTGCATCCCCAGAAGTTTAACTGGTAAAACAGGTCACGTTTTCCCAGGCAGGGAAATCCCAAACCTCCCTAAGAATCACTCATTCCTGTGGAAATTCAGGCAGAATTATTCTGCACCAGACCGAGCATGGGCTTGTTTAGGCAGGAAAGTTTTGATGCTGCCAGAAGGTAAAACACATGGAAGGCAATTACACAGGTCAGCATATGGCCAAGACATTGAGATGAGCACAATTCCACCTACTGAGCGTGTCCCAGCAGCTTCCCCAACATCCAAACCCACTCCACAATGCCTCCTTTAAAAGCACAATTTGTTCTGTGCTATTCCTGCTGGGACCCGCCGCCAGAAAATGCTTGGGAAGCTCACAAATGGTTTCCCATGTTGGCATAAGCACTGAAGCTTTCAGGAGGGCTCCAGAGCAGCAAAAACCCTGGCAGGAAGCACAGGACAAGGCAGTGTCCACCAGTGCAGCCAAGCAAGAGTCAGGGAAGAACATCCCTCAAGCAAATAGATGATGTTTGGATATGCAGCAACAGGCTCAGGCTGCTGGAGGTTTTTCCCTGCCAGTTATTTCCAAGGACTTCACAGAGACAGGGTGTTGATGGGCTGACAAGTCTTTAATATACTTTTGGTCAGCAGAAAGGTCCCAGTGAGACATGGTGGGCAGAGCTGGATGTTGGAGCAGCAGCCAACCCCATGCCCCGTGGACAAGAGGATCTGCAGTGGAAATGGGACAAACCAGCTCCGAGCCTCAGTATGACCAACACCTCAGGGGACACCCCACTTCCAAGAAAAGGCTCCTGATGAATTATTCATATTTTCTATAAACTGGGATGGATCACCTCATAGAGCACACGTGGCTCCCCCTGAAGGGAAAGAAGGGCCATTGGTGCAACATCTCCCACCAGCTCCCAAAAGAGATCAAAGAATCACGGATGGGTAGGGTTGGAAGGGACTTTAAAGATCATCTCATTCCACTCACTTGTCATGGGCAGGGGCACCTTCCACTAGCCCAGGTTGCTCCGAGCCCCATCCAACCCGGCCTTGGACATTCCCAGGGATCCAGGGGCAGCCACAGCTTCTCTGCCCAACCTGTGCCAGGGCCTACTCACCCTCACAGACAGAAATTCCTTCCCAATATCCCATCTATCCCTGCCCTCTGGCAGTGAGAAGCCATTCCCTGTGTCCTGTCCCTCCATCCCTTGTCCCAGGTCCCTCTCCAGCTCTCTTGGAGCCCCTTTGGGCACTGGAAGGGGCTCTCAGGTCTCCCTGGAGCCTTCTCTTCTTCAGACTGAACAATCCCAGCTCGCCCAAGTCTTTCCCTCAGGGCTCCAGGTTGTACTTGTGTTTGCAGAAGGAACAGGACTATGGAATCACAGAATCATTTAGGTTGGAAAAGACCTCTAAGACTATCAAGTCCAACCCTGAATCTAACACTGCCATTGCTTCCCTAGGGAAGACAAGGACTCCCACCTACAGGTGATCCAGGAGGGTGGCTTTGAGAAGGACCACAATCTACACAGATCTTTCCCAGTTCTGCCCATTCCCATGCAACAGAATAAACACATAGGCCCTGCTTCAATGCCACACCATGGAAATAATCACATCCATCAGGATGCTGAGCATCACAAGAGCCTCTGACATGGGAGATGAGAGCAAACCACAGCTCCCCTCCGGCTTTGGGCTGCAGCTCTCAAGTGCACCACCACTTCCCTGGCTGGCTGCAGCAGCCACTGCTCATGTCAGTGAGGGAGGGTCGTGCACAGAAACATGAGGTGTTGGTGTGCAGTGCCAAAAGGTCCACCTGCAGCACCTCTCCTACCTCTTTCGGCATCTCCCGTGGGAAGAAGAAGTACGGCACTGCGGACAGGGCCACCAGGCTGGCTGCCACCAGGAACCCGAGCCACCAGGCACCGACCCACCGCGGGTTCTTGTGGGTGAGCTGCACTTCATCTGCCACACAAACAGAGAGATGGGCATCAAACCCACAGTGAAAACAGGGAGAGACTCCAGTGCACCAATGGCATGGTGGTGGGTGGCCCCTGTCACTCTGAACATCAATCACCTCCAAAGTGGTGGCTCCCAACCTGGGACCATCAGTTTTGGGGTCTGAGCAGCATTTGCCCCCGACTCATCCCATGGTGCTAAATCACAGTTCATTCTTTGCTATCACCAGGGTGTCCAAAAATCCATTTGGATGGATAGAACTGGGACAGGATGTCCTACAGCTGGAAAGCCAAAGGAAAGCATCCCCACCACAGAGGAGGGAAGATACCCATCTTGTGGAAAAGCTTGGATATACTCACTCAAGGGGATTAAGTCATGAGATCTGCCAATACAGAAGGAAAAATTCTTCCTGAAGTTTAAAATTAAGTTAATTAGTTACTTTTGGCACCTAAACCCCCTGGTTCAGTTGTTTAAAATCTGTCTACCTGCATAAGGATCCCCTGTTGGCAGCACGACTTGGACCCTGAAGTGGTGCCCACCACTTTGGTCTGTCACCCAGTGCCTGGTTTGCAGCTCAACCAAAGGCAGCTGATCTTTAAAAATGCTTTAATAAGGATTATATCTCATTCTCCTGTCTGTCTGACTCAGTTTTTCCAGCCTCCTCTCCTGCCATCCTCAGGGCACTCTGCCAGCAATAACATCCCCCATGGGGAGGAGATCTGGCACTACTAAAACGGGACATGCAGAAGCCACAATGCAAATTCACAACAGGGTGAGTCTGAACAAGAAATATTTCTCCAGAGAAAGATGATCCCTGTGGTAAGATGGCATTCCCATGAGCATATCCCAGGAAACAAGTCCTCCCAGGAAACTCTTCCTTGACTGTGAGGTTTAGGTAGAGCCACATCTGATCTCCCATCTCTAGAAGGGTTCCCTGATAAATACCAATTCATTTTTTTTTCCCAGGAAAATGACAGGTTACATTAGGTTTAGCACTGAGCTCACTAGCTTTTCCCAGCTGGCTGAAGATGCCTTTAGGCTGAAGGGAGCCCAATATAACCCGTCTAACCCTGCCCTTTGGCAGTGGGAAGCCCCTTATCCTATTCCCCCTTATCCTGCCCCTCCGGGCCATTGTCCAAAGTCCCTCTCCAGGCTTCTTGGAGCCACTTTAGGCACTGGAAGGGGCTCTACAGAGACTTCTGTTCTCCAAGCTGAATATCTGCTGTTAGCAACCGGGACAGAGCCTCTATTTTTCCAGGCCATCATTCAAGAACAGCCAAAAAGGAGACAACTACAAATATTTTAATAGCACACCTCAGGGAGCATCATTTGAAAACGAAATCCCTTTTGTGCTCCTTTCTTACCCTATCCAGCATTTCCCTTCTACTTGTTTCTACCTGTCTCCCATCCTACCCTTCCCTGCGCTTGGGATGGGGCCAGGGCTGGTACCCATTCTCCAGCTCCATCTTTCTTTCTCCTTCATGTATCTCCCTGGTTTTTGGTTATCCTCCACATTCCCACTGCTGGCTGGCAGCAAAACACTCCTGCCAGTGGTGCTGGCATATGGCAGAAAATTCACTGAAGGCTGAGAATCCTTCTCTCGGGGCAGGTTCACTCACCTCCGCTGACTTTGTCGATGTCCACGTAGAATCGCAGCATGGCAGAGCCCAGCATGAAAGCCACCCCTGGCCCAATGACAGTCACAGAGAACAGGATTCCTGCAGAGGGATGACAGCAGAGAGGGCTCAGCCCTGTGGGAAGGGACCACGGGGACAGGAGGTGCCTCAGGGGAGGATCAGGCTCCTCCGTGTCCGTGTCTCCAGCACAGCTTCCCTGGCAGCTTCCTCAGCACCTCCTCTCACTGAGTAACAGTCCCATCCTCCCTCCACTGGAAAGGTTTTACAAGGCTCAGACCTTTCCTGCCACTCTGCTTCAGCCTCCCGGAAAGACTGGAATACACCCAGGAACAAGATGTGCCTCTCAGCATAAGAAATCCAGGAAATGCCAAGGTTTTTTACAAGGTTAAGGAGATAAAAGTTATCAGCAAACTCTCCTGCATGAATCACTGATCAAAGACAGATCAACACGTGTAAGACTCAACTCCTGCCTTACATGTCGTCTTTTCAACTCTGGTTCAGAGGTTTGGATCATCTATCAGAGCAAAACCTGATGCTGTACTGCCAGGTTTTTGACAGCAATGACCTGGTTTTGATCCACCTTTGCTGTTCAATTCAATTCAATTCAATTCAATTCAATTCAATTCAATTCAATTCAATTCAATTCAATTCAATTCAATTCAATTCAATGTTATTCACAGATAACAGCTGGAAAGGACTAGAAGGAGCTGCAAAGACCATCTTGTCCATCCCACCACGCTGAGACATCCCTTTTAGGCCTGTGCCCAAGCTATTCTCCACCACCCTCTCTGCTGAAGGATATTCTCCCATCTCCCAGATGCTTCCTAGAATATTTTAATAATTTTTTAAAACTTTTATAATTTTTTAGCAATTCTTTAATTGTTTTAGCTTCCTATAATTTTCCTAACCGGGGTCTTCATCGCTGCACCTTAAACCCATCACTGCCTTTTGTGAACACAGAGATTTTTTCCTCTTCTCCTTCTTGAAGCCTTTTCAAGGAGGACATGGTTATTAAATCTGCCTCCAGGTTATCAGTCTCAGGCCAAAAATCCCAGTATTTCCCTCAAATCATGTTTTCCAGCAGTCCTGGTCTGTTTGTCCAAACTTGAAGCAGATAAACTCTTTTAGCAGAAACCTTCCCAGCACTGGGCAGAGCAGAAGGGCTTTAATAACCTCTGCTCTCATTAATACAAATTAGCACTGTCTGGCTTTGCCACCCACCTCATCCTGGCTTGTCCTCTTCCCACACCTTACCCAGATAGAGGGGGGAGTTCCTCTCGCTGGCGAAGTCATCAATGTAGGAGATCCCAAAGGGCTGGATGGGGACACCACCGATGCCCAGGAGGGCCTGGGCAATGAACATGACCAGGAGAACCTCGTGGTTCTCCCTGCTGGCACGGGGGGTGCAGGTGGCATCACTGAGGTTTGCCCAGGGCTCCGTGTCCCCAGGCTGGCACAGGTCAGTGGTGTTGCTGAACGTGCCTGGGGGTGACAAAGGAACAGGTCTAAGGAGCCTGTCTGGAGAAAGAGCTTCCCAAAGATAGGAGCATGCGGATAGTGACTCAGTACATCAGAGAATCAACCTGGCCTTGGACATTCCCAGGGATGGGGCAGCCACAGCTTCTCTGCCCAACCTGTGCCAGGGTCTCCCCACCCTCACAGCCAGGAATTCCTTCCTAATATCCCATCTAACCTTGCCCTCTGGTAGTGGGAAGCCATTCCCCCCTGCTCTGTCCCTCCGCCCCTTGTCCCAGGTCCCTCTTCAGTTCTCCTGGATCTCATTTAGGCACTGCAAGGGGCTCTAAGGTCTCCCTGGAGCCTTCTCTTCTCCAGGTGCACCCATTCAGCTCTTCCAGCCTGGCTCCAGAGCAGAGGAGCTCCATCCCTCAGAGCATTTCCATGGACTCCTCTGCACTCATTCCAGCAGCTCCACATCATTCTTATCTTATCCTTAGGTGTTGGATGGGAGAAAATACAAAATAATTGCAAAGATTACCATTCAGATATTCACAGGGATGGATGCACATGCCACAAGAAGCCACCTCCATTGAAGAAATGGAGCTGAGGTCACTTCCAGGACCTTTGATATGCCTTCCAAGAAAGGTAAACAAGCAAGACTGCAGGTTTAGGGAACAGCTACTCAGGAAATGAGAATTAATTTTACCCAGAAAAAGCTTACAAAGCTGCCTAAATGAAAGTGCTGATCCCAGCACCCTTGTCTTCCTCAAAATACTGAGCAGGGAGCTGGTGGTGCTTATAGCAGGATTTCCATGGCTATCCTCCAAATCTGTGGAACTCTGAGTACTCAGACACCAGGCCACCTGCACCAACATCCCTGAAACACGTGGCTAATTGCTTCCAAACTGTAATTAGCACCTGTCCCCTGTTTGCAGCCAAGATTTATTCACCTATTAAGTCTTCCTTTGATGCCTGTTGGAAAGTGGCACCTTTCTTCAGCTGGAAATCAGCTTTGGACAAACAGATCATTTCTGTGTGCACCACTCTCTGTGATGAGCTAGTGGAGGCTTCTAAAAGATTTGCTGGAGCAAAAGATTTGGAGATATGGGGAGGTAACAAGAAAGCGCTTTCCTCCTTTCTTTCTCTTCTCATCCCTTCACTTTCTTTTAGTGAGAAAATCCCAAAGCCATCCTGGTCTGTTCCCTCCATGAGTGGACTTCAGACAACAGCATTTCACCCACTGTGGTGAGTCAAACTCCTTCCCAGTCCTCCTGTTTCCATTTCATAGAGGGCTACGGGTGACAGAGCTCAAGAGATCTCATCTTTTCCACATTATAATAAGTTCATATGCATGAGAACCCATGGAATAGGAGAGCCTTGAAGGCTGGAGAAGACCTTCCTGGTGTCTGCTGTACATATGTGCAGAAAACAAGGGGAATCAGAGGCACAGCCTACGTTTGGACTGTTTCCATGCCCTTTCCCATGGCTCCCATGTCCCCTGGATCTGCTTCCCACCATCAGCTTTTACCTCTCTCTCAGGCCTAAAATTATTTCATTCTCAGAAAACCCAAATTCCTCGAGGACAGCCAACAGCTTTTAGCTCCCGACTCCTGCAGAGAAGGTAATTTTGTAATGGCTTCCCACTGCCAAAGGGCAGGGTGGGATGGGATACTGGGAAGGAATCCCTGGCTGGGAGGGTGGGCAGGCCTGGCACAGGTTGGGCAGAGAAGCTGTGGCTGCCCCATCCCTGGGAATGTCCAAGGCCAGGCTGGATGGGGCTTGGAGCAACCCAGGCTAGTGGAAGGTGTCCCTGCCCATGGAACTGGATGACCTTTAAGCTCCCTTCCAATCCAAACCATTGTGTGATTCTCTTATTATTTTGTCTTTCCACCCCAAAAGGCCTAAAATAAGGTCATAGAGCACTTACTGGCAACAGACTGGTCATACTCATAGGGCCCAGTTATGAAGTGGGGCAGAGACATGAGGAACCCAGCCAGGGACACAAGGATGGCACCGGCTCCAATGAAACGGGGTCTGTGCACTCGGCTCCCAAAGTAACTTATGAAAACAATCAGCAACGTGTTCCCAACCTGCAGCAGGACACAGAGAGCATGAGGTGTCACAGGGGAACGAGAGGAGCATGGGGAGAGCACGAGAAGAAAGCTGGTTTTCACCTCATTGAAGGAAGCAAGCAGCCCTGACGTCCGGCTGGAGAGGCCATACCGTCTCTCGATGGTCGAGATGGAGCTCTTCAGGTACCCGGAGACCAGGAGCTGGGAGAGCTGCAGGAGCCCGTGGCAGAAAACAAAGAACTGCCAACACACAAAGAGAGCATCCAGCATGGTTACTGAGAGCTGTAGCACAGCAACCTCCATCTCCAGAGAAAGGCACCATTATTGAACACAAACCTTGGACCACGATTGAAATATTACCCCTGCTCTGCCATCAAGTGAAATCTGAAATTAATACGGCTGTTAAATTGTGCTCTGCCAAAAACAACAATAGGGGCAATACCTGCAAGGAGGGTGTAATTTCTTCAACTGAAAAGTGGCTTTGAACAAACACATAATTTCAGTTGGCATGAAGCTTGTTTGTGCTGGCCTTGTCCCCAAGATGCAGCAGCAGAAATGGGAGGTTGCACAATATCCCCATCCAGCCAGAGGCAGACAGTCACCCCCAGTGCTGGGAGCATTTCTGGGACAGGAACAAGCCCTTCCAAACACAGCAACAAACAACTTCTTCGCAGAAAGTCGGGAGAAGGTCAGGGAGAATAATTCACACTGTTTTCTTTTCCTTCTTACAAAGCCCTGAATGTAAAGGACATCTCCTTTGGAAAATCTGACAGCTTTTTTCCACTTCCAGAAGGAAACCTTGGTCAAAGCCCATCGTGTCTCAGAAAACATCTGACCTCATTTCCTCCAGAGTTTGGGACGTGCAGGTGTTGGCTGCCCAGGCAAACACGTGGCTCGAGCTGCCCCACCATTCCAGAGAACAGAGTCCATCTCCTGGTCCTCTCACAGAAGCATTTCCCAAGTGTCAAGTGACCTGTCCAAAGAGGGGAGGGGCGGGATGGACCTCCCCTTTTTACACAGCTCTGCAAAGTATTCAGCAAAGCCAAGGAACTGGCAAGTCATCTCCTTCCCCACATGGCTCTCCACAGGCATCCTTCCACTGCCCAAAGGAGTGAAAAACACTGACCACCCCCAACATACCCTAAGGAGAGGGACACCCATCTCACTGTAGGACCTGCTGGATGCCCCTAGGGCCTCTCAGAGCTGCTGCCCTCAGCCTTGGATGATGCCCAGACCCTCAGAGTACTGTATTTTATAGACCTTTACCCACAGAGCAGGGCATTGCTCCAGCTCTATGTGTGTTGCAGCCAGCTCCCACCCAGAGGAGCTGCTCAGCCTGGCCTGGAATTCTGCTCCATCTCGTTCTGATCCAGAGCTGAAATGGGGTCACTGCCAAACTGGGCTGCTCTGTCAGCCAGAGGAGCATTTACAGCATGAAAAGGGACAAAGAGAATGGTCAAGCCCCCTTGAGTCCCTGAAACCTGCAGTGCTGGGGTATGGTTACCACCACCCAAAGTGATGGGTTGGCATCGTGCAAACCAGGATGCAATCCAGGACCTTCCCCCTTCCAGGCTCATGTCACCTCTGATGGATGCAATGTGTCTGGACCAGGAAAATGTCACTCAGCCAAAGGAAAGCTTCTGCAGGGTCAGCTTTGCCAAAACTCCCACGTTCCTACAAGGCACTGGCTATGTCCAGGCTCTATTTCCTGAATCCATGAGTTCAGATGGAAAGGTTGAAGCCAGATTCATTCATTCCAGGCAAACACAGCACACAGCCCAGTGTGTGTCCAAATCTAGGACCTTCACATCATGTTGGTTTATATCTGCCCAGCAGCTGCCCACCACTGCCCCACGTCCTCTTCAGCTCAGGAAGACAAAATGGGTTTGTGAATGTGGTGTTTTATTCTCCCTTGTCTGGGCAGAGTTAAAGCACAGAGAAGAGAGAGGGCCATGCAAAGGACCTGCAGTGGGCAAGCTCTGGGGCTGTTTGCTGTCAGCCATCAGATCACAGCATGGCCAGTCTTCTGCCAGGGAAAGAAAGGACACACTCCTGCACTTTGGATCTGCTGGACTGGTGGGGCTGGTCTGGGTGTGATGGGCTACCCCAGCTGTCAACCTGGGCCTGCAGACACCAACCTATTCCCAAGACCTGTGTCTTCCCAGTAGGACGAAGTCAGGAGCACCCTCAGAGCTGGGTGCTCCCAGCAGCAACCCCCAGCTCAGCTCTCTGGCACCTCCCTCCCATGGAAGGGCCAAGACGTGCTTGTAACATCTCCCCTCTACCTCAGCAGAATTGAAACTCAGAGAATCCAAAGGAGCACTTCTGTAGGCTGAGGAGGAAGGAAGGGAGAGGTTTTGTAATGGCTCTTCTAAATAAACATCTGTGAAGCGTTATTAGAAGAACCTGTGTTGAGATGACACCAAACACCTGGATCAGGGACAGGGGGAGCCTGATACCCAAAATAACCCCCTTCCAGTGCCACGGTGCAGAACAACCTTCCCCCTCCAGAGCTGTGCCACCATAGTGAGGCACAGAGAGTGCTCCAGGCATCTTCCCAGCAGGAAGGGCAGCATCCCTACAAGGTCTTTGGTGAGGTGCCCTCGCCCACAGGCAATGATGTCCCAGCCCACTGTCCACACCCTCCACAACCAGCTCTGGGATGAGTGCAGCTCCACTCAGCCCCGTGTCAAAGGAGGAGTTATTCTGCAATAAATTGGCTGGTTTTCCACTTTTCCAGACAATTTTTAACATATTCTCACAGGCTTTGCTCTGCTAAGCCTTGCACCACATTGGCAAGGTGTTGCTGCTCCCACTCCACATGTGCAAGAGAACAGAGAAACACACTCAGTCCTACATAGCCAGTAAATTGCAGACCTGGGGATTAAACACCAACATTTCCTCTCTTGGTGGTCCAAAAAAAAAATTTCTGACAAAGCTTCCACGTGTTTCTAGTGTTGATTGTGCAGTTTGGCAACACATCCTCCCCATGAGGGCTCTGAAAGCTGCACACACTGTCCTGCCCCAGCTGGCACAGGGAAGTCCCAACCACGCTGTTTCCATGTGTTTGGGAGACTTCGGCTGCTATTTTAAGGAAGAGATTTGTGCCTTAGCACATGATAAAATCCTGTGCACTGGTCTATGCT
Source organism: Scytalopus superciliaris (assembly GCA_013400415.1). Lineage (NCBI taxonomy): Eukaryota > Metazoa > Chordata > Aves > Passeriformes > Rhinocryptidae > Scytalopus > Scytalopus superciliaris. The sequence continues at coordinate 190,368 of VXBX01006779.1, forward strand.
TACAGAAAAAGGGTCTGGGAGGAATCAGCCTGCTCCAGTTTAAGCCAAACCGGTTTGGTTGGGTGTGTAGTTAGAAGGGACCTTAATTCTCATCCATTTTCAACCCCTGCCATGGGCAGGGACACCTCCCACTAGCCCAGGTTGTTCGAAGCCCTGTCCAGCCTGGCCTTGGGGCAGCCACAGCTTCTCTGCCCAACCTGTGCCAGGTCCTGCCCACCCTCCCAGGGAAGAATTTTCTTCCTAGTATCTAATCTAAATTTTAATTCTCCTTGAAGACAAAACAAGACAGTTTTTAGTTATGCCCCTCAGCTGCATTTTGACACGTGGCAACTAGTTTTTGTGACACATTCTCTGGAGATATAAATACATATAAAAACTGCAGTGCTGTGATTTTTGGTCCTCCAGCCACTTCAAACACAAAAACCACATTGTGCAACGGTTTTGTGTTTCTGCAAGAGCCATTCAAACCCTGGACTGGAAGTTTTGTTTTCTGAAAAAGTCATTTAGAAACCGGACAGGATGACCTAAGTTCTTGAAAAAAACCGAGAGATCTGGGGAAAACATCCTGTGCTGAGGATAACTGTGTGAGGATAATGCATGGTCAGCTCTGTCTTGGGGGTGAAAACAAGTCTCTCAAGAGGAATCTTAAGCCTTTAACACCAGCTGTCACCTTTTGCTCTACCAAGCTGGTGAGACTCTCTAACAAGCCAAGTAATTGGCTTCCAACTACACCGAATGTAGTAGTTAATTAATGATAATGCTGTCATTACTGATAAAATGCAATTATTGAGCCAGAAGGGAGCAAAGCAGATGCTTCAGGACAGAGGGAGCCACCCCAGATCCAGCCTGTAGTTCTGCAGAGCTCCTCAAACACTTGCCTGGAGGACTTGGGGTTGCCCCAAGTCCAAGAGGATGTAAGACTTTGAAGAATGGCTTCCCACTGCCAGAGGGCAGGGTTAGATGGGATAATGGGAATAAATCCTTCCCTGTGAAGGTGAGGAGGCCCTGGCACAGGTTATTCTATGGATGGCCCATTGCTGGAAGTGTCCAAGGCCAGGCTGGATGGGGCTTGGAGCAACCTAGGCTAGTGGAAGGTGTCCCTGCCCATGGCAGGGGGGTGGAATGAGATGACATTTAAGGTCCTTCCCAACCCAAACCATTCTGTGACTCTATGAAGTCAAATACTGCAGAACCTGGAAGTTAAACCTGCACTGCAAAGTTGCTGTCCCACCACTCGCTCTCGGATGGAATGCACAGCTCCACATGGAATGGTGCCTCTGCCATGGGAAGCACACAGAGCATTTTCCAAACATACCTGGTAATCAGAAACCCTCTCAATGTCTTTGCAGAAAGCCGAACTCCTCTTTGCCAGGCCAGTAATCTGAGGGGGCATTACAGAAAGCAAGATGGTATTTACCTTGATACTGAGAAATGGGCTCCTGCAGAGTGTTTTCCGGGACGGATCCGGGGAGCTGCTCTTGGTAACGGTGCTTGTCATTCTGCCAGGCCTGCCAAAATAATTCAGCACAGTGCTCAGTTGCTCTGCTTGAATTGCCCTTGCTCAGCACAGCAAGATGTTGTCGTGCTCTGCAAACACCCACACAACCGGCACAGGAAACTACTAATTATTCCTGGGTTCCATTTTCTTGGAGCACTTTGCTTCTGCAAAGCAATAAAGCAGCAAAACACTCATCACCAGGAGATCTGAGAGGTTAAATACTGGCGCACAGAATCAAGGGCAATATCGGAAAACATTGCCTGGGTACAAATAATTAACCTGGGTGGCGGGGCAGAGTGCACATGGCAGCAGATAAAAGCCTGGGAAATGCAACTGGCAAAGCTGATGGTTGTGCTGCCGTCCAGAAGGACCTCAACAGGCTGGAGAAATGGGCATTCAGGGATGTCAGTGGGTTGGAGAAATGGGCACCCAAAGAAATCTCAAAGGGATGGAGAAAAGGGCATTGAGTGATCTCAGTAGGCTGGAGAAATGGGCATCCAGAGAGATGTAAAAGGGATGGAGAAAAGGGCACTGAGGGACGCAAATGGGCTGGAGAAGTGGGCACCTAAATTTAACAATGCAAAGAAATCCGTGGGAAGCCGCCACTGCCCCCCCTGCAGAGCTGACCTCCTTCCCTTCTCCATGGACTCTCAGTCCCCTCTCCCTGAGTGATCTGTGATGTCTTTGCTGGGGTTTTAGTACCCAGGCTTCCTGCTCAGGAAGCTGCATTGTTTTGGAGGCACGTTAAAGCCATTAGTCTTTAAATTCAGCACACTCTAATAGATATTTTCATCTCTGCAAGCACTAAGGCAAATGGGGTGAAAGGCTTTCCATTATTATTTTGTGTAATTCTATTTCCCCCATGATGAGAAGCAAAGGAGCGAGGGCGGTAGCCTCAAACAAATTAACAAATGCAGGGGTTGATGAAAATTCTAGCAGGAGGAGACTGTCTTAACTGTGGTGTTTATAAACCCTTAAGCACAGTGCACAGGAGAGGTAAATTCCAGACGGAAACTGCTCATCCCTGAGTTACAAGCTCCACAGCATCCTCTGCAAAAAGCAATTGCTGCCCTCAGTCCCATTTCAAGAGATACTGCTGCAACAAAATCCAGGGTGGGATCAATAAAGAAAATTTGGTCATAAACCAAAGCAGCCATGAAAAGCTCCCCTGAACCCGTGGAGGGTTCAGCAGTGCTGGAGCAAAAGCACTTGCCTGTTTCCAGAGCAGGGGGTCTGATACCCTGACTCTGGAGCTCTGCTGGGCTGAGTTATTTACAGCCACTGAATTTGAGCCCTTGAAAGCTCGGGGGTGACACAGTGGGAACAAAACAGGTGGAAAACCAAAGGGAGGAAACCAAAAGGAGCCTAAGCCTGGATTTACAGGGATGGGCATGTTCATGGAGCTGGAAACCACTGCAGGCTTAATGCCCTAGTTAACTATGTTAATGTCTTTGCCAGCCCTCCTCACCAAAGATTCATTTAGTTAGACCTGCAAACCACAAACCCCATGGTATGCAGGAGTATTTTGGTCCTCCTGCCCATCCATTCCAGGCCCTGCTTTAAACGTGTGCGCCCTTTAACCCTTCGGGGTGTCCAGGAAGCTGCAATACCCGGGATTAGTCTAAGCTCTTCCCTAGTCAGCTTTCAGAGTCTTATTGGGAGGAGAAGATGCACCAGTAGATATGTTTTCACTAATGCCTACCCAAGCAGGGGATAAAAGCCCCTCACCCTTTGCCATGCACTGGAATGTTCCCAGATTTCCTGCACTGCTCTGGAGGAACTCAGTTCTTCTTTCCTCGGGGTTGTCCTTTGCATTAAGGACAACCCCCGCCACCTGGCAGCAGCCAAGGATACACAGCCATGTCTGGCTCCATCCCACCATCCACACCTTCACCTCAGCTCCACTGAGGTGTCCTGCTTCCAGTATTGCCCACGGAAGAGAGAATGTGGCTGAACCCCAAGGGGAAATGCTCAGCAGAGATTTCAAACGCTGCAGAGGTTTGCCAGCAGCTCAGAATGAGGATAAACTTATTAAATCCCATGAATCCACAACACTCCTTGAAGAATAGGAGGAAGCAGAAAAGTACTTTGATCTAGTAAAAAAGACAAAGAGCAAATAAAAGAGAAAGGCAGATAAGACTTAACTGATTTTAAAAAAATATTGCAGGAAGCAGCAGCACACAAAGGCCAGTCTCTTGTGCTTGTTCCCATCGACTGGGTCAAGCCTAGAGGTGGCAGCATCCTCTGGGGATGGCACTGGCTTGGCAAGGGCCACATTCTTCTTCATCTCTGGATGGAAGGAAGGATTATTTTCATTTAATGCAATTTCTCCCAGGTAAGTTCAATATGTCTGACTGAATCTGCTCCTCTGCAGGAAGGAGGCAGGATAGGATTAGTGCTGCAGGCTGGGCACTGCAGGGGAAGGAGGGAAAAGAGGGATGAGATAGCAAATCCCTGAAGATATCCCCATGTCAGGGGAAGGAGAGAGAAGAAAGAGCAAAACCAAGGGGACTGAGGGACACACCTGCCTGTACCAGACCTGCAACCCTCAGCTCCCTGATGGCCCAAGTCTCCTCCAGCACTCCAAAAAGGAAGACACACAGTGGGAATTGCTATTCCTACCTTGCTCCAGGCATCCCAGCACATTTGCCATGGAGCATGGGAAAAGGTGAGAAATAGTCAGCCCTGGAGTGGCACCCCTGGATTCCAGAGACCTGACCCAACCACGTTCCCAGCCCAGGCCTGCAGGATCAGAGCCAACAGCACCCACTTCCCAGCCTGGACTCCAGAGCAAGCTGCTTCCCATCTTTGTGCCTCAGCTTCCCCAGGAACAAGTCAGGGAATAGATACCATCCCAACTACCTGTCAGAAGTGTTTGGAGAGCAGTGGGTGGACTGGGCCAGGCACAGGCTGTGGGTTGTGACACCAGGGGCTGACTTTTGCCAAGGCTGAAGCATCTTGCAAAGGCCTTTTGGGTGCCTGAGGCACCATGAGGGAGATGACTTTGGTCTGCAAGGCCAGGCTCCGGCAGACATGGATGGGAAGGGATATCTAAGAAACACAACAGTGGGGCAAGGAGGCATGGCAAAGGCACATTTTTCCCTGAACACATGCCATAGCAGCTCTTCCATTCTCCATGGATGGCAAGCAGAGACAGTACAGCACCTGCACCCCCTCACACCTCTCAGAGCAGCCAGGTGCTCCCTTGGAGTGTTTTCATCCCAACACTTTGCTTTCCATCCTTTTTTCCCCTTTTTGATCATGACAAGTGAAGCCCCACAGCAAAGTCACCGTCCCCAGTGTTTGGGCACTGCTCCCTCGTGCACAGGGCAGGGGTGTTATCCCAGCCTAGCCAGTGTTTGTAATGTCAAATGCTGCTCTCTCAGGTGTCTTTCACCTTTTCTCCCCCAAATCGCAGGAGCATGAAACTCATTTGTTAGGGAGACACAGACAGGGAGAGGCTGGTGCAGGGTGGGACACAGGGTGGGACACAGGGTGACAGGCAGGGGTGGCAGGGTCTGACAGTGAATGTTGGCACTGACCCTGACACAAAGCCCTTTGAAACCAACGCTGCACCCTGATGGAGCAGAAAATTGTTCCTGCGAGGAACTCTCAAGCAAAACTGTTTCTCCCACAGAATAAAGAGGGACTTTCTGTGCTCAAGTGGTGTGTGTAGGAGCCTGGGGGGTGCACAGCTGGCCAGGTTTCACCAGGGCTCACCTCTGATGTTGTGAGTGCAGGGGCTTGGTGGCAGCTGTGTCCCCAAGGGTTGTACTCATACACAAGGGAAGGTGATGGATGGATGGATGGATGGATGGATGGATAGATGGATAGATGGTTGTTCAGACAGCAAAGGTGCCTGATGCTGCAGATCCATCAGCTGTTATTACTCCATCAACTATAGGTGAAGGATTTGTCCCTCCAACTCTGTTTTCTCCCCAGTTCTGTCTTGGGTCATTGTATCTGGCACAACAAACCCTGCGTGTAGTGGGCACAAGGAGCTCAGCTTGGAGAGGCAGCAGCTCAGTCCCACACCAACTGATGCCATAAAATATTGCCATTAATTCCAGCCTTGCCCTTGCTTGCCTGACACCTCCTCACTGCTCCCAGGGGTCTGCAAAGTGGCAGAGCAGGGAGCTACAGTCTGGGGAATTACCCTCATCTGTACAGAGTTCGGGAATATAATCACAGATGGGTTGGGTTGGGTTGGGAGGGATGTTAAAGCCCATCTCATTCCATCCCCTGTCATGGGCAGGGACACCTTCCACTAGCCCAGGTTGCTCCAGCCTGGCCTTGGACACTCCCGGGGATCCAGGGGCAGCCACAGCTTCTCTGCCCAACCTGTGCCAGGGCCTGCCCACCCTCACAGGGAAGGATTTCTTCCCAGTATCCCATTCAACCCTGCCCTCTGGCAGTTGGAAAGCCATTCCCCCTTATCCTGGCACTCCATGACTATATCTGAGATAATCTCATCGACCTTTGCAGCGCAGATTAAGATGCTCCACTTGTCCCCACGCTGCCCTTTCCTTGACACCAGGGCAGCAGAAATCCCTCCAAACCTCTGCCAGCTTCTCTAGGACCTGCACAATTGTCCTGGCTGCCACAGCAGGGGACTGGGCTCGGTTCCACCAGCATCCTTTCCCATTCCCAAGGACATAAATCTATCCAACATCTTTATTAATGGCAGCTCCTGTGAGCTGAGCAAGGAAAAGCACCCGCTGGGCTCAGCGGAGCACGAGTAAATAACACCGAATGTAACACAGCAAATTAAATCCCAGCAGGGGAGTCGAAATGCCAGCAAATATTCCGTAATCTGTCTTCCTTCTGCAGGATAATTTTCATTCACTGGCAGTAAAACTGGGATGGCGTCAGTGTCTGTATTTATGAGTGTGCCTGTGTTAAAGGGGAAGCTGGTTTGGAAAACGTGGAGGCAAAGATGCTTTTTAATACAACAGGAAGAAAAGACAGTGGATACACATCATGCCCTCCCTGGAAAAAGACTGAGGGAGGAAGAAAGGATGCAGAGGTGCATGCAAAAAGCCGTTTCTATCTTGCACCAACTGGCAAAAAGAAAGTGAAAATGAGATTAGCTGAGCTCAGTGACTCTGTGTAAGGAGCAATGGGCACAGACAACACACCCCGGAAACCTTACAAGAAGGTAGACAGAAAGAAAGGTGTTACTGGAAGTTAAAAGATTAGAAGAAAGAGGAAAACTGGTGTTGAAATGCATGGCAATGAGGGAGAGGCGCCAGCCCTGCTCTGGCACAGGGCATGACTGGCTGCCCTCCTGAGGCCCATGCCAGCCCTGACCCTTTTGGGAAGGATGAAACCCCCCTCCCCATTTCTGTGAAGAGGTCTCACAGAGCTCCCTGCTCTCCTTGGCACACACTGCCAGACGCAGGAGCCCCTCTTGGAAGGGTCCTCACTTCCTCCAGCACTGCAAGATCTGTTGAAGGAGCTGGAGGTCACCTGGAGGTATCAAAACAGAGATGGAACCTCTCACACCATCCCCTGTGGATGGGGCAGCCACAGATTCTCTGGGCAACCTGTGCCAGGGCCTTCCCACTGTCATAGCCAGGGGTTCCTTCCCAATATCCCATCTTACCCTGCTGTCTGTCCCAAGTCCCTCTCCAGCTCTCCTGGATCCCCTTTAGGTACTGGAAGGGGCTCTCAGGTCTCCTTGGAGCCTTCCCTTCTCCAGGTGAATCCCCCCAGCTCTCCCAGCCTGCCTCCAGAGCAGAGAGGCTCCAGCCCTGGAGCATCTCTGGGGCCTCTTCTGGACTCACTCCAGCAGCTCCACATCCTCCCGATGCTGAGGACCCCAAGTTGGAGGCAGCTCCGCAAGTGGGGTCTCACCTAAGCAGTGCAGAGGGGCAGAATCCTCCCCTCCCTGCTGCCCCCACTGTGGGATCAGCCCAGGGCACAGGGGGGTTCTGGGGTCCCAGAGCACATGGCTGGGGCATGCTCAGCTTTCTGTGCACCACCAAACCCTTCTCCACAGGGCTGCTCTGCTTCCATTCCCACATCCTTGCAAGGCAGCCCCATCACACCGGCTGGGCTGACTTTTCCTTCCAGAGGGTAAAGTACCCAAACGCAGCGGTGGCAGAAGGAAGGAATGGCAGCTGAGGGAGGTGTTGTGCAGTTACATAAGCAGCCAGCCTGGGAATTGCATCATTTCATGAATCACTTGCTCAGTTTCGTTTGCAAACGCTGCCCAGGGCTCAGAATCCACTAGGCTCTCCTCCCACCCCCACATCCCCTACTCACCGTGTTGCTCCTGCTGCTTCCCAAGCTTTCATGGGATGCATCCCATTCTGTGCACAAGCAGCATCCCATTAAACCTCCTGCCCTTGTTCCTCCCCTTGTGACCTCTGGGTTCGTTTGTGCTGGCAGTTGTGCTGTGTCAGAGCAGCTCAGCTCAAGGATGTGTAAGACGTTTGCCAGAGCAGGATCTCAGGACTTTGCAAGTTTTACTCCTCCTCTGTGAGGTTTTATGCAGTATATTGAATAAAAAAGTCAGCTCTCTCCTCTGGATCATGCCAGATGCTGAATATAGTCCTGATGGGGATGAACAGATGTGGTGAGTACTACAGAAAACCCATGTCTTGTGTCCTCAGTGGGGATTTTCTATTTTAGCAACACCTTCTGTGTGTTTGGCAGGGAATTAGTCCCTGCTTCAAGCAGCTGAAAACCCTTGGATAGGAGTTAAAATGATGAATGAAGTATAAAGAGTCCATTCCCCAGCAGGGACCTGCCTTTCCATAGGCTGCAGACAGTGCTTGGCTCTATGGACAAAGACCTGCCAATATAAGTCTGATCCCAAACCAGAGTTTTCCTGATTTGGGGTTTTACACACCACAAATACCTTCCTGCTATTTCCTCTTGCTCTATACTTCCCTACTTTGGACAGGGGTGAAAATTGGGAAAAATACAGAATTTTTGCTGAGTCTTTCTGAAGAGTTGCAAGACTTGGCAGTACATGGAGCAGCTGGAGGAAACAGGCAGAGCCCGAGAGGTTTCAGCAAGAGACAGATGCAGTCATGCTCCAATGAGAAAAACTAACTTTTAGAAGGGGAAGCTATTGCAAAATGAGGAGCAGGAGCCACTGCAAAATCCTCGTGCCTTGAACACACAGCCTGAGTGAAAACCCCAGCAGCTCCCTTGAGCTGAGGCTTCCTGGAGAAATCCGAAAGTTGCTTGCTATGTATTATCTGGAACTTTCAAAAAAACCCCTACAAACCCAGCATTCTCCATGTGCACACACAGTCTGCCCAAGGCCAGGACCTGCTCCCCCACACTGATGCTGAGTATTCCATGAGAAGCACATACACTCCAATTCTCTTCTTTCCTATCCATTTATGTCCATGGGACATACAAGGGCAGCTCTTTTCTCCCTCCACACTAACCCTGAGATAAACAAGCAGAGCATCCCCAGAAGTTTGGGGGAGACCAGTAAGATTTGCTTGGGCAGGAGCTGGGAACGCTGCTGGCCACCTGCACCCAAAGAGGGATGGATGGAAGAGCAGGAGCTGGGAAATGCTGCTGCCATGAAAGGGAACTAAGCACAGCTGAGGAGAAGTGAGAAACTCCCTTAGCCAGCAAGAGAGGAGCTGGTTACAAACATCAGGAGGAAACACTGCGGGTAGGAGAGAATTGGTGATATTTTGGGGCGATGATGGGACAAGGAGCAAGTGCTGGAGCAAAGCCCCACCTTGGAGCAGCCATTGGAGGCTGGAGCTGGAACAGGAAAAGGAGGAACTGCTCACATTTTGGGCAGCAGGGGGAATTAATTCATGTCCTTCTTCCATTATTTAATATTAATGGACTACAAAGTCATCTGTATCATGGAGGGATGTTGGTTCTTTTCTTTCTGCTGCCAGGTGTTTCACACCCTTTGGAAGAGGCATCTCCTTTTCACCCCAAGGGCAGTTCAGGGCTGGCACATTCAGATGGGTCAAGAAATTCCAGTGAAAATGGAGACTATTTTCTGGAAGTCCCCAGGCCTGCAGCTGGAGCCACATCTGGCCCCAGCCAAACTGCCTGACAGCAACAAGCCCTTTCCTGTATCCCTGGGAGCGATCTTGTCCTGGGGTTTCTCCAGCTATCCACTCGCTATCAATTTTCCCCAGATGACATTTCAGACCCTTGTGGTGTTTGAGTCGTGTTTCAAATCAGAAATTCCCCTCGTTCCCTGCTGTGTCTTACACACCATCTCAATTTCTTTAGAAAAGGAACATTTCCAAAGCCTAGGGCTAATGACAGGTCCGGGGATGGGTCATGAAGCTCCCAAGCCATCCCTCAAGTCCATATTTAGCCAAATCATGGCTCAACACACGGAAAATAGCATCCACCTCAAGCCAGGGCACATGCAGCGGGTTCAGGATAAGCTGAGATGTGTTGCTGAGCTGCAGCACGGGGCATACCAGTACTTCCAGTGAACCACTGGGACCAAACTGGGAGTCGAGAACGACGGAGAAGGGGAGGTTGGCATCTATTTTTGACCAGACCAAGGTCCCACAGAGGCAGCAGCTCAGCCCTGAGCACGGGGATTGTGCCCAGGTTAAGCCTGCACATCTTCTGAGCAACATCACAAAAGAAGAGATGCTCATCGGGTGGGCTCTGGGCACAGCAGCACAAAGGCTTCCCTGCCTTTGCCCGGCGTTAACCCTTTCCTGCTCCCAAATTGCTCAGAGCCAGCAGGTCACAGCAATTTGTGGAACCACCAGGGGGATCCTGCTCGGGATCGCTGGGAAGTTCTGGTGGAACTGGGAGAGCTCTGAGGTCCCTCCAGACCCAAATCATCCCATGATTTTATGGATCGGTTCCCCTCCCAAGCAATGCACCGCTGGAGAAGCCGGGGCTTGGCCAGGGTGCCTCTGTGCCAGCCCAGGCACAGGTCGGGTCCGTGCCCTCCTGGCATCTCCGTAAGATCTGGGCTGGAAAGAGGCGTTGCAGTGAGAGAAGCATAACTGTTAAGAGAAACTGACGGCGGCAGGCTCAGCATTGGGAAAACTGGGAAAACTCCCTGCAAAGGGAGAAATAAGTGGAGCTGTCTCATTGGGAAATAAAGCCCTTAAATAAATAAGCGCAGAGAGGAAGCGACAAAGCACGTGCAGAAAGCCGGCACGGACAGGCGTGTGTCACTCCTTGTTTTTTCCCCTTTCACCTTTTAAGTTGCTGGGGAAATCCAGCTCCCCTGCCAAAGTGGTTCAAGGAGCCTTGCAAAACAAGCCGGGGAAGAGCAGCCTGAGAAACTTCACCTTTCCCAAACCCTAAAGCCGGGAGGCAGCCCCCGAGCTCGGGACCAAAGTCCTCCTCAGCATCTCCTCGAAGCGAGCAGGTGCTGCCATACTCACAATTCCAGGACTCTCCCGATCGCAATCCCACTGCGCTGGGAGCGACACGATTCCCCTGCCAGCAGCTGCTGGGGCCATTCACTTTTCCTTGTCGGGCTGGAGGTGGAGATGGGCGTGTGGAGGTGGGGCTTCGGCTGCGATCTCAAAAACCGGAGCACTTTTCAAACAGAACTTTTGCAATCCCTTTCCAAAGGATTTGTCTTATTTTTGGTTTTTTTTGCCTTCTCCCGGAGCTGCAATCCCAACCCACAGAGCCGCCCGTGTGGTTTGCTGATCCAGGGCTTTGTGAGCTGCTTACACAGCCCCAGTCCAAACTGGTCTGGGCTCCCTCCCCATTCCCTGGCTTCAGTCCCCTCTCGACGCTAAGGTCCTTTCCTTATTCCCTTTTCCTAAATGCCCATTCCTCCAGGGCATTTCCCTTCCATTCATTTTCTTATTCAGTTCGCTTTATCTGCATTTCTTTCTGTGAATTGTGAAGCTGTGGTGTAATCCTGGGATTTGTGAAAGGGAAACTTTGTTTATCTAACCCCGGACTATTTATTTCTTACTAAGTGTCCCCAGGACTCTCTTGCTCTGAGCACCAAAGTGTTTCCAGGGGAGAACTGGAGTTAAAAAAACAAGTGGCCTCAGTTAAAACTGCAAAGAAAAATAGGGATTCCTCCCTTTGGGGTTCTTGTGGTGCCTCTGGATGTCTGGGTTGCACGTGGGAATGTGACCTGTGCGTGCCTGCAGTGCCATGGATGGAGCTGGCCCTGACCCTGGTCCTGGCTTTCCTTGGGCTGCAGGGAGATCAGTCATGGAAGGGTTTGGATTTGGAGGGACTACAGAGCTCGCCCAGTTCCACCGCCGTGCCAGAGGCAGGGTCACCTTCCACCAGCCCTTCCCAGGAATTCCGAGCAGGATCTCACTGGTGGTACCACAAAACTGCTGTGATCTGCTGGCTCTGAGCGATCTGGGGGCAGGGAGCAGGAAAGGTGGGAAGCCTTTGTTTTGCTGTGGAGGGAATCTGCCAACAGTCGGAGATGAGGGACTGCATCCCTTCCTTTGTTATGCACATTGACTGCTCCGGACAGGTTTGGGCTTAACGGGGACACAAACCCGACATTCAGGGCTGAGCTGCTTCCTCTGCCTGCTCCTGCCAGCACCCTGTGGAGCTTTTCCTTAGCTGGAGAGGTCTGGGAGCAGCAGGCTTCTTGTTTCCTCCTGGCTCTTGCAAATGCTGGAGCTGGTGTGTCCCTGAAAGCTTTAGGAGTGGGCATATTCCCCTGGGAGCCAGCCGTAGGACCAGCTTGTCCCTCCTGAAACCCTGATTCTTGAATTTGAGGTGAGATAAAAATGCTATAAGAATAATCAATGGGAGAATCAATCCTTTTCCAGTGGGAAGCCATTCCCCCTTGTCCTGTCCTTTCAGGTCCTTGTGCAAAGTCCCTCTCCAGCTCTCTTGGAGCCCTTTTAGGCACTGGAAGGGGCTCTCGGGTCTCCCTGGAGACTTCTCTTCTCCAGCTCTCCCAGGGGCACGCTGAACATCAGTGCTGTAGGCTGTCTCATCTGCAAACAGGTGCACAAACACAGCTGAGGTTTGCCCAGGGCAAATCCACACTTGGAATTCATGAAGTTGCAGCCTGGAGACCAGGACAGCTGCGAAGTCACATCCGAGGGGAATATAAGGTACTGAGGGAGATGGAGAGCCCTTAGGTGAGTTCCCTGTTCTCTTTTCATCCCAAAAGCCACAAGAAGCTCTCAGATGAAATCTCCAAATGGGATATATTCCAAACTCAGGGTCGTGGTGCAGCAGGAGCACCTGGCATTCCTTGTTGGGGGTCTAATGGATGGGGCGACCAACAGGACAAGCTGGGTGGAGGGAATTGATGTTTCCAAAGGGAAGATTATCTTCTTCCTTTGCATGAGCTCATTAAATAATAATTAAACAACCACTTTATTAACTCTGTCAGCTGAGCAGGAGACAGCCAACCCAGTGTGTCCCAATGCCCTCTGTGCCCAAGTGACCCCGAACAGTCCTGCCAAGCAGGGCTGCACCAATCAGATAATGCACTGCAGAGAAAATAAACATTATCCCCTCTCATTGGCTCTGTGGTGTCTCAGGAAGGCATTATTAGCTTGAAAACCCATATTATTAGCATTTTACAGCTGCAGGGTTCCGTTCTTCCCAGGAAGGCTGTGTGGTGAGGCACAGACAGTCCTGGGGGAACCAGAAAACCGCAAAACTGCTCATTTGGGGGTGGGAGGTAAGAGCTCCTTGAGGAGGGGCAGGAGGAGACTGGCCAGCTGCAGAGGAGCATGAGACAGGCACCCAGAATTGCCAGGATGAGGGAGATCCTCACCATTCCTGCCTAGAGAGCGGCTGGAAAATGTGGACACCTCTTCCAGCAGGAATATCACGCTGGGATATTGCATGAAAGGAGAGCACCATCTATTGACTGCTTTTCTCCAGAACCTCGTTTGGGGCTGCTCTGAGCTGGCCCACCTGCAAGTCCTGCTCCATCCCAGGTCCAGGGTGCTGGCCAGAGCATCCTTATCCCACTGATCCAAGGTGGCTCCTCGCATGCCCATGGTCTCCCCAAAAGCTGCTCATCCATTCAAGGCCAGGTTGGATGGGGCTTGGAGCAACCTGGTCTAGTGGAAGGTGTCCCTGCCCACGGCAGGGGGTGGAACGAGATGAACTTTAAAATCCCTTCAACTCAAACCGTGTGATTCTAAAAAGCCTACGAACTCCTTGGAAAGAAAGTGTTTCTCCTGGTGCTGTAACCTCGTGTCTCCCAGAGGCATCTCCTGCCCGCTGCTGCCGCTTTCTGGCCAAAGCTTTTCTGCAGCTCTTTCAGCTTTTAGGTCGTTTCAAGCCTTTGACCCTCAAATATTTGGACATGCAGACCCTGAGTGAGTGAAAAGAATAATTCCTATTAAAAACCAAGCATTCAGAAAGTCCTGGTGACTAAAACCTGAGTGGGTGACATGAAGTGCTCAGCCAGGTGAGGGGTGTTAAAGCTTCTGGAGGATGTGGAGGGGGGACTATTCCTTGGAACACTTAAAAGCAATTTGCAGGAAATGATAGCAGCACTTATCTTGTGCAGAGATTACAAAATCTCATGTGTCTGAGCTTAGAGATGTCCACGGATGAATAAACTGAAGTTTCCAGCCTGGAAAGAGCCTCATTAGGAAATCCATATTTTCCCAGGTTCTACTGCTTAGTCCAGCTCTGCTCTTGGTCCAGGACTAAAACTGGGATTGCAGAGGAGCAGCTCAGTGTCCTGCATGGGAAATGGGACACCTCTCCACTGATCCTTTTCTGCATGTGGAGTTGGGAAAAAAACAGCTGGATTAGGGCTGAGATTTTCCATCTGGGCTCTACAGACGTCTTGCAGAGGGCCGGCCAAAAACTGGGACACAAACGTTTGGAATTCTGCAGAAATTGTTTGCAGAGTGGAGATCAGACTGGGTGGCTAGAACGAGCTCCCCTGCTTTTATATGTTTTTGGGGTTGTTTTCTCAATCCCTGCCTCAAACCTGTCTTTTCTTGTGTGTAGGAGCTGCACTGAGAGCTGTTATCAGCACCCTCAGGGATGTTGATGCTGAAGCCCAGAAGAGGAAGATCAAAACGGGTTGAATTCATTGTTCCCTTTCCTGTCCTCAACCACAGGACTTTCCTTCCTGTCCTGAGGAAAGAGGAATCTCATGGGCTGTGCAAACACAGTGAGAAGTATCCTTATTATTCTGCTGCTGAGTGTCATCCCAGAATTCTTCTACAGCAGCAGAGCAGGGAAAATTTGAGGCAGATATTTAACTGGGATTTTGATTCTTATGGACAGACAGTGCTGTAGAGACAAGGAAGGGGGGGAATGGCAGCAGGGCTGGGGTTTAACATCTGCAGCAACAGCTGGGAAGGGGTGGGGAGAAATCCTGCCCTGGGTAAGGAGGAGGAAAGAAAAAGAAAGGGAAAAGTCCAGCTTGCCGCTATTCTGTTCTTGTGAGAGTGCCAGCCCAGCCCTTAGTGTCAGTACTGACATCAATTGCATCACCTGCGAGCCGTGGGATGCCTTCAGTCTCAGACAACCTTTCAAAATATGAGGGTGGTTTTTAGGAATCACACAGAAGGAATAATTTCTCCTGAAGGATGTGCTTTGACTTGACAGCCTTCCAGCTGAGGATTAACGCTGAGGCTGTCCAAACTCAGAGCGTTTCTGTGGCTGCATAATTGCACCAGATGCTTTTCTTGGGGAGTTCTGATCAACCCTCAGAATGTGGGCTCAAAGGCCGTGATTTATGGACAGAGGCCACTGTGCCCTTGGGAATTCAGTCAAAAACCCCTCAAACTGCTGGCAAAAACAAAAAAAAACAATCAAACAAATTGCCCCCCCTCCCCAGTTTGAAAACAAAGTCAGCTAAAAAAACACAATCCAGGCATCCACTCCTTACTGAATCTGCCGGGAGTTAATTAGGAGTCCTCAGGGCAGTATTCTTCCCTGTGAGGGTGGGCAGGCCCTGGCACAGGTTCCCAGAGAAGGTGTGGCTGCCCCGTCCCTGGGAGTGTCCAAGGCCAGGTTGGATGGGGCTTGGAGAAACCTGGGCTGGTGGAAGGTGTCCCTGCCCATGGCAGGGGGTGGGGCCGGATGAACTTTAAGGTCCCTTCCAATCCAAACCATTGTGGGATTCTATGAAATAATATTTATAATAACGCTCATTCAGAATACAGAGTCATCATCATGGTTGGGCTTCACGAACAAACATTTGGGAAGAGCTCTACCCACGCTTGCTACAAGCGGGCTGGTGGCTAAAAAGGCCAATGCAAGACCAGCAAGTCCAGTTGCAAAAGGCACAGTGGAGTCTCCNGTCACGTAGTCTGTCCAGTGGGTGTTTGGGATCGTACGGAGGCAGCGCTGATGGAAGCGCTCGAGGAGTCACAGGGGTGGCGGGACATGACCCAGGATTCAGACCCATATAGAAGGGTGGACAGTACAATGGCTCTGCAGACACTGATCTTTGTACTTTTCTTCAGATGTTTATTGCACCAGACTCTTTTATGGAGTTTTCCAAAAGCTCTCTATGCCTTTGCTAACCTGTTGTCTATCATTTTGTCAATCTTAGCATCTGAGGAAATGATGCTTCCCAGAGAGCTGAACTGCTGACTGACTTAAGCTCTGATTGGCCTACGGTGATGTGGGGATGGTGAAAGACTTCCTGAGGTGCAGGTTGATAGAGAACTTCTGTCTTCTTCAAGCTGACTTCCAGCCCAAAGAGCTCAGCAGCCTCTGCAGAGCAGGATGTGAAGCACTGCAGAGCTGCTTCGGTGTGAGCATCCTCAGCAAAAAGCAGCTTGTGGACAGGGTGATTGAGGCTCTCAGGGTGGGCCTTCAGTCCCCTGGGGTTGAATTGGCTTCCATCAGATGGAGATGCCATTGTCTTCATCGAGGTCTGCCATGGCCCTTTGGAGCATCACGCTGAAGAAAATTGTGAATAGGGTTGGTGAGAGAACACAGCCTTGTTTCACACCATTGGTTATGGGAGAGTTCATCGCCATGTCTGACTTGGCCTCGCTGATCCTCATGCAGCAGGATGATCATTTTGAGGAACTTGGGGGGACATCCTAATCGTTCCAAAATCTGTCACAGGCCTTTTCTGCTCACAGTATCAAAAGCTTTGGTGAGGTCAACAAAGGTCACACAGAGACCTTTGTTCTGTTCCCTGCACTTCTCTTGCAGCTGCCTGAGAACAAATACCATGTCTGTGGCACTCCTGTTGGCTCTGAAGCCCCACTGCCTTTCAGGTAGAAGTTCCTCTGCAATAGCGGGTACTAATCCTCCTTTGCTGGTAAAATCCTTGCAAGAATACAGAGTAGCTTTCTAAGGATACTATGAAAAATATCTGTCCTTTATGCTTGTAATTGTGGGTACAAATAGACTATTGCAAGGAGATTTTGATTAAGGGGTATGAGATACCCCAATGACAGGATTTACAAAGCACAAGGTAAACTGAAATCTCATTTTAATTTTAGTGTTTTGACTTGCTACCTACAGAACGCTCTTAATTAGACAGAGATTTCAGGCTGGGTCATCATTTTCCTGCCTGTGCTTGGAATTGCTTTGGAGAGGAAATTGAGGAATGGGCCAGCTGATTAAATCCTTCAGTCTAGCAACATCTAGCAGAGAAAATGCCATTGAATGATCACTATTTTTTAAAGTTCACTGGAGACTGAATATTTGCTTGTAGATAATTTTGAACTGCAAAAGTACTGGGTCAATGTAGTGATTTCTTTCCCCTGGGACAAGTTTCTCCTGGGTGCTACAGCCAGGAAAAAGGAGCTTTCAGCTTTCTATGTATCTGCAGATGTATAAAAAATGAGGATTCAGGTGAAAACTATCAAAAAGTTTTTCTAGGTTCTAAAAGGAGTTTAAGACTTGCTGTAATTTGGGCATTTTTTGCTAATGAAAAACTGACTTATCATCATAATGTTATAAAATTAGAAGGTCAAAATGAATGGATTTGTAATGCCTATAGAGGACATCAGGAAAGGGTCATCTGCATTTGGGATTTCAGTCAGCACTAAATGAAATAAGGAGCTCCTTTGTTTGTTCTCCCAGGTGTTTTAGTTTAAAAAAAAACACCAAAAACCAAAAAAACCAAACAAAACAAAACAAAAAAAAACAAACAAAAAGACAAAAAACAAAAACAAACAAAAAAACACCCCAAAAAAACAAACAAAAAAACCCCAACCAACCAAACAACAACCAAAAAAAAAAACCAAAAAAACCAAAACACCATCAAAGTAAATAAATCCAGGATGTGTCAGATTCTGGAAGACAGAAATTGGGACATCACAGGATTTCCACATTAAAAAAAAGACTTTTCCATTAGTTTCATAACAGGAAAAGAGGTTTCTAGTTCTGTTTTCATGGAAATGTATCACAATTTTAATTTATTTTTTTAAAACCATCAGATTTCTGCAAAAATGTCCGTCCCATCCTTGGAAGTGTTCAGGGCCAAGTTGGAACAACCTGGGATAGTGGGAGGTGTCCCTGCCCATGGCAGGGGGTGGCACTGGATGGCGTTCGGGGTGCCTCCCAACCCAAACCATTCTGTGATTTGGCATCGAAAAGATTCCTTAATTTGGGATGGGGGCTGTGGGGAGAAGGGCAGACAATTAGCCCTTACTCCATGCCTGTCACTCGCCTTTTGAGGAGCGCGGATCATTTCCTCCTTTAAATGTCACTTGCCCAGTGGCTTCTTTGTCGTTTGAACTGAAATCTGCTTTGTTTCTGGTTTAAAACTACAGGTGGCAGCACCATCCTGTGTCTTGCCTGCCTCGCTGCTTCCCGAGGTGGGAACAACCCATCCAAACTTGGGGATTAAAAAAGGAAACAAACAAAACCAAACAAACAGAAAGAAAAACAACCAGCAGAAAAAAATTAATTTCCTTTATTTGTATGAAAATAGGGCAGAACAAAAGGCCAAGAGCCGAGTCCTAAACTTGGGTCATCCCAACCCTCTGCAGAGTTCCAGGGGCTGGAGCAGCAGGAGGGGCTGAGGGGGCTGGGGGGGCTCAGCCTGGAGAAAAGGAGGCTCAGGGGGGACCTTCTGGCTCTGCAAGTCCCAGGGAACAAGTGGCTGATGCTCTGGAAAAGGAAAACTGAAACCAGCCAAGAGATGCCAGGTGACACCAAGTGGGTGGGATAAAAAAAAATCTCTTTTTACACCTTTTGCACAGTGTCACTTTCAGCTCTCGGTTGGTGCCATAAAACACTGCCTACAAAGATTTAGGTGAGATTAACTAGATGCTTAATTATAATAAAATAGATTTTTAATTGTCTTATTATTTAGCTGAGAAACTCTGGGAGTATCTTTCATGTTAATGCTATGTCAGATTAAGCCTGGGAGTGTATGATAAAGAATGAAGTTACAAGCTGATATTTCAGTGGTGGGCTGACTCTTTGAATAATTTTCAATTGCTTGCACAGATAAAACACTTGAAAACGCAGGTGCTTCTTTATCTGTCCCTCATCAGCTTAAAAAAAATCAAACCCAAACTTGGTAATTCATGTGTATGTGGAAAATTTCTTTGCCATAGTATTACAAGACCCCACAGTTATCTTTCTATAAGATTCAGTAATAAAAGTGCTTTGAGGGATATTAATTTGATTGAAAAATTACAAGGTGGACTGGAAAACAGCTTTTTGTTTGAGCAATAATCTTTGTTCTTGAGATAGTAAAATGCAAATGTCAAAAGCAAGACCGTGCTGGTGTCATAAAAAGAAAATCATTATTTCAAGACTGATTGTTACTTTAAAGTTATGAGAAGTTTCCAAGCACTTCAAATGCTTTTTCTCAGTAAGGGAAGATGACCTGTGTATAATTTGAACCTCAAAAATAGCTTTAAAAATCCTTTATATGAGCCATCAAAAATTATTCCTGCCCCCCATCTTAAAATCAGCTGGTTGTGTTTCAACCCAGAGAGTGTATTTTACACTGAGCCATAAAACTCTGAGCAGACAACCTGAAACACCGATGAAACCTGAAATGCAGCACATTAATCCTTCTTTACTCTTCCCTGTTTTGTTGAGCTGAAGATCACGTGTGATCCCAGAAATATTCCCTGTTGTCTGGATTACCCTGTGGAGCTCCTATTGGGGAGAAAGTAACCTGGGGGGAAGAAGGCTCAGTGCTGTAACTGAGGCACTCAGCAATTCCAACACTTTCCAAGGTATTTATCCCTGGAGGTGTTCAAGGAACGACTGGACATGGCGCTCAGTGCTGTGGTGGTGTCAAATCACAGGCTGGGCTTTCTCAGAGGTCTTTTCCAAGCTCAGTGATTCTGTGATTCTGTTCCTATGGCTGGGAGTTTGCTTGCAGGAACACAAATTTAGGGAATGTCTTAATCAAAAACCCCTTATGCCAAGGAGTCAGCTGCTGGGCATCACTGGGAGCTCGGGTTTGTCTTCAAGAGGAGCTGGGGTTTGAGGCTCAGGCTCAGCCAGCTGCTCTGCAGGATTGGCATCGGGGCACCTGCAGCTTTTTGATGTGCAAGTTCTTCCAGGGAAAGTAGCTCAGGGAGAAATGTGGTCTCACCCCCCACTGCAGGAGGCACTGCATGGTCCAGCTTGTTCATTCTTGGCCATCTTGTCCATGTGCCTGTGAAAACGGTGCTGTTGGTGCTGAGTCCTGCTGGTCTCCGCCGAGGTTTCAAAAGCAATCCTTGGATTGTGTTCTCGCAGCAGAACACAAGTTGCAACAGCTGGAGGCAGAGTCACTCCAGCTGATGTATTTGTGCCTGTCTGCAAAAATCCTTTAAAGGGCAAAGTATTGATAAGCAACAGCGGTTTTGATTTTCCCCTTAAATCTCAGGTGAGACTGAGCAAAGCTGGTGAACAAGTTTGATACCCCAGGGCACCACAATAGCCTTTATGCTCAGAATCACTGGCACAGACCTGTGTTGTTAACAATATAATAAAGGGGGAAACCCTTAGCATGGGCTTTCTTGTTCAGTAACGTCCTTTTTGTTTCCTTTTCTCTTCCTTCCAATTTGCAGCTTGTCGTGCAAAAGAAGAACCCTCATCCTGTGTGTGCTGCAGAACCCTCATTCTGGAGCTGTGAATTAGCAGGATCCAGGACTCTCCTGTTCACTAGAATGTGATTCATGATTTATTTTTCTATGTAAATTATAAAAGCATTGTGCAAGACTGAAGTCTTGTGCTTTTGCTGATATTCTTCTTCTCTTTTTATCCCTTTTAAAACCTGTCTTGGGCTATTTAGATGGGAAGTGAAACACATGAAAAAGTGATGTCATTTTGGTCATGACTCCCCACAGTTTTCAAAATTACTTCACACAGTTTTTGAAATAATGGCTTAACTAAATGTTTACAGAACACCTCAACTTCTCCTTTTCTCAACAGTCAAACAGCAATTGGAACTTCCAAAAAGGTGAACAATCAACCTCTGGTTTGCTGATTATTTTTTTTTCCCACTTGAATATTAAATTTGAGGAATAAAAATCTCCCTTTTTATTCACACTCTTTTACCTTGTTCTTTTCAAAGACCAAAAGTTGAGACAGGAGCCACTGCAAGAAAAACAAGAATCTTACAATTTTGGGGCATTAATAGACCTCTTGAGAAACATGGAGATTATGAAGTGGAACTGTAGAGCTTTCCTTAGGGAAGGTGGGGGAGAAAGACCTTGCCTAAGGTGATCAGGGAGGTTTCTGCAAAGTTTCTTAATCCTGAGCTGCCTTCCTCAAGATGGGAAGGAAGATCTCATCCTAATCCTTGTATTATGTGAATAACATTTATGTTACAAAGGCACTGCACAAAAACCAAGATGTCAGAAGCCACACTGGAAATGTTCTTTTTATTCACTGGGGATTTTTTTTCCCTATGTTTATTTGCTGTATAGAAAATGTGTTTTTCCTTTTGACCTTTCCCTGCTCCTCTAAATAAAGCCCCAGATAATTTTTGCTGTTCTGTCCAACCGTATGTGCTCTTTAAGGAAACAATCCAGATTAAGAAAAGTTTAATTCTAGCTCACTGGCATCAAACTAAGTTGAAAGTAGTTCACAACTCTTATTGAACTTCAGGAAATTACTTTTCCATAGACTTTGCCTCTATTTTAGCAATTTGAATAATTCAGGAACAGATAAACCAGGATAACCATCACTAACAATGATGGAAAATAAATGATGAGAAGTGCAAGGAATTTAAAATGAATTGTGAAATCAAGTTTGGTCTTCTCCTAATGTGGCTGATTAAGATTTTCATGACATGAAGTGACTTCAGCACAGCTCCGTGCAGGGAAAATGAGCAGCTGTTTTGTCAGCTCAGGCGCGTGGAGATTTCTGTACAAGACAAGGAGCTTGGCAAAGGGGGAATAACAGAGTTCCCAAAGGAAAAGGGGTGACTTTCCCTTTCACCCCAGACCTCTCTTGCGATTGGCAGTGCCTGGAATGCGCTTGCATCCCGTGGGAGGTGTCCCACACCTTGTGATGCCTTGGATTGTCTGCTGAGGCGCTTGTTCAAAGTCCTCCCTTGGCTCCCATAAATCCCCACCATGAGGTCCCTGTGGCCAGGGCCACCAAAGGTGCCCTATCTTGTGGCCACCATGAAACCCTTCCAATATTAAATAGGTTTAAAGTGACTTCTTAGTCTGTAAGAACACCAGATCATCTTAAAAGAGTTGCTGTAATTCTGATTTCAAAAAATAAACCCCAACTCAGTCCCTACTGCAAAGAATTTACAGTAACCCCCGATATGTTTGGTAGGAGGGGCTAGAGCACAAGTCCCATGAGGAGCAGCTGAAGGAGCTGGGGGAGCTCAGCCTGGAGAAAAGGAGGCTCAGGGGGGACCTTCTGGCTCTACAAGTGCCTGACAGGAGGAATTTTGTCTCTTCTCCCAAATAACAAGCGACAGGACAACAGGAAACAGCCTCAAGTTGCACCAGGGAGGCTTAAACGGGATATCAGGAAAGTTTTTGTCATGGGCAGGATTGTGCAGCCCTGGAAGAGAATGGCCAGGTGGAATCAACACCCCTGGAGGGGTTTAGATAATGTGTAGATGTGTCACTTGAGGACATGGGTTAGTTGTGGCCTTGGCAAAGCCAGGTATATGGCTGGATTTTCCAACCTAAATAACTCCCTGTTTCTGTAGCTCTCCCTCTTCCATGAGGAACCTGACCCAAACAGAATTATTTTCCTGTCACATTAACAGTGCTTTAAAAGAAACACACGCATAGGCTTGGATGGATTTTAACTCTTCCCTGAAGAGAGAGAAATGTGCCAACCCTCTGTCAGAGGATGTGCTTTCCTTTTCCTCCTCAGCCCCTTCCTCCAGCTCTGAAATGCCTCTCACTGGCTCTTCCTGGGAGAAGGAGAAGGAGAAGGAAAAGGGGAAGCCAACAGCTGTCTACCAGAGGCAGGTCAGGGTCCTCTAATCTTCCATTTTGTACATACAAGATTAAAGATCTGCTTTGAGTTTTGATTAAGAATGCAAAGTTAAAAGATTAAATACCGGGAAGCCAAATTAAAGAGGTTTAAGTCAATCTCAAAACTCATCAAAGTACCAAATTTTTAAGCTGTCATTACAACACGGGATTAGTGCAAAGCTTCCCTGAACCCTCCTGATTTGATGTCCTTCAGTCAACAATGTTATTCCCCCTGCAGTGCTGTGCTCTCAACATAAACCCAGCTATTGTCTTGCATTTAGAGCTCAGCTCACCTCGATCCCTCTCTGACTTTTCCCTTTTGCATCCCTGAGTCCCAGTTAGTCTGGGACACCCCCCCCTTTGCTGGGACCCCCAGTTTGTGTTTCAGCAGTGATGTCCTGCCCTGGGTTACGCACCAGCACCAAATGCATTAAGGCTTAGTAAATGTGCCTTAGTCACTCTGATAATTACAGCCTATTCCTGAGGGGTCCCAAGAAGGAAATACACCCCACTCCCTTTTGATGGTTTGATTCCAAAGACCTGGGAAGAAGGAAAACATAATGAGCAAACAGAGTGAGATGAGTGTAATGTGAAAATGAGTTTTAAAAGTCCATAACTGATGTTCAAACCTTTTTGGAACCACGAGCCATTTCAGCTGAAATTAGTGAAAGCCTGGGCTGGGGAGGAAGCCTGGAGGGTGATTATATCCAGGGATCTACTAAGGCAAATAAGCACTTGGCAATACATTTTACAAACTGTCATAATTGTTATTTAAAGCTCGTGCTGTAATGCATTAAAGGAAATGTTCCCCTGGTTTTCAGTGTAATAAATTGTGGCCTTTCCATTTTTATTTATAGAGTTTGGGATGTCTCAGATATATTAAAGTTATGCTTTCCAGGGTTGCCACCACAAAAGATAACTTAATAACATTACCAAATGCTGTACTAATTAAAGCCTTAATTTGAAGTTATTCCCCCTGTGCCAAGTGAGCTATTTCAAAGTTGTCGTCTTAAGTCTTATAGCTTTTTGTGAGAGTTAAGAACAACAGTGCAGCTTTTTGAACTCACATTTTACATTTCCCCTATACCTGTGCCGAATGTCTTACCCAAAACACCAAACTTATACCCTAAATTGCACAAGGTTCTTTTTGGAAAGAGGAAAGCAAAATTCGTGTTCCTCATTGAAATTTATTATCTTCATTTATAGGATTCTGCCTGCTCTGTGTCTTGGGAACATTTTTGAGGCTGTTTCCTTTATTAAGGGACATTGAAAACTAATATATTACATATATATACATATAAGTACATATTATACATATATAGTGCGTGTACATACATACACGTACATGTATGTGTATAGATGTAGATATATAGATATACATACAAGTGATATCAACATGCAGTTCTGTTGTTGGTGCCTACAGATATTCTTTAGATGGTGGAAGATAAGGAAGATAAATTCCTGAGCTTTGGAAAAAAGGTACATTTTTTCCTTATCATAATTTTCCACCATCTTTTTGGAAACTGCTTACTGATCTCATTTGTTTTGGGCATAAAACCTGAAAATGCTTTCATTGAGCAAATAAAATTCAAATTAGCTGGGTTTTAAAAAAAGGAAAAAACACCTTAATATGTGCCTTTGGAGTAAATGAGGGGGAAATAAATGTAGAAGAACAAGGAGAATAATGGAGGGAAAACAGTTATTGCTTAAGAATTCCTTGGCATGCCGCTGCTGTCAGGTTTTTTAATCTAAATTTCCCTTGTTGATGGTTTCATTTACTGGTATTCAAATTGTAGGTGGAAATGGAACTGGGAGAATGTGATTTCCAACCTGCAACAACCTTGGCAGGGAAGGGACTCACAACAACCTCCAGTACACTCTACGCTGTTTCTTTTAGAGCATTTCATATCAAATCTATTAATTATGGAATTTTACTTATTGCCAGATTTTCTTAATGTCAAATTCCTTATTTGATTCATTTGCTCTTCTATGGGACCTCATATTTTTTTTCCTTTGGCAACAAAAATCCTGGAGTAAAGCTCCTGAACAGAGAAAGAAAAGACTCTGAGTTCCTTTTTCAAAAAGACATTTACAAGCACGGTTATTATTAGTGTATTTTTACTCTTAGAAAACCATATTAGAATTAAGCTTTTCATTATATGGAATTATTTTAATAATTGAACAATACACCCAATTCAGCTGCTGCATTGTGCTGTTTCTTTCAAGTGCATTAGAGCCCTCGATCTTGTTGGGCACTAGAGGTCTCTAATTAACTCTTTTTCAAAATCCTGCCAGTTCATTTGCATTCTGAACGGAGCACCCTCCACTTCGCACTCGCCCTCTGCTTTATTATGTACATTATGTACCATGGACCAAAAAATCCCATGAATTAAGGGCCCTAGTTATTGAATATTGCTTTTTCCTGTACAAGCAGTGGCACGGTTCCACCTGCAGGAACAAAGCTTTAAAAATATTTAATTTTTCATAAGAAAAAAGAAAACTACATAGGACAAACCAGCTTTTGTGCCTTTGGGGGGACAAGGCTAAAGTTCTCTTCCTTACCTGGGAGCGCTTGAGCTTTGATAGACTCTTTTAGGTAATTGACTGTGTAATGAACCTGGCCCATTGACAAGAAAAGAGTAATTGAGGGAATTACACATAAATACGTATATTTTGTCCTATAAATATGAGTTCTTTTAATTTTCGTAAAAGAAAATATCCATGGAGTTCAAAATATGGCAATACAAAGGCGAAATGCACACTTGCAATAAATCTTGCAGCATTTGGAGGTGTCCATTTGCTGTGTGAGTTTTGTGGTACCTGAAAGGAGCTACACGAAAGGTGGAGAGAGACTATTTCCAAGGGCCTTGGAGGGACAGGACAAGGGGGAATGGCTTTCCACTGCCAGAGGGCAGGGATAGACGGGATATTGGGAAGGAATTCCTGGCTGGGAGGGTGGGCAGGCCCTGGCACAGGTTTCCCAGAGAAGCTGTGGCTGCCCCATCCCTGGGAGTGTCCAAGGCCAGGTTGGACGGGGCTTGGAGCAACCTGGGCTAGTGGGAGGTGTCCCTGCCCATGGCAGGGCATTTAGGGTGCCTTCCAACCCAGCCCATTCTGTGATTCTGAGCACCTGACACTTCCCTTCTGCCCAGCAATGGCTTGGTACAGCCTTTGCCACAAAGACAGGCAGGGGGAGGTTATCAGGTGCTGCTTGAAGATGTCATCTGCAGATATTGCTTACATTTCTTCCCTTTATCTGTGTTTTCCTCCTCTGTTCACCATGGGGGAAGATAGAAAATGGATAAAAATTGATTGAGCTAATGAGTTTTGGAAGAAGTGCTGAAATGCACGTTTTCCATGAACCCACGAAGGAAGCCCCCGCTGGCTGCAGCCTGACAGGCACCTCAGAGTGACCATTCACCTCTCCCAGAGGGAGGAGCTGAGGCTTCCAAACCCCATAACATGAGTCCTCCTGCACAGGGATTTTGGCAAGGGTAGGGTTATGATCCAGGTCTCTTGTCACCCCATTCCTGGTTCCCAGTTAATGTTTTTTGTCTTTAAAGCTCAAACTGATTCACTGGGAATCTGTGCTGAAAACCTCTTTACATTCCACGTTCAGCAGTGTCAGAGCCCAGCTTAGGAGTGCAACCATCCACTGCCTGATTTTGAGGCAGTCAACAAATAAAAAAGGAGGTGAGGTGTCTGATAAGTCTTCTTGTCTCAGGTACAGCTGCCCTGTGATGGATGGACATAGCCCAGGGAAGGGCAAACCTCACGGATTTGTCAGCATTGGGTTACATTTAGCCTCTACCCCTATTTATTGCCCTATAAAAAGGCTGATAAATTATACTTGCCCACTTTAGAAATGAAGAGTTATTATTAAATTGCTATATAATGTATCTTTAATGTATTTTTAAAAAGAAGAGCAGAGATGAGCTCAGAATAAAAGCGGGATAGGAACGGTTTTTTGCTTCCCACAGATATTTGTGTTCCTGGCTGCTTTTGTCCTTCTACATCAGAGCCGGAAACAAGTGAGTTACCAAGCTGGGCATCCCGCCCAAGCCTGGAATTACATCTCTGGTGATGCCATCTCAAATCCTCATGGGAAGGGACCCTGGCAGGAAGGCCAGCACCAAAGGCACTCAGGTGACTGCACGTGGAACACAGGTTTATTCCACCCCTACCCCCTACCAGGGCAAGGATTCCAGACCACAGCCCATGCATGGATGGGTGCTGAGCTCACACAGAAATGCAGCAGGAGAGCTAGAAGTTGAGCAGAAGTTCCAGGCAAAAGCCACATCCCAAACACAACCTGAGAATGAGTTTGAAGGTGAACTTAATTGGCCCATGCCTGGAGTGATCCCTGCCAAGGCACTGGTGAATTTGCAGTAGGGCTGCATCTCCCTCTTCGGATATAAATGGCACGATGGACAAGGAAAGTCCACCCTGTGGAATTTGGAAGTAAAAGAAATGGAAGAGCTTCAATGGAAAGACCAATATGGATTACATATTACAGTGGCACAGGTTGGGCAGCGAAGCTGTGGCTGCCTCATCCCTGGAAATGTCCAAGGCCAGGTTGGAGCAACCTGGTCTAGTGGAAAGTGTCCCTGCCCATGGCAGGGGGTGGGATTAATTACCTTTCAACTCCCTTCCAACCCAAACCATTCTGTGATTTCATGATGATGATACATTCATTTTACCTTCTCTTGAAATTGCAGATACAACAAATCTCTGTCTGGTCCCACTAGCAAAGGAAGGCTGATCAAATAGCTCTGTGTCCTGGGATTCTGACTTTGTTTGTGCTTGGAACATTAACTTTAGAGATTTGTATCTCCATTACAAGTCCCTGCACGTTTTTCCAGTTAAACTAAATGACTATTATTTCCTCCTCCTTCTTCTCCTTCCCCCCC
>VXBX01006779.1:223558-268280 GCA_013400415.1 Scytalopus superciliaris
TTTTCACTTTTTTTTTTTTTTTTTGGTCTTTTTCTAATTTCAAACAAAAAATATTATCTGACATTAACTATCGTGGAGAGTTGCCTGTATGGATTTCTTAAACAAAGCAGAAGTGCAGTCACTTATTAAAAAACCCCAACACTGCCTACATTGAATAAACATTGCTCATTTATTAATATTAAGAATGACACACCTTGCTGCTGCTTTGGCTCTGGATCAGCATCATTGTTTATTAACATCTTGAAATAGCACTGCAGGACGGATGATGCTCAAATCTGGACCTGAGAAATACACCCAAATCTTCCTGCAGAGAACTTGGGAGGTGAGGAAAGCAGGAAGAGAAAGGATGCACAGCTCCTGGGCAAGAGTGATGCAGTAAGTTCAACACCTCATTTTACCCACTTTACATGCATTTTTTATAAATCAAAGGTCACGCTCTCAGGCTGTGTTAAATCATCAAACAGCTCTTTTCAAAATGTCAGCAATTCACTGCACAAATAGCTTGCCAAATAATAGTTAATCAATTGCAAATGACATGCATATTCTCCTGGAA
Source organism: Scytalopus superciliaris (assembly GCA_013400415.1). Taxonomy (NCBI): domain Eukaryota; kingdom Metazoa; phylum Chordata; class Aves; order Passeriformes; family Rhinocryptidae; genus Scytalopus; species Scytalopus superciliaris. The sequence goes on from VXBX01006779.1 coordinate 224,112, forward strand.
ACTTTGGGGAAATTGGTAACCTCAGCTAAATGTAGACAGCATTTTCCATGGCAAGTCACTTCACACACTTGCCTTGGCTGAATTAGACCGGGCAAAGCTCTGATATAAATAATTTCAGAAATGTGGATTAGGCTAAAAAGTCACGTTTGATCTTTTTAGCATAACTGGGCTCGTCACAGCTCCAGCCAGTAGCTCCTTGATGCCTAAAACCAGCCCGTTTGCAGATCCAGGTCATTGGTTTGGACAATCTTTCTCCCAGTCCCTGCATGATACAAATTTTGGGATCTGTTACCAACTACTTCATCTTCAGGCTCTTTCACAGAGCAGCTGAACATGATCCAACCAGATGACACAACACAGGAACAATTTATATGTCACTTATCAAACCTGATTGTTCACCTGCCTGAAATCTACATTTAAATACTACGGGTGAATTTCAAGTAATTAAAGTTGCTCAAGGCTTGACAGACACTGGCACTGGCGGGGTGTCTCCTGCAAAATAGAGTCAGGAGCAGGAACAGACAAGTTCAGCTGGTGCCTCTGCACAATGCACACAGTTTAGATGCATTAAATGAGTAATTGCCTCCCGTTTTGGTGCTGGTTTGTCCCCCGGTGGCTTTGGCATCCTCATCCAGCGTCCCTGCCAAACACTGAGTCCATGTCCAAAGAAAAGCCAGGAGCAAAAGCCCCTCCAGCCTCCCTACCCTCAATTTCCTTGGTGAAATACCCCAAGCTGCTGCTGAGAATATTCACTCTCACTATAGCATTTCCTGCAGAGATAAACCTGTGGATTTGTCTTTATAGCTTCCTTTAAAAAATCCTACCTGTGAAATAGATGTATTGGTGATGCACTGGTAACTCCCCACAGAGACAAAACTGAAAGCAATCTAAATAATTAATACAGTCCTCCTGTTGGATGTCTCTTACTTAGCAGTAGCTCTCATTAAAATCAATAGAAGGAACACAGAACAGAAGGGCATATTTACTGAATTTAGCCTGTAGATAATTAAGTGGCAAATAGGTCACACTGGTTAGGAATTTATTTAAAGCACTTTTATTTTGATAATGCCAGCTGTCACCAAGTGCTGTTGTCAGGGATCATCTTGCAGGGAGTTTGGCTTCACACCTGAGCAAGTCTTGACCCTAGAAATGCCAGTGTGCTGGCTCTGGCATGTACAGCCAAGCTCTGTGCAGGGGCATGGAGGTATGGGCACTTTGCATAGTGAGGACAGAAAGTGGAAGAGAGAATTTAGCCATCCATAGTTGCACAAGTTTGCTGCCCTTAATTAAACACTCAGGTAAAGCTTTGTATGGGGTATCTGAGGGCCTTTGAGATGGATTGCAGTTGCTGAGCTCCAGGTATGCACTGAAAGGAGGAGATAACGTTGAGGTCTAGTGGAGAGCAAAGATCACCTTGTGGGGCTCAGTCTGGGGTGACACTTTTGTATGAAGGAAGGTAGGTAAGAATCTGGGGAAAGCAGGGACAGTGACAGTGTGCTGGAGAAGCCTCCGAGCATCCTCTGGAGGTGCTCACAGTGATTTGGTCAGCAGAGAAAGGTTATTTAATCAATCATTAATCTGGGGTTTATTTTTTAAAAGAGAGGTAGTTTTCTATTCATTTCAAAAGGGAAGCAGAAAACAAGTGTGTGTGTGTACAGAAAGCTGTCATTTCTGGGGGCTTGGTGTGGTGGCACCCTTTTGAGAAGAGGGAAAAACGTTGTGAAAAACGCTGTGAAAAGCGTGTGAAACTTGGCCCCTGTGTTTTCTGTCTCCCCTCAAAGGCAGCAGAACCTCTTAATTTTATTGTTCTGGTGAAGATGCAGATTCACGATGTCTGTGAGAAATAAATGCAGCCTGCTCAACAACTCTGAGTGTGAGACCCTCTGGAAGGATTTGCAGGCTGCAGGTGGTCCCCTCACTCCTGTGCCCTGGCCAGGGGGGATCCAAACCCAGCCCCTGCCTCCTGAGCAGGCTATTAATCTGACAGGCAACGTGATTGAATGGGGCGGGGTAAATCCCTGCTGCATAACAAAGTGCTAGATTAGCAGTTAGGAAACCTGGTGATTAGAGTGATTAACTGCTAAAGACATCATTCCTTCCCCGGCAAAGCATCCCTTTGCATTTAGAGCTTGTAGTCCGTGAAAAACTCCTGCACTGGCAATTAGGAACGCATAAAGGTGCTGACCTGCAGAAGGGTGACTAAAGCTTGAGAGAACTCTGGCAGTAATATTTCTTGCTGTTTGCTTGTTAGGCAACATGTTTTTCTTTCTCTGGACATTTAAGGTTTTGCCTTCTCAAAAGATGCTATTTTATTTGAAGAAAAGGGGATTCAGTGCTGGCTACAACAAGGAGCAACAGTCCCTCTCTTTGGCTTTAGCATTTCCATAGACTTCTAGAATTGTTTGGGTTGGAAGGTCCTTAAAGATCATTAATTCCAATCCCCTGTCATGGGCAGGGACATCTCCCACTAGCCCAGGTTCCTCCAAGCCCCATCCAGCCTGGCCTTGGACACTCCCAGGGATGGAGCAGCCACAGCTTCCCTGGGCAACCTGTGCCAGGGCCTGCCCACCCTCACAGGGAAGAATTTTTTTCCTAGTATCCAATCTAACCCTTGTTCAAAACCATTCCCCCTTGTCCTGTCCCTCCTGGCCCTTGGAAATAGTCTCTCTCCATCGTTCTTGTAGCCCCTTCAGGTCCTGAAAGGCCACAATCAGGTCACCCTAAAACTTCTCTTCTCCAGGCTGAACGATCCCAATTTTCCCAATTCTCCCAGTCTTTCCTCATAGCAGAGCTGCTCCATCCCTCTAATCGCTTTGGTTTCCTCCTCTGGACCTTAACTGAAAGCCTACAAACCTGTGCTTGTACCAAGTTCCCTATTTCTGCAGAGTAAAGAGGACTGAAAGTGAAAACAGGAATTGCAGAACAGGAAAAAACCAAAACCCCACAACCTTCACAGAGGGTGTACTGGGGGTATATTTATCAGGCAGCATTAAATGTGATTCTCACATTTTTCCCTTTCCAGAGACACGGTAGATTTAGTAACTATAATTAAGTTAAATCACACTCAGAGTTGTGATTTTAGGGTTAAAAAAAAAACCAAACCACAACCACCTTGATCTAACCAATGGCTTTTGAATATTCTGCAAGGTTCTAATTGTGTCTTTGGGCTTCTGAGTTCCTTAAACAACACAGCTCACACTTGGCAGATACTTTAACCAGACAGCCAAAACAAAGAGACAAGGCAGAGCTTCACATCTTAATAGCTGTGTAGCATTTGTGCTAATGAGAACAGGGTTTGGATTTGGGGAGGTGACTTGAGCATGGCTCAAGTCAGAATTCATCAGCAGGCAAAACTAGATGCATCTTTATCAATCAATAAAGTAAGACCATGGTTGTTGGACAGCTGGAAGGGTTGGATCTCTAAATCGTGGCTCTTCTGATTGGTGAGAAATCCTGACTCCTGTAAGCTTGACAGTGAGTAATTAAGAGACAAGCTCAGCAGTCAATCAATGCCCCTGGGGATTAGAGGTTCAGAGCAGACCCAGGAGATGCAGCCCCCTGCCAAAGGCCCCCAGAGGGCTGAGCTGATCCTCACTTGTTCTGGAATATCTTCGGAATCACATTCTGGGCCCTGAGCATGCAGCTCAAAGGCACATAGCATTCCTTCTTTTCCACTGAGCCTGTCTCCCCACTTTCTCAAGGAGTTAAGGGGTATTAAATAAAAGCTTTCTAAGCCCACAGGGTGTAAGGGAAAAACCAGCTGACACAAAATAAAGGACACTTCTGGAGTGAAACACTTTCAGCAGGATGGTCAGTATTGTATTTCTCTTTTATAACCAACAAGGGTTCAGAGCGGCTGCTGCCAAGACACAGAGCTAATGAGGACATTGGATTTGCTAATGGGTAATCCCTAACCAGGCTTCTCTGTCATGCTTCCACATTGGAAAAAGGCAGGAAACCAGTATTTATTGGGATACAGCAAGAAGGTCACTGCAATCATATCTGCTGCTCTATCAATATGTACCCCTGTTCTTGTCCCTCCTTCCTCAAGACAGAGCAGTTTTCTCAGGCATGGAGTGAATTTACAAGTAGCAACTCAAGCCAATGGAAACATTTCTGGTGACACAGCTTGGCTTGCAGGAGGGGAGGTTCTTTAGGGAAAGATTTGGTGCTTGGAGCACATTTACATACAGAAAATAGGCAGGGTGGCCTGGCTGGGAATACAGCAGGCACAGAGGAGTGTTTGTGCATGGAGGTGTGGGGTTGAGACCTGCCTGAGCAGCCTTGGAGCCAAGCCGGCAACTTAAACATCTTTGGAGAGGGGTAGAAAAGGTCACAGCTCTGAATCAGGTCAGCCCAGTAACTGAACCTTTAAATCCCAGCAGGATTTAAATGCATCCCCGAGCATTTCCCCTCAGCTGCAACATTAGCTGGTTGAAATATAAAATAGCCTGTTCAATCAGGGTGGGAGACACAGTGGGTTGAAGCTCCCCACAGGTCTGTAGGTGTTCACAGCCAAGGCAAGGGCAGCACAGGGACATTCCACGAACCTGTGAAAAGGGCAGTGGGTCACTGAGGCGGGAGCATCACTGGGAACAAACGTCCTCTGAACTCCTTCACAGCCTCATCTTAACCCTTTCTGTACTTTCCTAAAGGTGGCCAATTAGCATGAGAGTTACAGACCAACAAAGTGCTGCTGTACTGCTCATTTTATATATATATACATTTTCTCCCCAGACAACAAAGAGAGCTTCATTTTTTTCCCCCTGCCCCTTTTAATAAGTAGTAAGGACCACTAATACTGATGGGAAAAAAAAAAAAACACCAACAAAAAAACCCCAAAAAAACTTGCTCATAAATCTTTTATCACTTCTAATCTAGTCATTTTAAAATAGCTTGGCTGGAAGCTGTGGATGGCAGGGCAATAGAGTTAACACAGACTGAAAAATAATAATCTGCTTTTCAGTCATGGCGTTAGAGTGGTGCTGGTGGGCTGGATGGCCTGTTTGTAACCTGATGATGGCATAAATGAATGAAACTACCTGTTATAAGATTCTCTGTGAGATCTCACAGCCGGCAGCTGGTTTTCTTAATCATTGCTTACCAGCCCAATGTATACAGCAGATTAAACTTCCCAAAAGCAACCACTGATGGCTGAGCTTCCTACTGAAGTCACTTTAAGGAGACCTTTCTCTTTCCTTTCCCAGACACTCACCTCTCCAGACCTCCTGAGAGAAACTCCTGAAGGACAGACAGATGCTGGGGAACAACAATAATAATTCCTGTAAGAAGCAAGAGAATCCAGGCAATTTTGGCTTGCCTGACAAACACTTGCATGAAATAACTGTTTTTTAAGTAAGTGGTAAGAAATGAGCAACAATTAATATGAATCCTGGTCTTGTTAATTTGATGAATTTCCTTCTTTAAGAGCTTAACAGGCCCTGTGGGTGAGGGGAGGGGTCTCTGGTAAGCCTTTGATCCATCCCTGATGGCATTTTCATGTACAAATAGAGCCCTAGGCCAGAGGACATACACTGGATGGCAGCCAGAAGTGCTATTAACTATCCTGTTCTCTCAGAACTGCAGAGGTCTATCCGCCCTCCGAGTCTCCTTCAGGCATGGTTTTTAGGGAGTGTGTTTGCTGTATTTACAGGCACCACTGAGCTGGAATTCTCCTTGCTTATATGGCCTTTGGGACACAAGATGTTCTCCTACTCAGCTCAAGAGGGGTGGAAAAGCAGATCTAGTTTTGGGCATCATGTTTTGAGAAGGATATGGAGGAGTTACAGAGAGCCCTGGGTAAAGCATGGATAATAGGAAAAAACTGGCTCCCTGTGGCAAGGCTGAGTGGAGGGAGGTGGGTGCCAGTCTACAATAATACTGGAATTGTCACTTCTGAAGCAGAGCTTTCTTAGCAAGACCATCCCTTGCAGACTGACGGGGCTAGGGGAGTGATGGTGTGAGGTGAAGGGGGACAAGGGATTTTCTACTCAAAGGCTTTCACTTTCCTTTCTCCTTTTGCAGAGGAAACATCCCTGGATAAAAGGGAACAGTAATCAATGGTAAGCACGAAGTTCCCTGGGGGAATGTCAGAAGGACAATAAAACTTAACACTTGGTTGAAGCACCTGGGTAATGACCCTTGCCACAAGCTGAGGCAAATATTATTGAAACAGCTCCCTGTGCTGTGCAGGAAAGCAATCAGTGGCTGCAGTGCCCTGGTTCCCTTCTTTCCAGCCTTGCTTTAGGATTTGTGGTGGTGGAATAGCCCTGGAAGAGAAGGTATATATATGTGTGTATATATATATATATATACACACATATATAACCTTTGTAGGAAGGCAGGGGTACAGCTCTAGTAGCTGGTCATGGGGGGCACATATGTCCTACACCCACCCTCATCCCTTGGAGTGTGGACATGCCTGAATTCCACCCCTTTTCCTTCCACAGCCATCTCCAGAGCAAACCAGCTGGCACAATAAAGCCGCGGGAACACCAGGATTCATCACAGAGACAACACAGAAATAAATATAAATGTGCTTCACCTCACTGCAATATAAAGGTGCAGCTTTTTGTGGGGAGGGAAGGGAGAGATCTGCTGCTCTAATGAATCATTTCTTCAGACAGTTTTCTTCACAAAATAAAAAATAAACCTGTCTTTGCTGCTAAAACATTTTGTTGGTGCCCCCAGTAGCTGCAGGAAAAGGTTCCAATTCCCAAGCTGTACTCTTGTCAAACGTTGTTACCTTTGTGGTTGAAGTTTGTTACAAATTGAATATTCTCAGCCCTAATTTCTAAGAGATTTTCATTTTCAAGTCAGGTATTGCTTTGTTGTTGTCAGGAGCAGTGTGAGCGTGTCAGTGTTGCTTTCCCCTGACCACTGGCGAGCCCTGGTAATCCTTGTGTGATTTTGATTTTTCTTTTTGAACACAGCACCTGGAGCCACGGTGTTACCTGCTAGTTGTGTTTTCAAAGAAGTGGAAAAAGGAAAAGATAAGGAAAAACAAGTTTCTCATATAAATGAGCCTGAAGATGCTACAGTATCACCAAATCGTTAAACTATCAGATAAAATTAAAAAGCCTCATTGTTGTATTTAATACATTTTTGTAGACATGGTTTATGAATTTTTACTTAGGTTCTCTGGGTCCTGCTTTCTCAAACAACTCAGAAGAGCCGAGTTCTTTGTGCTCAGCAGAACTGCAAGCTTTTCTTCAAAAGGGGCAAAAACACAAGTTCCACTCCCAGGTTATTGGAAAAAAGAACCCTGTCTCTTGTTTATTGATTTATTTAGAAAGCACACACAGCAATGCACGGGGAGGGGGAGGGGGGGGGGANTCCTGAAGAACAATGCAAAGGTCTCTAGTTCGGAAATCCCACCGCCTGTAGGCAGCAATGTTTCTGGTTTCGCTTTGATTCTGGTTTGTTGCCGGTATCTCCCAGGGCTCACGCGATGGTTTCCTTCCTCAGTGTCCTCCTCTGGTGACACGTGAGGATACTCGGGAATGAAGATTTCCCCTTCGTTCTCGACCTCTTCTTTAACTTCTTCTGGTGCTTGAGGGAAATTCCAAGCTCCTCCATGATGGCATTGAAAGAAAGACACTGGTGGGAGATGGAAATGGCATTAAAACCCTTCCCAGCACGGGCAGAGTCCGACCGAACCCTTGGCTGAGGGAGGCGGAGACCTGAGATGGGCTCAGGGAGCTTCCCTGCTGAGACCCACCTTTGAACAAGCCCCCAGGATATAACAGGTCATTTTTTCCTTCCCCACCTGGCTTCCACTGACTTTAGCTGATTATGAATGTCCTCAAAATTCTACACATTCGCAATATTTTGGTGGCTTCATATCAGAAAACTTACCATTTTTCAATTCCTCCTGACCTTAAAAGAAAAGAGGTCTTGCTTTAAATGCCATGTACCTTAGTCACAAACACACACACAAAAAGGGGAAAACAAAGAACACAGCTTTTGAAGACATTTTTTTGTGATTATTTTCCCCTCAGGAAATCATTTCTAAAATATAACACAGCCCTCAATCCTCTTCTTTCTTTGGAAAGAATCTTTTCAAATGCTGTGTGTTGAAGAAAGGAGATAATTACCACAGTGATAAGGGAGCTGAATAGTTTAGAGAGAAAGAAGAGATCTTCTCATCATCACAACATTAACAAAGACATTTTGGGTAAGTGGAAACATCTTTTAAAAATCTACAGCTGGAATAATTACATGGAAGACAAATAAAATTCAAAAAGAGGCTTTAACTGGAAGTATCTGGCAATGCAAAAATAATTGTTCCATGCAAATATATATGAGCAGATTATTTATATATAAAATGAAGTGATGGCAGCAGCTTGCAACAAAACTTTAACCACCTTACCTTCATCAAGCTGAATAAATCCTTTCTACCACACCCTTTCTTGAACTGACCAGCTTTAGAACACTGTGATAAAACTGCAGTTCTTGTCAAATGTCAAATGGCAGTGGCAGAACAGACATAAATTCCCTTCTAGAGTGGTACCAGTGCAAGGTGGGCAGTGCCCGGTTCATTACCAGCAATTATCCAACAGTGACCTCAGCTATACAGGGCAAAAAAAGTTAAAAACAGATATATGATTTGAAAAGGAGAACTTCCAAGCTTTCCCAGCATTGATCTGTTCTACAGAAATATTTTCAAATGCAAAATTGAGTCTGAGATTAATGTGGATCAAGGGTAAATAATTTGGTTAAGGAAGCAAAGGAAACACAGAGAAGTGAATCCCACAGGCTTGAAGTCTTTCTGATAATAGTTATTTTAAAAGTCAAACCAGATGGAAGTGGAACCATTGGGCACTTCACAGCTCATGGAGTCCGATATTAAAACCAGGCTGTGCTTCTTCCTTTCCAGTGTGAAGTCTCCCCTTAATGTGGTAACACAGGCTGAGATCCCAGAGTATTTCAAACGGAGAGTCTAATATGCTCCTTCTTTGAGGTGCTTAATTTTTGTTCATCTAAAATTCTGAGTTATACATCAATTAAACTCCTTAGCTCATCCCAAATGTGATAGGATAGGCCAGGGCTGTGCATTGCTTTTGTTTGCAAATTACTGCCTGGTAATAGCCAGGCATTCACTGGTGTAATTACAATTTAAACACCCCCCCTTTATACAATATAATCCAGGAATCCCAGTATTGCTGGAGTCAGTCAGAGGTGGCTGCTGCAGCCTCAGCCCTGTGGAACAGCAGGAGGAAGGTATCCTAATACAGACACTATTTCTGCATTGCTCCAGGCTTCTTTAGAGAGTAACACCACTTATTTCCAAAGTAATAAACCCAAATGCTCTAAGTGGCTGACTTGGGGTGGATTATTGCTCTCTACTGCCTTAGTTTTAATTGAGCTTTTAAAATCTAGATTACAAAGTGAATCCAGAACTCCATGGTAAATAAGGAAAGGATCATGTTAACCCTCTCTGGGATTGATCACATTTATTTTTATTTTCTTTCCCTGTTGTTCTTGCCAATCTACTAATGTTATGTATTTATTCACAGCCATCAGTCTCTGCAAAGTGCAGACAGGGATGATTTCTGCAGAGGAAATAGTACATTTTACTGCCTTCTTAATAGGCTTGGGTTTTAATTTTCCAAACGGGTTCATATTATTCAGACTGTGCAATTATCATAATGCCTTTCAATTTCCCACCAACAAAAGAGTCCCATGAAGATCACTTCACATCTGCAGATAGATGTCTAAAACACATCCCATGATTTGTGAAGTGCCCAGTGGTTCCACTTCCAGCTGGCTTGAATTTTAATACAAATATTATCAGAAAGACTTCAGGTTATTCTTAGGAGTGGCTTTGATATTTAGGTCTTGCCTAAGAATTAGACTTTTGCCCAATTGTTCCTCAATAGCCCAACGGCCCTCTGAACAGCACCTTTAAAGTAGCCTTTAAAAGGGGATGTTGACATTAAAATTCAATTTAAAAGGGTAACCTGCTGTTCTTTTAGTCTCATGTTGAGACAGCCAAACTGAAAGCGTTTCTTTAAAAACCTCCTTTTTTTACCTGCTGTTCAGTCCACCTTTGAGGTCTCGTCCAGCATGAGAGGAAAGTGGGCACAGAGTGATACCTTTTACAACAGAGTGAGAAGTTTAACATTTTGCTTTTAGTCAGCTTAACTTTCTCATTCTGGCAGTGTCAAAATGCTGCAGGACGTGGCATGTTAAAGGAAACATCATCCTTTAAAATCAGAGCTGATTTTGCTTTCCTTGTGATGTGAGACTCTTTCTCTTTGCCCTTTGGTCCTTTCAGCAGGCTATTAAAGCTTAGTCATGAAGGTCCTAAATCCTTCCATATAGAGGTTTGGTTAAGCTTTAGAATAATTACAGATCCAGAATTTAAAAAAAAAATAAAATAAAAGAATAAAAGTAGAAACAAGATTGGGAAAAAGAACCTACAGCCAGGATTTATCAGTCTGCTGTTTGTATTGCTGGGCTCCCACTGGGGACAAGAATTTTCAATTGCATTTCAGTAATACCTTGCAAAACCAAGCAAATAATAATTAAAAAGCCACCCCAAGCCCAGGGTGCTACGCTGAAGAACTGAGAACCATGGAAATCAAAGGATGTGGGCCAGATTTTATTCTGGAAGAACCTCTGACCAGCTCAGGGACAGAGGAGGAAGTGCAAGGCAGAACTTTCCTTCTGCAGTGCCCTCATCGCTGTGAAGGACCCAGAGCTGGGACACTGATGTGTCTTCTGTTGAAAAAAAAAGGGATTTATTTGTGCCAAGTGCATCAAAGGAAAAATATCTACAATATTTTTCCTAGTGAGCAAACTGCTGTTGCAGCACATTAGGAATCCATGTGAGTCACTGATGGCTAATTGCATGAGGAGACAACCAAATTAACTCTTTTAACCTGCCAGAGTCTATTGACCAGTGATTGTCAAAACAGTGAGACAATAAGCCACAGATTAATTTAACTCTTCCTCAGTTTTATATATATATATGTTTCCTGTTTGCAAGGAAAATGAATCAGTAAAGCTTCTTGCTGGTCTCCTAAACCTTCTAAACACAAATGAGGCTCCCCAGTGAAGGCACAGGTGGCCACAGCTGTGCTTGGAAGGGGTTTCACAGAAAAATTCACCCATGTCACAGAATATTCTGAGTTGGAAGGGCTCCACAAGGATCATCAAGTCCAGCTCTTCGGTGGATGGCCCATACAAGGATTGGGCCTGAAAACAGACGGGCTCCAGCTGATGTTTGTCAAAGAGAGGGAATTTGCACACCTGACAGCTTCACAAACAATCCTATTTGGCAAGAACCTCACTGAGATGGGGGTGTCTTCCTACTCCCCCTTCTCCTCCTGCTTTTTCTTGCCCCGAAGAGCTAAAGATGTGAAGCTCCAGAGCTTCGATCCGGGGGAATCTTGAAGCCTGGAATGTCTCTGCAGGAGTTGTCCCAGGGACCACACACTTCCTGGGGGAATGCTGTGCCTTTCCACAGCAAACGTGGCAGAAACTTGCCTTTACAAACCTGGATTTGTTACCACTGAGGTGGCACTTCAGCTCCGCCTGACTCAGCTCCGAGGAGCAAGCCAGGCTGTTTGATAACTCTTTTTGTAGCTGGGGATGGAGCTATGTTAGGGAAAGGAGGGGTCGCTTTGTAATTCCCACTGGGAATTCCTGCCAGCCTGCCAGCTTGTCTGTGGGGACAGCTGGACACGGGGGAAGGGTGGCTGTTACTAACAACAGGACTGTTTCCTTGACAGATGTGGAAATGTTTACCCAAAAAGTGACATAAATTCCCTGGATTCTGCATTAATCTTAGGAACAATTAGAAAACTGGTCAAAGCTGCAACCCAGAGGATTTCCTGCATAGAGCAACAATGGAGATAAACACATTGGGCATTTTCCTTCTCCTCTGAGACCTGAGACAAGCTGAATTTAATTAGTTTCACATCTCTTCTACCGGGAAGCTGCAAATAAATAGTGCTCTCTTGAATCAGATACACAGAAGATCTAATTCAGGTCTTTGCTGGGACGAAGGAGTATTTTATGAAGAACCAAAGCTTTCAAGGCCCTGTTCAAACAAGTTGAAAGGCCATTTTGAGCAAGACAATTTCTCACAGCATCTGGAGTGGAGCATAAACAGCCATGGCAGAGCAGAGGAGAAATGGTATAGCCACAACCCCCCCTGAAGCCTGCTGGTATCCCAAATCATGCTCATCAGAAAATTCAGCAGGAATGGAAGGAAAACACAGCTCCCTGCGTGCTGTGGCTTTTCTCCAGAGCCAGGTGTGATAGGAACAATTCCAGGGGAGAGCAGGGCTTTGCTGCAGCACCTCAGCAATCGAGTGCAAAGGCATCCACTCGAACAAGTTCTCTAATTGCAGAGAAGTGCAGAAATGGCCCTCAATAAAACAGGTCATTAACTTGTGTGATGAACAGAAACTTCATTGGGCAAAGAAACATAAAGTAGGTGCGAGGGGTGGGAGATGAATTGGGGCAGCTGGTGGTAAGCCGGGATACAGTGGAATACAGATAAAAGGTAAGCAGGTTTTGAAAACAGGGTGGTTTGCCACAGTTCATGACATCCCATGAGCTGTCATTTCTGTACACTCTCTGTGTCTCAGAGGGTTGTCACAGGTTTTTTTGGTAGCAAAAACAGATGGAGTCCATTGTCTCCTGCCCTGTCAGTCCCCCAGCTGGCTGAGGACTAGAGAAAATCCAACTGTTATCCTTCTAGGGTGTAAAAAGCATCCAGTACCAACCTGCTACAGAAAAGATTCCACAAGTGTTTAAATATGCAAAGCAATGCCAAGGCCTTACTGATTGATATAAATCGGTATCCTGATTTTTCCACAAAGGAGTTTTCTAGGTTAGAAAGGCTTTCAGCGAACATCATGAATTGCTCAAGCAAGACAACAGAGTTTTCCTGTTAATGGTATATCTGGATGTTGCCTGAGGGTGCTCCTGTTGAACATGCTCTTAATGGTTACATGGCATAAAATTTAACTGATAGATATGATTTTGTGGTACGATAGTTACTGGGAGGCTTTGACTAATGAATTTTAAATGGTTGAATTAAAATTCATTAAATATTGACACTGGGAATAAGATATGCCAGCTAAAAATCTCTGGCTGCTTGTAACAGGAGTTCAGAAAGTTAATGGAGCCCTGCAGGTTGTTTTTGGAGGTTTATAGAGAGCTGCCTGGCCCACTTGCTGAATGCTTCAGCAGAGACCAAGCTAAATGGTTCTCCATGATTTTAGTAACGAGGCTTTTACTGTTTAACTCGGGTTGGGGAGGAGATGAAAAGGAAGTAAATAATTTTTCTTACCTGAAAGAGGTGAATTACCCCATGAAATGACAAGATGACAATTGTACATGAGAGAATGCGATAATTCTTAAAAGCTACTACAGTCTATTGCACTCACTCCTGGCTGTGGGTGTGATTATTTTCTGTGATATGCATTTAAACTGCCCAGATTTCAGGGACTTGGCCAATTTACGTGAGACAAGCTGATCTCCTGCCGGAGCAAGAGGCACTTTGGGGTTGTGTTGGTGGGTACAACCTTTGCCACTTTGTGCCAGCTGTTTAGTTTTAATGTTTCCCATGGGACACACCTTTTTTTTCTCTCCTGACTACACAGTGTGGATTGAGGGTTGTGTCCGAATCCCTCGCTCCTCTCGGATTAACTTGCCACAGTCTAAATCCGTAGATAAGGTGGTGCCAGAGGTGGAGTTGGACGGGTGGGTTTGCTTACACTGCAGTCCGTAAAAGAAACAAAAGGCCTTGCATGCAAGAAAAGAAAAATGGAGAAAAATAAATAGAGGAAAGAAGTAAAATCAAAAGCAAACATGAGAATGAGATTCAAAAGCTATTTCAATCAAAAGAGGCTCTAGTTATGGAAACAGAAAAGTCACAGCTTGCTTTGGATTAACTTAGAGTTAACATACTGTGCAGTATTTTCCATCTAAGCTTCTTATTTCACCAGAAGAAAAAGAAAACAATCTGAGAGAAACCAGAAAGTGACACTGGAATCACCGATTTCAACCTTCTGTAAAATTGCTTCTGCTAAAGAAACCACATTAACTCACCTCAAGATTTGAATCATGAAGAAACCCCTTGCTGTGAACCAGCAGTGCCGTGCCAGGAATGGTCTATGGACACACAGGGAGCCCTGAGCACCCTGATATTCACCCAACATATTGGTTAGGAAATGAACACTCCCTCTGGGTTTAAAGCTCTAGGTCTGCTTCAACTGTGGCTTCAAGAATGCACTGCCTTTCACAGACTCCTGGAAAGTTTGCAGGATATTCTGCACCATATTAGCATTTATACTGAACATCTTAATTAGCTGCAATTGTTCTTTAAAATGTATTTGAATAGAAGATCTCCCAAGACATGAAGGAAACAAAGGTATCAATACACTCTATGAATTTCATGCTAAAATGGGGGAAAGTACTAACCAGAAAGCTGCAATATGTGCAAATACATTAATCCTTTATTTCTAACTTGTTCCCAAACAGGTACACTTTGATTAATACATCCTGAGATGGCTCTACATGGGCTGTGTCTTTTGTTCCTGGACAGTGCCATTGTTTCCAACAAGGGCTTGCTCAGGCAGACGTGAGGATGTCCCTGCATGGCCAGGAACTGCCCTCTCCTGCAGGATGCTGAGAGGACCATCAGGTGTCATGGACCCAAAATAACACCATTAGGGAAATGAAGATGCCTGGTAGGATCCAGCTCCCTTTCCTTCAGCTGTATGAGCAGTGTAGCCTTAGCTTGTGGCATTCTCTTCCTGACAGCAAAGACCTGCAGGTGATTCATCCTATCCCAAATCAGGTGTTGTCCTCTCAAGGCCCTCAGCCCTGGCTGCTTGGTCACTCAGGGGTCAATCCCTCCCATGTCCCACCCCCACTGCTGTACATGGTGCAAACTGCACCTCCCAGAGCGAGTTCAAAATGTTCTTCTGCTCCCTCTCATCCCTGATGCCTTTGTGAAGGTCATTTGTCTCAACAGTCATTTCTGGCATTCATCTCATCAGCCTTGCAGGATCTCACTTTGGATGAGGGAGATGAATTGCCCATGGAAAAGCTCTTTTCGCACCTTAAAGTGCTAAGTGAGCTTAAACAACTCACTTGGAAGTAGATGCTTCCTGTCTTAGAAACCTGAAGGGAGGGGATATGAACCTCCTGGTGATTTGGGGGCCACCCTCATCATCAGGGCCACCCACCAACCCTGCATTGTGGTGTGGCCCTTGTCCCTATGGAAGATCCTGCTGAAGTGAAGAGGGTCAGGGCAGCTGGAGCAGCTGAGCCACATCAGGGGCCAGGACATGGCCAGGACAAACCAGTCTCAGAGTAAGAGGGTTGGCAGTTTCAGGAACAGACTCCAAGTTCCTGCTCATGCCTTGCTTCATTTACTGTGGCTGGTGGGTCAGTAAATGGGAGTTTACACTCGATTTTAATGATTGATTCTTTCTCACAAACTGCTGTAAGGCTCAAGGTATGATTTATACACAGCATTTCCTTTGTTTTCCCTCTCCCTTCTTAAATTGCTCATTACACTTCACTGGAGCTATAACCAGAATTTCTTTGGCTCCATAATCTTCCCTTACAGTAGCATCCATCACCTTTCAGGAGTTCTCCCTGCTTTGAAGTGCATCCTTCAGCACAGTGTGTAAACCTCTGACTCTGGAAAAAATTGCTCTCTAGAGCAAGGGGAAAATTACAACTGGGGATTTGGACATTCATTAGGGTTACTCAGAAGCACGATGTTAATGCCATATTAAACAAAAACCAAAACCCCAATTGCGTTTTATCCCTTTTCAATGTAATTTACACTCCAAGTCTTAAAGATCAAGCAGAAACTGTTTGAGAAATTAATTGCCCTTGTTGTGCACTGCCCTGCTAAGCAGCACTAATTGGACTGTGGGTGAAGCACTTCCCTGTTCTTATTAATATATTATTTGTTATTAGAGCCAGAACTGCCTGCTGAGAGTTCAGCACTACAAAACCTTCACTCCAGCAAAGAGCTCCCCCATCCCCAACCCTCAGCCTGCCCGGAGCACAGGAGGGATGGAAGGGGCTCACTCACCTGCTCAATGTCGCTGTTTTTCCTTGATTTGTAAATAAACTCCCCAATGGCTACAAACACCGACAGAACCAGCCCTGCAGCGAGCACTATGAAGATGCCCCCAATATTCTCCACCCCCAGAGCACTGGCTTCTTTGCTGTCCTCTTCAGGGCAGCCGTTGCCTCGCCACCACTTCTCCTTCATCATGTGCAGCTTTCCCTCCTCCTGGAGCTGGAGGATGGCAATGGTGATCTTGTCTCTGTAAGGAGATCCTGCAAGGGGAGAGCAAGGCTTGTCAGTGTCACCCTCTGCAGCAAAAGTGCTGCCTTATCACAAGATTGATCATTCCAGCCAGACTGCCTTGTTTTCTCTATGGCTCAGGTGAGAAGTCCTGTCTGCCCTGGGGACTTGAAAGCAGAAGGCTCCAGTGGTGCGGTTATTTGAGAATTCATTATCATTTCTAGGGTTTCCTACTGAGGTTTATTTAAGCCTTGGCAGTGGGTTTTCTTGCTAAGTAATTCCTCCATATTATATTTGAATATTGCTTTGGGCATCCTTTGAGAATTTCCGCTTTGCATCTCTTCTGTTGACTTCAACATCTGTTTATTTTTCCTGCTGCATGTAAATGAGTGGCTGTTGAGAAAAGTCCACAGTCACTCAGAGACTTTCTCCTCTCATTTATACCTGCATTAACTCACAGCTCCACTTCAACTACTTACAGTTTACAAGAACATGGGGCTGCCCAGTCATTTTTTTGCAACAATAGTGGCTCTGCAAGCTAAAAATAGCAATTATTTCATGCTTTACAGGCAAACAGCTTGGTAAATGATGTGTGTGCAGGTCCTGCAGCACTAATGGGCCTGTACAGTATCTGACAAATCCTGGGGTCACATTGGGTGGTTCAGTCTGGTTAGATGTGTCTCTCACAGACCCTGCCCTACCTCTCCATCCTCCCAGATCTCTGCAGCCTGACTTTTCTTTATGGGACAAGAGGTTTATGACAGCAAGCAGGACAGGGTTACAAGAAGACCCCCAAATCCTGCCATGTTGGACTTTCTACAACAGGAAGCATTTTAGTCTCTGGGCTGAAATAGTGTTGAAAGCCGTTTGTCCATGTAGCTGACTCCTATTAATCCTTTCCTTTCCTTTAGCACATTAATGAGACCACGCATGGAGTGACAGGACAAGGGGGAATGGCTTCAAACTGCCAGAGAGTAGGTTTACATTGGATATTAGGGGAAAATTCTTCCCTCTGAGGGTGGGCAGGCCCTGGCACAGGTTGCCTAGAGAAGCTGTGGCCGTCCCATCCCTGGAAGTGTCCAAGGTCAGCTTGAATGGGGCTTGGAGCAACCTGGGCTCGTGGAAGGTGTCCCTGCCTGTGGCAGGGGCTGACACTCATCGGGCTTTAAGGTCCCTTCCAACCCAAACCATTCTGTGATTGTGTGATTCTAAGATTTTCTTGAATTGCCATTTCACAAAAAAAGTCACATTTTGCTGCAAATTAAAGCTGCTGCAATTCTCAACCTGATCAAGGTACACAAACTTTTAAGGCAGATCGTGTACCAGAGCTCCAGAGATCATGAGGTCCAGGCAGACACAGGCTTTGTAGAAAAATCTCACTAAGGCACTGCTACTGTGTCTTTATGCATCAAAACAGCCTTGGAAATTCAGCCTCACAGCTTCAGGTTTCTTCCTTCTATTGCCATGCAGGACATTATTAAAAACAATTGTACCGTGAACCCAAGTGCCCCTCCCTGCTTTCCATTTCCTTCAGCCCCCAGGCCTGTCTGAGGAGAATCAGCATGAGAAACATTGCAGTTCTCCATTTGTTGTGCCAACACTCAGCTGCTTTCCAGTGCATCCTACTGCCAGCACCAGGCCATGCTGTGCCCACAGATGCCAAGAGACATGTATCAGACTATCCCAAATCCATCTGGGAAGCCAGCACTCAGCAGACACTGCTTGAGGTAGCCAGCTTTGAAAGGAAAACGTGCCTGTTGCAAGAGGAGATGATTTGTATGCTTGCTATTAAAGACCCAAAAATAACACAGCACAGAACAAACCAGAAACACCTTCACAATTGGCTTTACACAGAGAAGTGAATTATTGCCACTGAAAAGAGCAGTGCCTTGCAGAGGAGAGAGCAGAATTGTTTCTACCTTAGGAGAGGTTTGTGGCCCTGATGGACTGTGGGACTCATCCATTTCTCCCTGTCTGAAGGCACAGAGCTGTTGGGGAAAGTGGAGCAGCCGGAGTCACAAGGCAGGATTTGTGGGGATGTTCGCTCTTTCTCACGATGTTTATGTTGCCTTCAGCATTATCCCAATTCATCTTGAGGGTAACAGGCACATCTATATTTCTTTGTGCTTTTAAAGTTTGCCAGGTGTGTCTAGAGTGCTGTATTGGTGGTGTTTTATTGGTGAGCTCCAAAGCCACACACAAACTCAACTCAACATCTCTTTGAATACTCAGCACATCATTCCTGGCCTCTGGGCTATTAACAAATTACCTCTTAGGCCAAGAAATGTGCTTATTTACCTTCTTAGCACTCTGCCAAGTAACTGGGAATAGCTTTAGTGTTGGAATTCCCTGCATCAGCCCAGACAGTGACACTGGATTCAGAGAACCTTCAAAAATTCTCCTTCCTCTTTCTTTGGGAGCTATTTAATGATATTCAGCTCATTCACTGGAAATTTTAGAGTTTAAGGCATATTTTGCTGCTGCAAACCTTGTGGTTACACATTCTCCTGAAGGAATCATTGCAGACCAGTTAAGGCCTCCTTAAACTTTGGTGTTAAGGTCAAAAACAAACCTTTTTTTGTCTTTTTTATTTTCCATACAGCCTCTGCAATCAATACTATTGGATGCCACGAGAAAAATAACTGAGCTTTGGGGTTCACCTGAATAGTGGGAGGCTTATCTTGTTCATGAAATTAAGTGTTTATAAGATGCTGGATGGTACTGAATTATTCCACAGTGCTTGGGGATATGTATTCCCCTGAATTTTGCTGGGCTTCCTTAAGAAAAAATAAAGGTACATTTATCATACAAGAAACATCTCATAAATATATTTCACAGCTGTTATTTCCAATGGATGCACTCTCTCTGAGGATTACCATCTGTTCCAATTATTCCTTCATTGTTCTTGCTTTAAAGTCTCACAGCTTTATAACTGCAGTGAAACTCTTGCCATACATTTGTCTTTCTTCGGGATTTTAGCTTTTGTATCGTTTTCCTCGGGGTGTGAAGGCTGTTCTCACATAGTCAGTGGAAAAAATATACTTTAGATGTTGTCTGTGTGACAATCTGTTTGAGGTGCTCAGTAGCAGAAAAAACGAAAGTTCAAAGTACACGGGTGTTTCACCCTTGTTTGCATCTGTTCTACCGAGCAAAGGATGAACCAGGTCCACAGCCTGGGCTAGTGGAATGTGTCCCTGCACATGGCAAGGGGTGCACCGAGATGATCTTTAAGGTCCCCTCCACCCCAAGCCATTCTATAATTCTATATGCACCCCAAAGAGAAATGCGTGAAAGGAGATGAATTTCTGATTCATTTTATGGTCCCAAAGCAACTCATAAGAACAGTGAGAACCAGCTGCAAGGTTCTGCATCAGTGTTTTGAGTAAGCAGAGTCTTAAGACTCCAAATCTCTCTGCACTTTTTCCACTAGCCATTTTTGGCATATTCAGTGCCCTTTCTGAGATCTTCTAATTGCAGAGAACTAGAAAGTGTGTCAGTTTTTTGTGCTGTGTGCATGTGAATAAATCAGCACCAAAGAGACAGATTTTTTTCCTGTTTCATAGAATCATGGAATCACAGGATGGTTTGGGTTGGAAGGGACCTTAAAGATCATCCAGTTCCACTCTCCTGCCATGGGCAGGGATACCTTTCACCAGCCCAGGTTGCTCCAAGCTCCGTCCAACCTGGCCTTGGACACTTCCAGGGATGGGGCAACCTGTGCCAGGGCCTGCCCACCCGCACAGGAAAGGATTCCTTCCCATTATCCCATCTAACCCTGGCTTTGTCAGTGTGAAGCCATTCCCCCTTGTCCGCTTTCTAGGATCCCAGAACTGATCCACAGCCAGCTCAGCTTCTGAAGGTGATGTTGTGGGTGCCAGGAAGCTCCTTACCGATGGGGGTTCCCACGCCGTAGCCTTTGGAGTCGATGAGCCCCCCAATCTGGGTGAGATTGCAGTTCCTCTGGGTCACATACTCTATGCTGGTGGACTCCATGAGCAGGGCATAGTCCGTAGTGAGCACCCTCTGGATGCCCTCGTCATTGTTCTTCACCAGGGCCGTCTGCTGCCTGCTGCTCATGAATGCCCACATCTTCTCATACGTAGAGATTTTGGATTTCTGAGTGGGGAAAAGGAGGGCACAGAATCACATCAGCACCCACATTGCACTCATCAAATACTCCTCAGCCTGTATTACAGACACCCTCCCTTTGAGCACCCAGCCCTGCACCCCACTCCTGCAGGGCACTCCTATTGCTGCTGCCCATTCCTCATGCCCCCTTTCCCTTTCCCTTTCCCTTTCCCTTTCCCTTTCCCTTTCCCTTTCCCTTTCCCTTTTCCTTTTTCCCTTTCCCTTTTCCTGTGGTCACATCAGCACTCCCANTTCCCTTTCCCTTTCCCTTTCCCTTTCCCTTTCCCTTTCCCTTTCCCTTTTCTTTTTTCCCTTTCCCTTTTCCTGTGGTCACATCAGCACTCCCAGCTGACAGGACTGTACCTGCAGCACAGGCTGCCCATCATGAAAAGCACCTTTCCCTCCAGCTCAGCTTCTCCAGCCCTCAAGCCACAGGTTCATGGCTTTTGGGGGTATCCCTGGGCATTGGGGTGCCCCCAGAACAGCCCAGGGGACACTGTCCAGGCCAGGTCGGGGCTTCAGAGCTCCCAAAAAAGAGGCAGAGTTGCATCTAGAGCATTATGGCAAAGGTGTTTTTTCCTTAAATGTAACACACGTGGAGTGCAGGAATGGAGTAACCGGTGCCCAGAAATCCCTACTCCTGCCTCCTCCTAATTCCAAGGTCTCTCCCTGGAAGGTGTGTGTGCTTAGCTAAGGAAGTATATGCAGTATTTTATGATCTGAGTCTGAGGGAGGCAAAGTCATGCCCCCACAGAGCACAGAGTCCTCCTTTGGCACATTTGGCACATCTATTGTACAGAGACCTACTCCAGGATTTTTTATTTTAAGTTTTGTACAGCACAAAGAGCTCCTGATGTTGTGGTGGTCTTGGAGGGGCTTCTGCAATGCAAATAAACCCTTCTATTTGTGTATTTGTGCCATGTGTGTTTACAAGTGTGATAAATTGTAATTTTCATGCATCTTTCACTGTGTCACCTTCACTCTGCCAGGGAATCCATCCCCAGTTTCTGTACAAAGACTCTTGTCCTTTTCCTCCTGCTTGTGTACATGTGTATTTCAGACACAAGTATGTGTAGTGTATAAATATTTAATCACCTAATCTGAAATTTTTATTTTGAAGGCTTATACATTCCTTTCAGCCTACATCTTTCAGCCTGAAGGATTAATGGTGCAAAAAGAAATCAGTGTAAAACTGAAAACAGCTCTAGGAATTTGCTTGAACTTCTCATGCTGAACTTCAGCGGCTATTTCCTCTAAAAACACATGGAAGCAACAAGTATTGAGGTTTTGGGTTTGATGCTGAATTTCACTTCAGAATATCAACGGCAGTGAAAGTCTTTGGGCACAAAAGAGCTTTTAGGTCAAGGGATTTTCCCAGTCTTTCAAAAGATGGCACAACTTCTTCCTACTGCCTTATACTCCTGAGGAGGGTTTGGTACTTGCCTTACACAGCTCCAAGGAATATCTCCAGGTGGGTTTCCATCTTAATGGAAATGTCAGCTCACCATTTCAAGAACTGGCTATAGGGAAAACCACTGTAGTTTGTACCTTTCCTTCAGCACAGAAACACTTCTGTTCAGACACAGGAGAGCCATTACAAGGGCAGTTCCAGCAGGGATAGACTACACAGAATCCCAGAACAGTCAGGGTTGGAAGGGACCCCTGTAGATCACCCAGTCCAATCCCCTTGCCGAGGCAGGGTCACCCAGGGCAGGTGACGCAGGAATGTGTCCGGGTGGGTTTGGAATGTCTCCAGACAGGGAGACTCCACGCCCTCCCTGGGCAGCTGCTCCAGGCTCTGCCACCTCCATGCAAAGAAGTTCTTCCTCATGGTGAGGTGGAACTTGTGTTTCTGTTGGTGGCCATTGCTCCTTGTGCTGTCCCTGGCACCACTGAACAGTCTGGCACCACCCTCTGACACCCCTTGGAGATATTTGTATGGACTGATGAGGTCCCCTCTCAGCTTTCTCCTCTCCAGACTAACCAGGCCCAGCTCCTGCAGTCTCTCCTCATCAGAGAGGAGCTCCAAACCCTTCATTGTCTTTGTGGCCTCTGCTGGACCCCCACATTTATCTTTTATAACATTCTAGGTGACTCTTATTCCTCTTTGCCTCACAAGGACTTGTGGTCAAAGCAGGGCAGGTGCTCAGGCTGGAGCAGCTGGTGTTACTTTGCCCCACGTGCTGCTTCCCCACAGTGTCTCATCCCCTTCAAAGGCACTGCATGTTTGGCTGTCTACAAACACCACCCTTGGATGCTGCAGGGAACAGCCTGACACGGGTTCATGCCGTGCTTAACTCCCCTGCTGAGACTGCTGATGGGACTGCTAATTAATTCTACCTGTCACAGGATTTTTGTGCATGTATTCTGTATTTATAGCTTGCTGGCTCTTATGTTGACATTTTATGAGATTATCCGTTTGCAGGTAATTAATACTAATAATTAAAAAAAAAAAAGGCAGTTATCTTCAATGCAATTAGTCACAGAAAATTGTCATTTACTTACTGGGGGGTGTGTGTGTATGTGGCCCCTGTATTGACAGTCTGTGTGATATTGACCATGGAGCATTTAAAAAAGGGACAAACTAAGTTGCATTTGGACTGCTGGCAGTACTGTCACTGTGCAAATGTGACGTTCAGAAGGCGAAGCAGAATTTTTCAGCCACTTTTTAGCCAAGTGGCTGGAAGAAAATGAGATCCCAGCCTGAAGTAACCTGGAGGAGAACATCCCCAGGCTCCCTTCAGGAGGCAAATGGGTTTGCCCCTCACCGCAGTCAGCACCAGACTGTTTTTCCATGTGCCTCAGGGGAAAAACCTCCCAATATTTAATATTGCTGGAGGATCCACCATGGATTTGGGCAAGTGATGTATTTACCTACTCTGCTAATCCTGTCAAGTGCAGTGATTCCTCCTCACCATTTATCCTGGAGCGCTGGGAGTCTCCGAGCGGCCAGGGCTGGCCGGTGCCATCTTACCTTGAAGAAGGTCATTGTGGATCCATCTCTAACAGCCCCGTACTCTATCTTGGTTTGCTTTGCCAAATCATCTGCTGAATCGATGGGGGATTCCATCCTCTCCACGGTCAGGAAGGCAGCCAGATTGGCAGTATAGGATGAGATTATGATTAAGGTGAAAAACCACCATATTCCTCCAACTATTCTGGTAGAAAGAGCTTTGGGCATCAGCTCTGATCCTGTTACAATACCACCAAAACAATCATGTTAAAATGATGCTGAAAGATGACTTTCCTGATGCCACAGACTGTTTTTAGGCACAGAATGCTTTTATGAGCTGTAGGATGATAAAATGATTTAAACAATCATCTCACAGACGCATAGTTGACATTTATAATGGTAACACACTGTGAAAGGGATGTATGCCATGACACATGACAAATGGAATTATCCTTGGGTCTAAGCCCCATTACGTCCCTGAGCTAACCATCATTGTGATATTAACTTCTTCCATCCCTGGCAGGCTATCCTAGTCCTTTTGTCTGTTTCGTGAATCCCTTTTTGCCCATGAATTGTAATCAGTTTTTTAACCAGGGATCTTTAGAAGAATGCTATTCTGCTTCCAAGTTGCCTGACAGAAATACCTTAGGGGAGAAGCCTGTCCTGTGCCTCCTATCAACATATCTGAGCAGAGACAGGGCAATCAATATAGCCCCAGTGAACTCATCGACCCTTGTGAACCTCAGCTCTGACCCCAAAAATCCTCTTTTTATAAATGTGAGCCTCCCATTGGAAAGGTCAGAGGGTGACTTTGGATCCTTTGGATCTCCGGGGCAATGCAGAGTTTTGGGCAGTGTATTTAACACTCATTATTGCTGAGAAGGTTTTAGCAGATCTGCCTGCACATCACACCTTGTGTTTTGCTGCTGTTCAATTATTAAATCCTCAAGTAGTGTCAGATTCTCTGACTTTTCCAAGTAAGAAGCTGCCTTGGCTCTGAGGTGCATTGTTCAAATGTGTCATTGTCATAAAACCCCACAGAGCAGCACATGTGGGTGTTGAGTGCACCAAAATGGTTTCTAAACAGCTCAGATAACCCGCATTTAAAGCACAGAAGTGCTTGTATTTCTAAGCATTCTGATACAAATTTTGTGTTCTTTTTTTTTAGGTGCACCCCCCCTAAACTCTGCCCATTGTGTGGAATTCAAGGACCTGGTTCAGCAAAGCTCTTAGGTAGCCACTTGAGTACTTTTGACTCCAAAGTTAAGCCTTTGCATAATTATTTCCTCATGCAGGATGGACTTAAGAAAATACTTAAGTGCCTGTGAAGGGAGATCTCAGCACAGTAAAGCTTTTGATGTGACAAACATATTTTTATTACTGGAAAAACAAAAATCTCTCCCCGGCTATTTCATGAGTTCTGCAAGAAACTTGAACATGTTGCAGAGAATGTTTTTAGACTTTGCAAATACTTTGAATGTGACTTTGGGGGCAGAGACTGAAAGGGTAAAACCTTCCCAAACAAGCAGCAAACACCTTTCACTTAGCTTTGTAAATACACAGGCATGTCCTTAAAATCAAAGCTAAGCATAGCCCAAGGGTTGGAGGAGTTTGACAGAACTGCCAAAGTGTGAGAGCAGTCTAAAAGCAAAAACTCTCACTTTAAATTTCCAAGGCCAAATGTACTTGTTTCCAGTGCTGATATTTGTGATCTGCAGTACTTTCTTGCTTTTCAGATTTTTTCTTTTTTTATGTTGTCGCTGTATTTTGCAGTGATGTTGTGTTCCTAAGCTGGGGTTGACCTGCACGAGCTGCCTTCGAGGAGTGCTGATGCAGGTCCTCATGAAGGTTGTTATTGCTTTTAAGCTTAGACAGTCACAACAATAGAATTTCTGCTGTCGGACCCTGGTGCAACACCCAAGTCTGACCTACACATCCTGGGAATGCACAACAGCAGGTACCTTAGAGACACCTGAACTAGCAGCCATGAAATGTGCCAGCACTGCACAAGAGGAGGTGGAGAAGCCCCCTGTGGGGTGACACACCAAACCTCCTGTGATTTCCTACAGAAAAACGGTGTTTGTGGAAAAGCAGCAGAACTCATTCAGTTCATTTGAGCTTTGAGCCCTCAACCTGTTAGTTATGCAGTGAGTGACTGTTTGGTGAGGAGCAGAGCACACCCTGCTCCCCGCTGGACCAAGTGGGCACAGCATCTCTTTTGATCTCTCCCATGGCTATTTCTATGTTGACCTTCCTGAGGGCCTCATGTCCAGCAAAAAGCATTAGCATATCCTAAGATATAAGAATGGTTTGGGTTGGAAGGGACATTAAAGATAATCTCATTCCACCCCCTGCCATGGGCAGGGACACCTTCCAGCAGCTCAACCTGCTCCAAGTCCCGTCCAACCTGGCCTTGGACTCTTCCAGAGATGGGGCAGCCATCAGCTTCTCTGCCCAACCTGTGCCAAGACCTCCCCACCTCACAGGGAAGAATTCTCTTCTAATATCCCATCTAACCCTGCCCTCTCTCAGTCTGAATCCATTCCCCCCATTCTGTCACTCCAAACCCTTGTAAAAAGTCCCTCTCCATCTTTCATGTAGTCTCCTTTCAGGTCTTGGAAGGCTGCAATTATATCACCCTGGAGCCTTCCCTTCTCCAGGGGAGCCCCCCCAGCTCTCCCAGCCTGTCCCATCCCAGAGGGGCTCCAGCCCTGGAGCATCTCCGGGGCCTCCTCTGGACTTGCACCAGCAGCTCCAGGTCATTGTGCTGTTTTTCCCAGGGTTAGAGCAGCTCTGCAGGGGGGTCTCACCCTGAGGGGGCAGAATCCCCCATCTCCTGCTGCCCACACTGCAGGATCAGCCCAGGACATGCTCCATGCTCACCCACCTCGCCCTACATGCTCTCCTGAACCAGCTGCTCCTGGTCTCACCTATTCCCTGGCTGAACTGGGGCTCTGAGGGAAAGCTTGCCTTTCTGGAAGTGATACTTTCTCTGAATGAATTGGATGAAATGTGCCCTGTTTGGATGCTTTCAGAATATGCATAACACATCTGAGACTTCCAGGGGAAAAACAGGGGAAGCAGCATCTAAATAAAAGCGTTGCTAGCAAGACTCAGGGCAGAGACAATACTTGCTGAAGTCTCTCTAGTGCCTTTTTATGGCAGACATGACAGCCAATCCTGATCCAGACTTTGCTCACGCTCTGTAGAAAAGAGAAAGTCTGATCATCACATTTTAAAATTTAAAAACAAGTGGCTTCCAATCAAGCACAACAAGCAGCTGCTGCCAACAGGAAAGAGCCCAACGCTGGACGCAGAGTTTCCCAACCATTCCCATCATGTCCAAACTCTTCACATTGACAATGATGCACAGACAATCACACGCACCACAAGTTTGTACATGGAAACATTTGTGTTGCCTTACAAATGTTTTTTGTTTTGTTTTGTTTTTTTCTCTCTCTCTCCTTTTCTTTCTTTCTTTCTCTCTTTGTTTTGTTTTGGCTTTTATCTTCTTAAAAGACAAGCAGAGTCTGGTTGGGGCTGACTGTCATGTACCCAAGGTAGTGGTAACGAGCAGACACTGCATCCCACAGTTTGCTGTGGATGATGGTAAACTCCAAAAAAGGCAGTACATGGAAACACAAAATCCTGGGGCACTTTCACACACAGGGCAATCACAGTCAGATACACACACCTGCCTGATACTGTAAAACCTCAGCCTGTGTTTTACTGATAAATTGGAAGGAAAACGAAACAAAAAAGCGATAGAGAAATCCTCTTCTTTCATCCAACCTCCTTCAAAGTAATCTCTGTGGGGAAGCTCTATGTCCTCTAAATACGTTAGTGCACCACTAAGAGCAAGTGCATCTTAGGTACAATACCAACCTTATTCTCTGCCATAGCTAGTAATAAAACCTGCTCGTGATTTTTTTTTTACTGCTACTCATGTCTGTTAAAGAGGAAAGATACCTGTATGAATGCAGAGATGGTTTTATATTCCTTACTTAAATGCTTAGGAATTTAATACCAAGGTACTGCTGGGCTTTCCTCTGGATTGCCTTTTTGGTTGTTGTTGTGGGGTGGGGGTTTTTTTGTTCAGCTTTGATTCAACTTGAAATGTTTGTCAAAATATTTTCATTCTTTTCAGTGGAGCCCAGTTTTGGTGAAGAGTGATTTAATTGGAACCTTTAGAACATAAACACCATAAACAAGTGTGCTTAGTATACATATCTGTTTGACTTCCCACATGGAATAAACTTCACTGCCCTTCCTTGTCAACTGAGTAAAATGCCAGCTGTTTCCAAAATCATCAACAATTTGTGATGGGGTTAAGGCTCTGAGGGTTGGATGCATTTACAGAAGGATGGGGCTCATATACCTGCAGAAAAGCCATAAAAAAGAGGGTTTGGTTTTGATTTTAAACAACATGTTTGTAAGTGCCAGCAAACTTAACAACCCTTCTGAAGGAAGAACATCTTTCCTTGTTTGTCAGACAAAACAGTTTTTCTAGGGTGGCTAAGGCTGGTACTGTCGGGATGGAGCACAACATTTTCCTGTTGCCAAACCTCTTACACCAACAAACTCAACTTCAGCATGAAGCACTTCATATCCCTCTTGTAATTATTTTACATTTCAGCTCCAGGAACTCCCGTGTGGCCCTGTCTGCTTCCCTTTCTCTCAGATGCTTCCCCTCCTCCTTCCTGCTCTGAGTTCCACAGGTTCCCCTCCTCTGCCTGCTCCCACTTGCAGTGGCACATCCTTGTCTTCCTTTTTTCTATTCTCAGTGTCTGAGATCAGGTTTTACAGTATATGTTGCATTTACAGAGGGTGGAGTTTACCAGCACAGAAGCCCTTGAGCAGACTGTGGGACGTGTGCGATAACGAAGTGTAACCGGTGTACCTTGCTGCATGAGAGCTCCAACTCCAAACCAGAAACTATTTAGTAAAGTAAAATTGTTTTCCACCACATCTGAGTCTGGGTTGCACGGGTGGGGGTTATACCACTCGTATGGTGTAAACCTGTGGCAGTCAACAGAAACAGTCTATGAACAGCGAGTACACACAGCAAACCTGCTGAACACCGCGCGGCGTGGGGACGGCGGGGGGCGGAACAGGGAGAAGGAAACCTCAGCTCAGAGGGTGACCTTGGCACATCTCGTGCCCATTGCATGCTCCTGGATCTAGGACAGGGCCGCTCCTGGGTCTAGGAAAGGGCCATGCCCATTCTCGGGGCAGAGCCCTCAAGGGAGAGGCTGCAGCAACCCCCCGCCTGCTGTGCTGACAGGCACCTCCAGGGCTGGGGGGACGACTGGAAGCCACATAGCTGATCCTTGGGAAAGCCTTTAGGAGCTAGGCAAGGAGTAGCAGCCCTGGAAAGGCAGCCAGCAGGAGCTGTCTGTGGTTTTGATGCTAGATGCTGGAAAATAACCTGCCCGCAATGGAAGGCATTCAGGGGCAATTGCAGCGCCCAAAAGCCACAGGGACATGTGATTGTCATTGCTGGGAGAGAATTCTGCCTCTAAAGGGAGACCTGTGGTCTAACTACGCCCCGTGCCCCTCCTGCTCTGCACAGTACCTGGCACAACCACGTGAAAGGCTGTTTCTGCCCAGGGCACCCTGCCTGCTGTTGCTTCCCACTGCTGCATGGCTTCCTGGGTGCTTCCTCGGGAAGTTTAGGAATACAGCTTTCATTGACAATGTCATGCCAATACATCCTAATTACTGTTCCGACAATATAAATAAGCACTGAGTTTAGGCACGGTTTGCACAGCTGAAGCAATGAGCTCTGGTAATAATGAACCCACTAATTGAAGCAGAATGTAGCTCAGGGTGCCATCAGCTGCACAATATCACCATCACCAGAACGAGAGCCTCAAAAATCAGGACAAAAGACGCAGCTTTCAGGTTCAAGACACAACAGTTCTGCACACACCTCTTAAAAGAAAAGCAATTACCGAGTTATGTTTCAGATTTATGCCAGAATAAAGGAAGCAGGTGTTGTGTGATAACAAAACTGTTCCCAACTCAGTTCGTGCACACCTGGGGGAACACTCTTAGCAAGAGCCCCAGAATTAGGACCAGTAGGTTGCCAGCAGCCATAGGAGTGGAGACCTCCCACCCACA
Organism: Scytalopus superciliaris; assembly: GCA_013400415.1. Classification (NCBI taxonomy): domain Eukaryota; kingdom Metazoa; phylum Chordata; class Aves; order Passeriformes; family Rhinocryptidae; genus Scytalopus; species Scytalopus superciliaris. Next base: position 253,610 of record VXBX01006779.1, read on the forward strand.
GGGACCCAGAGTTTTCCCACAGGACAGTCAGAACAGTAAAAGACTCTGCCTGACCTGCCTGGAAAGCCCAAGGCTGGGACTGTGCAGAGTTTCAGACAACCACCACATTCGTCTCCATCAGGGAAAGACCAAAACAGCCATTGCTAGAAAGCAGCAATGGAATTCTGGCAGCAAAACTCTTTCTGCCAGACTGCCAAGATTTTTACGGCTCTGGGTATATATTTTAGTGTTACTAGGTCATATATTTCCTTTTCACCTTGAAACAAAAGCTGATTTTCTGCTTTTGTTGCTGTTGCTGTGCTGAGCCCTATGAAGAAACTGGTTTACAATTCAGCTCTGTTTCATTGCTCAGGCCTTCTGTTTTGCTGGCCTTTTTCCCATGCTTTTCTCCCCCTTCAGCAGTAGCAGTGCTGAGGTTTCTGACAGAGCTGAGATGCTCAAGGTCACCTAAGCACCTTTTTAACACAGGCTCTGTGTGACATTATTCACCTCAGCTCCTTGGCTCTCCCTTCATTGACGTAGCACAGCTGACATGGCATTAGCAGGAAATTTTGGCAGAAAACACCTTGTTCATTCACTGGCAGTGTACTTGGAACAGTGATAAAAACTGTGTTTGAATTTAAGAATTAATATAACTATTAGAGGGTTACACAAGGCTCAGAGACAAATGAGAAATTATTCAAATGTTGAAAAGTCAAAAAAAGGGACAGAAAGATTATCCCAGTCTATGAAAATTATTCCCAGGTATTTGTCTTCCATGAATTGATGTAAAAATGCAGTTAATTGTTTATTTACTGTGGCAGTGCTAAAAAGTGAATAGTTCCAGAGGTTCTTAAAACCGATCTAATCAATATTTGCTGAAAAACTTTGCAAATCTTGCAGAAATCTTAATGTATTTAGAGACACGGACAGGTCTAGGTGTGGGCAGCAAGAAGGGCTTAGCTTAAAATTTATAAATCTAAATTAACGTGACACGTGAACACAATTTTGTGTATTTCTTCAATCTGTGCAGTTGCATTTTAAGGCTTTGGTTTAAGGCATCAGCTCAAGGAAAGCATTTGTGCCAGAAAAAACCTAAGCATTCAGAAAATGATGTTAAATGTTTTACTGATCTGAGGTGTTCTTTTCCTAGAACAGGTGGGTTATGAGAATGAGGTGCAAACTTGATTTATTTCTGTTGTTACAAGTCCGGGTTCGTGCTGTGCATTATGAGTGTGGGTGGTGTCGACCTCTAGTGACATGTCTGCCTTTCAGCTAATTTTAGCCATTAATAAGCCATTAATTTTAGCCATTAATTGGCCATTAACTGTAGCCATCTAATTTAGCCATGTTTGACGAATAGGCAGAGGCCTTAGAGGTCATCCTGTTGTGAACCACTGCAGCAGCAACTCCTCCAGGAGAGGAGCTGCAGGATGAGCTCGCACCTCCTTAGGTATCAGTTAATCCCCACGGGAAAGATGCCCTAGAAATCCTCCCAGCTGCAGAGAAAGCAAACAGACAAACAGACTTCAGCTGGTGCTCACAACCCACAAATCTGTAGGGAAAATGGGATTCGTTGTTTACGCTTCTCCTGGAATCACTGTTTTTTAGCTAGAAAGGGGCGACCCTATGGACTTAGCTGTGGTTTGGGGCAGTATTGAACAACCAAGAAAAAAAAGCAAACAGTTCCACAGGCGATGATTTGTGAGCATGGTGCATTTCCCCTCGCTTTGCTCCTGACCACATGTCTCTAAGCAGACCAAGGGCTCTGGTACCTATTTATTCTTGCAAAATTTTCAAAAATAAAAGCACCAAGGGTAACCCGGGCTTTGTTTTCCTTTCCACTGTTCTGGGGGTTGTGGGATGTTTTCAGTCTTGGCACACAACTGCAGAAAAGCCAATCTGTCAGAGTCGAGAAGATTTAATATAAGTCATGAATGAGCTCATGATTTGAGTACAGTAGGAGTTATTATTTATGGCACACTGAGCCACTAAGAGCTTGTGGGAAGTCATGACTAATTGCACACAGCCCCACAGCTGCCAGGGATGGATAAACTCTCCTTTTACTTGGGGCCAACACTGATAACTTAACCCATGTCTCTGTCCTCCTTTAATTCACAGAATCATTTAGGTTGGAAAAGATCTCTAAGATCATCCAGTCCAACCTTTGACCAATCACCGCCTTGTCTACTGGATTCTAATTCTCTCCTCCTTGTTCGCACTCCCGCTGATTTAAAGGAAAAAAGCAAATCCCACAAATGTCCCTACTTTGGTACCAGTTTAAAAACATGGAAATGAGCAAAGGTTTGGCCACATGGGACAAGGGCTGGTCAGTGGGCCATGAGGAAATGTGTGTTCGAGGCCAGGCACTCCCAGCAGAACTGCTTGTGTGCGGAAAGGTTTTGCAGGGCTGTGTCTCAATTAAAAGGGAGCAGTGAACTGGAGGATGAGCAGAAAGAGCCTAATTGGATCCAGCTCACACAGAAAAAGTCAGGTCCAGTGTGCTGTGTTATTAGAATTAATGGTTCAGATTACAGCTATTTTATGACCTTTGAATGGGGCATATGTATTTAGACGTTGGAACGTATATATTATTGCGGACTTCTTAAAGTTGAGTGCCATCATTTGCAATAAAAACTGCAGCATTTCTGCTACTTTCACAGACTCAAAGAATAGTTCAGGTTGGGAGGGACCTTAAAGCCCACCCAGTGCCACCCCCTGCCATGGGCAGGGACACCTCCCACTAGCCCAGGTTGCTCCAACCTGGCCTTGGACACTCCCAGGGCTGGGGCAGCCACAGCTGCTCTGCCCAACCTGTGCCAGGGCCTGCCCACCCTCCCAGAGAGGAATTCCTTCCTAATATATAATCTAATCCTAGTCCCTCTCAGGGTGAAGCCATTCCCACTTGTCCTGTCACTCCAGGCCCTTGGAAATAGTCTTCTCCATCATTTTTGCAGGATTCCTTCAGGTCCTGGAAGGCCACAATGAGGTCACCCCAAAGTTTCTCTCCTCCAGGCTGAACACTCCCAGTTCTCCCAGCCTTTCCCCACAGGAGAAGTGCTCCACTCCTATTTTGCTGTGATGCGAATATGTGGACTTCCAGTAATACCTTACTTTTTCTCAGACTATTTTCCATATACTTTATTAATGTGGAATACATTGTTGTATATGGAAAAGAGCACTTAACAGAAGTGGTGAAAGGCTTAATTATGGATCCTCAGTAAAAAGACCCAAAGCCCTAATAAACCCATGTGATTTTATATCATTAAAAGAAAAAATTAAGGATAGGATGAGATAAATAAAACAGTTGGGAATGAAATTCCAAGGCATCTGAATAATTGTGTCAGTTCAGAGTCCGGGGGTTTTTTTCAGGAGGAGAAAAAAAAAGTGTGCCTGAAATGGCCAATATCCTCTGACAAGTTTCTAAGTTCATTTTCTTTCATGCTTGGTTTGCTCCTGCTCAAAGCCCTCGAGCTACTGCCTTCCCAGGCTGTGCTCCGCAGTCTCTGAGGACACTGGAAGTCTCTTGTACGCAGTTTGTGAAACCACATCAGCTGTCTGGAGTTTTTAAGTTCAGTAACAAAGGTACAGAGTTCTCTGCTGGCCCAGTGTCCCCTAGTCCAGACACTCTGTGGAGAGCCTTGAGGAGAGTTACAAGCTTTGAGTTTGTTTGGAAAAGTGGTGTGTACGTGCTTATCTCCTGCTGGTTTTGAACAGGGACATCAGGAGGAGCCTGCCAGTGGCAGGAGGATGTACCCCAGGGCAGAGCCTTGGGTGTGTTTCACCTTGGGATTGGCCCCTCAGGCTCCCAGTTGCTTTATCTTGCATTTTCCAGGCAGGGGATCAGCTCAACTAATTAAAATCCTTCAGCATAAATATGTTCACATCCTCTTTTTTTACCTTTTAACTGTGTGCACTGTGAGTGGAAAGGAGAAGTGCCTACATGCAAGTCATATAAACTCCACAGGAGGTCTGCTGAGCCAGGGTATACCAACAAAAATCACATCTTTCTCTTCCTTCAGCCCTTAAGGAAAGCAGAATCTCATCACATTGCAATTTATAAAAGCAATAGCAGTGTTGATGTGAAAATACCAAGGGGCTTTGCAGAATGTTATATTTTAGGACTGGATGAACCCTTTAGGGTAGTTTTACACCCTCTGTACTCCACTGAACCCAAGCAATACCTAGGGGAGGAGAGGTGGTTAAAGTGGGTGCATCCAAATCCAAGTCTCGGACTTACCTTGCAATGACAAAGAGGACACAGCTGACCCCGAGGCAGGCCAGGAGGACATACATCCAAATATCAGGAGAAAGAGGGTTTAGAAAGGAGAAAACACCAGGGTTTGTGCCGTTGGGCTTCCGGTACAAGATGCTGATTCCCAGCGTCATGAAGGGCTTGGAAAAATCAATGACTTTCTCTCTTACATAGGTAATAGTGAGAGGAGCAACAGCCAGATCAGCTTTCTGAAAACACAAAGGGGAAGACACTCATTCTCTCTCATGTTCAGCCAACACACTACAGTTCCCTCCATTTCTTCCCCAAGTATTAAAAACTAAAGCAAACTTGACTAAAAATCCTAAGCCTGCGAGAAAATTTAACATTTCTGGGGCATTTTGGGGGGGGGCATGATAACTCTGTCTCCTCTGTTTGCAAGGCAGCGGGACATTTGTGACTTCCATGTGTGCAACCAGAGGGTGCACAGGGCATGAGTAAGATGATAGTTCAGGCTCCACCAGTGGATTTTGCAGCCAAGGAATGGCCAGAATGGGCCAGCTCATCACCTGCTACTGATGGAGGTTCCCCCCACACCTGCAAACTGTTGGTTCAGATGTTCCTGCTCTGAAAAGTGGCAGTAAACACTCTATAATAACATAATGCAATAAAATGGGTGGCAATAAAGTGGCTCTAAAATACGAAAACAAAAGCAAGGATCTCAGTTGGGCTAGCTGTATACAAAGTAGTACCACAGGTGAAAGTAGAACAGGGAGAGAAGGGCTCAGTCTTACATGATCTATGAGTTCTTTGACCATCCCATTCCACTCTCCTTTGTCATTCTGGGCTCCGTATTTGCCGTCAGAAACTAGTTTGACCTCATAGATGAAGCCTAAAATGTTTGACAGCTCCTTAAGTAAGTCCAGGCAATAGCCCTCAAATCTGTCATTTCCATACAAGGGCTTGTCAGACTTCTTGTACATAACATAGGGATCTTCCTATAGAAAAAGACAGCAGACATGTAGGAAGAGAAATGAGGTTTGGTTTAGATTGTATCAGTTTCTCTACGTGATGTCAATATTTTCCAAATGGGTTGCAAGTGGACGGAAACCAGCAACTTACTGTGTGACCATTAAAAAGCTCTTTTAGGTGTGTTAACAAATTCACTGAAAGAATTAGCAATAAGCATAAGGGCCCTAATTTTCAGCTTTAATTACTGCTTAGAAGCTCCAAAATCAGGCCCAAGTTCTGGACCCTACACTGTCACACTGAGGGACAGGAAGGGATAATGAAGGAGAGGGGAGACTAAATAGCAGAAAAAGAACCATAAAGGGAACCTCACATTTTATATTCTGTGAGAAATAAATCTTTATTGATAAAAACCTTCAAAGTAGCAAATATCTGAGTGGAATAGATATTGACACAAGGGAATGGAGAGCAGCACAGGTAGAGAGCAAAGTACCTTGTTGCTTTTCCTTTTAAAGGGTTTTGGATAGAAGAAGATCTGGGCAAGCAGATTTCTTCAGTTTAATGTGGCAAAAGGCCTCTGGCAATAGAAAAGTAGTGTAGAAGGGAGCCTTTGAGCTCTTTCCCTCCTCCTGAGGAATTAGGCAGAATAATTGAAAGAAGTGGCATTACTGGGCAGGCAGAAAGCGCAGGGCAGAAATACCCAGCTGCATATTTTCCCTTTATCACAGTAAGAGCATAACTCAACCTGTCTGTCTGCTGTTTGCTACTTTCTCTCAGTCCTATTTGTCTCATTTTCAGTAAAAAAGGAAGGATGTATAAGAACTGACTACAAGGCTGAGCATTTGTGTGTGTTAGTTCTTCTGGGAGGAAAAGTACGCAGGGTTTGCCTCTGAAATATTGGAGCAATTTTGGAGGCGGAGGTTCCTGGGAGTCTTTCACTGCCAGTGGGGAATTTTTGAATCGTTCTTGTGGACAGATTTTATGTCAATTCTGAGCCTAAATCAAAAAACTTGCTTGAAAACAGGGTGTTATAGCACAACAGTGTTTAGTGGGGGGGAGAAGAAGCCCGGCTTGCAGGGTGGAGGTGGGGAAGGCGCCACCTGCCAGCCTTACCAGAATCGTGGTGACGATGAGAGTCCGGTTTGCCAAGGAATCCGTGATGTTGGTGGATCTGTCCTTGTTGCTGTCCGTCATGTTAAGGCCACTGTAGGAGTTCCAAACCCCAATCTGCACAGAGGAGAGCGGGTGAGAGGCCCCAGCGTGTCCCTAAATGCTCCCCTTGGTGGCTTTGGGTACCAGAGGAAGGGACAAACCCCTGGAGAAGGGGGGCAGCCACAGCTCTGAGCAAGGCAGCAACACCAAATTTAGAAAACCCAGGGAATGGACTGCAAAATGCAAATGCAGAAGCTGATTGTAAGAGTGTAAGGATTGTCAATAAAGTGCTGTGTCACCAGTCTACTGCAAAAGTAGACTTGGTTTCCTGCTAAAAAAATGTCAAATGTCTATTTTTATGACTTTTTCTTTTTTTTTTNTTTTTTTTGTAGATTTTGTAAATGGTAGAGTTCAGACATATGGCAAGACCTCTCTCCTGATACAACAGACTAAAAGCTTGAGTAAATACATTGAAGCAGATTGATGGATGCACTTGGCCTTTTGTTTCTGCTGTGCCTTCAGCAGGTTTAGCAAAGATTATTCTGTCATTCCTTGACTACTGTATATGACAGAGGCGATACTATTTCATACACTGAGCAATATTTGTTCAGCAAATATGTAGCCAAAGGCAAATCCCTTTCTAGCCCCAGAGACAGTGAAAAATTCCAATATTTAATGCCCAGGTCAAAGCTCCAAGGGAAAGATCTTTGTGATTTCAGTGGATTTGGATCTACACCTTGTGGGGACAGAAACTATAATCCAGTTGCTTTGTTGAGATAAATATTTACTTCTATGGAGTCTGAAAGCAGCTCCAGTACTTTTGCCTTGGTATTTACATACACAGCCTGGCTGCGAGCTGATGGGAGACCACTCCAGGCAAGGAGCTGGCTCAGGCAGTTTGTGCCTGCTAAGTGTGGATTGGGGGTAATAACTCACCACTTCAAACAAACTTTGAGTTTGTGTCCCTTGGTGCCTTCCACAAACTTTTTTTTCCCAAATTCTACTTCATAGGGACAGCCATGTCATTAAAAAAAATAAAATAAAAAACAATATCAAGCATTTGCCAATCATTCCCTTTGTTTCCAAAACTAGATTAGATTGGGAGACTGATATGGAAAGTACACAGGAAATAAAATGTTGGATATTATGATAGCCTGTGACAGGAATGAACAACCAGTGTTGTCCTTGGATTTGCACCAGGGTGGAGGAGCCGTTGTTACTGAGTTGAGATGCTTTGGTTGGCTGGCACAGGGAGGAGAGCAACTGAGGAACACTGAGCAACACATTCTGCACACAGAATACACCAGGACACCACTCCACGTGTGGATAAAAGGATGACACTGCAGGGCAGCCTCGGTTGGCGGGGTGGGGAGGTGGGAGGGGTGCTGGAAGAAAGGTCAAGGTTGTGCATCACTACGGGGAATCCAGGGGATTTATTGCAGTTTAGTGACAAGTTGGAGAGGTGTCATATGCCCTTCTCAGCAAGTCTGTGCTCTGAACCAACTGTAATTTGGTTTAAATCAATCCAGCATAACACAAAATGCCTACAGACAAAAAGGAGATTGGTTCTGCATGTCAGGTAGGATGATCTATTCACCAGTAACGAGGGAAAGAGAGGCCTTTGTGCCTTAGTCTGATCCACTGGAGACTGAAACAAGGTTATTAAGGATGTATGTGCTTTATAAGAACACAAAAAGAGCTCTGTAGGATGGTCTGCTCAGAAGCATTAAAATTCCTCACAAAAACAACACAAAACCAGAACCTTTTTTCAACGGTGTATGAGGGAGAGGTGAGGAATAATGACGTCTGTGGGAACTGTGCACAAAATATAATTCTAGGCATTATAAAAGATTCCTGTCTCGTGTCTGCAGAACACTTTAGACTTGGTGGAGGTAGTTTTTGCCTTCTCCTTAAAGGACAGCAACCACAGGTTGCAACACCAGTGGGGAGCAGTGCACGGAGCTGGTCTTTGGCTCCCATTTTAAGCACCTCACACTAAGAGGGATGAGATTCCTGGGGTAGTTTCCGTCTTCTATAAACAAGCTTAGTTCCAAATTTCATATGTTAATGAATGACAGCACCCACTTAATCATATGTATTGTTTTCTGTAAGGAGCTAAGAACACATTCATCAAAATTTTGAGGCAATAATGCTCCAACATTGCCAGCCCTGAGCGTTCTGTGGGAGGCAAAGCACCCCCAGCCGGGCACATTAAAACAGTCCTTGCAGCGGATGCCAATACACACCCAAAATAGTCTAAATTTACCACTCGTGGTGAATCTTAGGTGAATCAGGAAGCACAGCAGCTGAGAAAAGGACTGGTTTGCTGCAGCCTCTATTTGAAGAAGGGAAAAGCACCTGTAAATAAACTAATAATTAACACTCCCCAGTTTTGGTGAAAAAGCTGAAGCCTGTCAAGGTTTTTTTCTTACTCTTCGGAATTACAATCTCTCGAGTTGAAATAAGCACATCCTCCCAGAAAAGTTCCTGTTTTCAGACTGTTGTCTCTAAACTGCAATATGAGAGTCACTATCAAAACCCAAAGGCTGAGTCTGCAGAGCCAGCCCAAAGGGGTTTTGCATCACCTGTCTGTGTACAAACCTTCTTCCACACTTTATATAAATGCTTAGAAACCTCGCCAGCAGCCTTGGTACAGAGAAAAATAAACAGAGTGCTTCATTAAAAACGAAAAGAGAATCCGTCTGGAGAGCTGCGTGGGAGCAATTACAGTTAAAGTCCCAATTAACCCATCAGGAATTATCATCCAGCATCAAAGCAGTGTGCACAGAGCACTGTCTGCAGCTCCGTGAGCCGCTGGTGTCCCCTGGATTTTGGAACACCCAGAGCAGCCACCTCCTGGGCAGTGAGGGGGGAGCCCTACAGTGCCCGTGGAGAGCCTGTGTTTGCAGGGCAAGGGAAAAGGAAATCTAACCTCAGAAACCTGGAGAATCTTTAACATCTCAACTCTTGTTGAAGTTATTACTCCAGTATCTTCTTTCCTCTTTCCCCAGTGCCACACCTCTCTCTCTATATATATATATCTATATCTATATATATCATCTCTATATATATATATCTATATAAATGTATCTATCTCTATATATGAACTGAGTTGCAGTAGCAAGAATTGAAGATAATGTGCCCTTATAAATGTTATTTCCATCAGATAAGTGCTGCCAGGCCCAAATTCCTATCCTACACCATGCATTGTAAAAGAAGAAAACAGTTTTAGTAGCTCTGTTTCAACTTTGACTCAAACAATCTTGAGAGTAGTGGGGTTTTTACCCCAAGTACAGGAGGTTCAAGCTGAGGGGAACAGAATTTCCTATGTCCTTGTCAAATCAGCTTTTTGCCATGTTGTTTCTTTTTTTCCCCAGAGATGTGGTTACCTTTTCTGTTCCTTCCTCCTTGAGGCTGATAATGTCCAGATCAAAATCCTTCCGTAAGCCATCACTTTTGTTGAAGGTTATTCGCCCAGTCAGGCCATCCCACCGTGCCTGTGTGAACACAAAACACTCTGCCCTGTAACAATCAGCAGCAACTACTCTGAAGCCACAACAAGGATCGAATTTAAAATTAACTGCAGCATTGAATCCCTTCCAAATATTGTTTTAAGCATATGTGGCTTTGTTACTTTGCTAAAAAAAACCCCACCACTTTCTTCAACTTCAACTCCAATATGTTTTGCAGTTTACAAGTTTGCTAAAGTTTATATATATTGATTTACATATGTCTAGTACTGTATATAAAAAAAGACAGCCTGAAAAAAGAGAAATAGAAGATAAAACATGTATTATATGTGCTCAAAGACAGGGAGGTTTTGCATTGCATAAGAATTCACTAAGAAATTACAAGAGGGGTCTGCTCTGTCCAAGCTGTGGATCTGAACCTTGGAATGTGACAGCCTAAACCCACCAGGCTTACTGGAATGACCCTCTATGCCCAGGCTTGGAATGTCTTCAGTTTTCCATGAAAAATGGGCAACAACTGGCACTCAGGGCCAAACAGGAGCACCCAGACTGTGCTTAAAAGTCCCTCACCAGCAACTTTTAATGTCCTGGACTTCGCTGAATTGTTTCACTAATCCCTACTCATTTTGCATTCCCCAAGGAAGAAGACACACGTTCCCAAGCAAGCAAAAAACAGGAGCACTGCCACTGCCTGTGCTCACAGATGGTCATGGCATGACAAGGATGGCTCTTTGGATGGAAACCTGACTTCCAGGGAGAGTTCACCCAGTCCCAGGGATCTAAAAAAAACTTCTTAGTGCAAGGTACACGTGAGTCTTACAGTCATGTTTGAAGTATAGCATGCGAGTTGCACCTGATGCATTTTTGTCCAGGCAGCATTTAATAACTCAGTGAAATCCCTTGTTTGAAACACTGGCATCAGGAGGTGTATTCTGTCCAGCCCTGCATAGCCAGGATAATTCCCCATGCTGGGGATTGTCTCTTCAGGGTGGAGGATCAACAACAAGAACTAACTTTCTCCACAATTTATCTGTAATCTTCCCACCCAGCTCATTCTCCTCAAAGATCCACCTGTCTCTCATCCAGCCCCCATTTCGTCCCCAAAGCTGATGCTTACCTATAAAAGAAAGGGTTTTGTGGGTTTCAAACTGCAGACAATTTTGATAATCTATTTTTGGGAGCTCCCACATTGGATTAAGTTCGTCAAAGATGAAAGAAAAGCTGACAGTAAATGATGGTATTGTTCCTTCATGTGTGTCAGCCATATAATTTTAAATTACAGGCTTTTCTGCTGCACATTATTCTTTGCTTCATTTAATTTGTTGGGGACAGAGGACAGAAGGAAAGCTGCACTAAAAATCAGCAGACTTCCAGACTGGTGTCTCCCCTTCCTGTTAAATCTAAATTCTAGCCCTGAATCTGCAGGGTTTAATCTCAGCTGCTGGGGTGTTACCACCACATGTCTCAGACAAATCTGGGGCATCTGGAATTTTGTGGAAATACAGCAGGAATTTGGAACACACTTAAGTAAAAGAATGGAAAGGCATAAATGTAACAAACTTGCTGTGATATTTTCCATCTTAGTGATTTGAGAATACACAAAATTCTCTACTCTAAACAGCGAAACACTTGCAGAGTTATTTACTATTATATTGGTATAACTAAGATGGCAGGAGAGGATAAACATGGATGCATTTCATTCCATAATATCTCTTTTCCAGTCTGCCGTGACCCCCATCGCTTAATCATAGACATGGAGCATTTTTTAAAATATGATCTTTAGAGATCAATTCCTCCACAGAGAGCGATTTGCTGCCACAAAACACTCCCATTTATTGATTACACATCACATGCTCGGCTTCTCTGCTAACGTGATATGATCTGGAATAAAAACCCAACATGTTATTTCTGGAAATGGCAACAGGAGCCTCCATCTCCATCCTAGTGAGGAAGAGATTTCCGTGGTGAAATGCATCTCACTTTTAAAAGCAGGAATTGGAGCTCCTACCTCCACACTAAAAAAAAGGTGTCACAAGGTGTGTGCTTTAATTTTAAGGTGCAGAGAAGTGCATATGGCCTTTGTCTCATTTCAATCTCACTTTGAACATCAAATGACCCAAATGTGATTTAAATTATAAACCAGGGAGTGTTTGCCACAGGAGTTAAATATTGAAGGGGATGTTCAGGCCCTAATTGTGAGGCACACACTTCAAATACTGTTTAAATTCTAAACAGAATTTCAGATTTTTACTTTATTGACTCTAAAATGAAAAATAAAAAAAATAAAAAAAGAAGGAACATTTGGGTTTGAGTCCAGTGAGTGTAATTTTATTTCTGACTTCTGGACAGGCAGGTGATGTTTCTTTCCTGATCAGAAACAAAAGTTTTCCTTAAGAAACCAAGGGAGGCATGAGCTGGGAAAGTCCATCTCAGGCCTTCTGAATTGCATGGGAAAACTTTCAAGCTTTTATTAGGAGTCCCAAAGCAGCTGCCTGCAAGGAAAGACAGTGAGAAGCATCACTGCTCTGAAAGCAGAGCTGTATCCCACCTGCCTGTCAGGGAAATCAGGGATGCAAGGCCTGTGACAGGACCTGTTCAGCAAACATAGAAAGCAGCAGTTGCACAATTCTCGTTAATTAACAAATTGAAATGAAGCAGAACTTTCTGAACAGCCAGGAACTGTGTGACTGTGTAGCACAGGGATGAGATTTCATGCTGTGACATGCGGGATTTCCTGTGAGTTTAATGTTTCTGGTGACATGTTAAGTGTTACAGGATATAATGAAAGCTGAATAAGAACCTAATCATGTAATTCCTCAAAATTAAACTTTACCAGGGCTTAAGGAAAGTATCTCAAAGTGTCCGCCTGAATTCTTGAGTCAGGTCCCTGAGTACTGGGACTGACTACTAGTCTTTTCTTTATACTTGCAAAGGGAGAAGCTTACAAGAAAATCATGGAATGGTTTAGATTGGAAGGGACCTTAAAGATCATCCAGTTCTGGCACTTTCCACTAGCCCAGGTTGCTCCAAGACCCATCCAACCTGGCCTTGGACACTTCCAGGGACAGGGAAGCCACAGCTTCTCTGGGTGATCTCTGCCAGGGCCTCCCCCCCCTCACAGACAAGAATTTCTTCCTCATATCCAATCGAAACCAACTGCTGTCAGTTTGAAGCCATTCCCCCTTGCCCTGTCCCTCCAGGCCCTTGGAAACAGCCTCTCTCCATCTTTCCTGTTGGCTCCCTTCAGGTCCTGGAAGGCTGCAATGAAATTACCCCAAAGCCTTCTCTTCTCCAGGCTGGACAATCCCAGCTCTCCCAGCCTTCCCTCCCAGCAGAGCTGCTCCAGCCCTCTGACCATCCTGGTGCCTCCTCTGGACTCTCCAGCAGCTCCATGTCCTCCCTGTGCTGTTCCCCAGGGCTGGGGCAGCTCTGCAGGGGGGTCTCACCTGAGCAGGGCAGAAGGGCAGAATCCTCCCCTGCCCTGCTGCCCACTCTGTGGGATGAGCCCAGGAAATCTTAGAAGTTCCTAACAGTTCTAAAGTTCCTCAAACCCTCCAGTGTGGAGTTTCGGTAACTCCCTCTGCTTTCCGTGTGGCTGAATCACCACGTCGTACATCGCCCGTGGCAATTCTAAAAGCTGTTCTTGGAGAGCCTTGGAGAAGGTGATGACAGCTCTTCAACACGTCCTGTAGCCAGCACATGGCTTGTCTTTCAGCCTGCTCCCGCTGCATTTCTGGCTTCAGGTGTTTGCCCTGACGTGCAACCACCACTCACCTTGTCCCTCAGCCCACAGGTCCCGCTCCACCTACACCAGTGCTAATTAATGCAGCTTTGGTGGGAATCCCACCAGCAAGCACCGGGAATGGGGGGAAAGTTAAAATGCATGTAGGATGCTCCATATGATTTCCAATTTTCATTTCCACACTCTTCCCCAAAAGCGGTTTCCATTTGAAATTCATAATAAAACCTGAATTTTTGGAAGAGTGAAGGCATTTCAACTAAAACGTGTATTTTTTAGGACATCTCTGGATCAAGCCACCTCAGTCATAGATTCTTATGAGACAGTGCAGTGCTTCATGAAGCAATTTCCCTCTTTAGAAAGACTGTCTGCACTGTTTCCTGGATATTGATTACTGATCAAACAATCTGCAAAAACGATCTGCAAAACGCGGTGGAGCAAGGACAAGCTACAGACTCACTTTTCTTTCCATTTCTAGAATGCCTGTTGTTAGTTACCCCATGTTTTTATGAATTATCAACATCAACAATAACCATTAACAGCAAAGAACCTGGGAAGTCTCACGGTGTGTTAGTCTGGGGTTTTGTCACACCTAGGGTTTAGCAGCTTCTTTTTTTGCAAGACCAGATAAAGTCTCCACCAGAATGGAAGCCTTGTGTCTGCAAATCAAAGTTTCTCTGCTAGGAAAGTGAGGAAGAACTTCCTATCTGAGCACCAGGAACAAGGGCACAGCACATGACAAGCAGCAACACAAGCAAGGGAAGAGAGGAAGGGTCATGCTGACCATGAGCAGATGGTCTACACTTGCCTCTTTGATCAGATTCATAAATCTGGGTCCGAAGCGCCACGGTTTGTGCCGGTGGCACTGCAGGGAGCTCACAGTCAGCTGGGAGGCACGCTGGGAGGCCACTGCCACCATGTAAACAGCATCATACATCAGAGCTGCTTCAGTCTGCAGGGAAAACAAAGCATTTCCTTAATGTACATCTTGGTGCCTGCTCCCTGCTTGGCTCTACTGAGCACCCCTGACCTGGGCTGCTGTTACAGCAAAGGCCACTCCTGGGCTCTCTATGGAAACCTAAACGAAAAATTCTCTTTTACCCATCTGTTGTGGGTTTCTGTGAACTAAAAACTGAGTTTTGGTAGAAG
>VXBX01006779.1:271106-337370 GCA_013400415.1 Scytalopus superciliaris
GGCTTGGACTTTTACATTAGAAGCAGCTGGAAACAACAACTGACTGCAAACCTCCCATTCCCTGTCCCCCTGCACTGTTGGGGGAGGAGGGAGGGCATGAAAAGACCGAGGGGTGGTTGAAAAAGTGTTTCTAAGACTGTTTTATTTCTTACTTTAGCTCTTAGCTTGCTGGTTAGTAGTAAATTTAAGCATTATCCTCATTCTGAGCCTGTGTTGCCTGTGAGGTTACTGAGACCGCTGCCATTATCTCTATTCATAAATTCTTAGCTGTTTTTTTTTCCTTAGCCTGGGAGAGTGGAGGGGACCCAGAGCAGTTTGGGTGGATACCTGGGGTTTCAGCCAAGGTCAAACCACCACACCATCTTATATAAATTTCACAGTATTTTCAGGTGAGCTTTGGGCAGCTGCAGGACGAGGGAGGTCAGGGGGTCCCACACAGGAAGGAATGCACAGGCAGCTCTGTGACTTGGAGACAAGTTGTAGGAAGCCCCAGGTGACACAGCAGCCCACAGAAGGTGTGAGGGGCCCACACAAGCTGCCCATCACCATTCTTCTCATGGCACTCATGGGATTGCCTCCTTCCCTGTGGGTTAGGCAAGGCCCGCTTTCCAGGGAAACCAATCCCACCAGGCAGGTATTTACTGTCTCCAAGTCTCTACTGCCCTCCAGGACCTTGACTTTTCTATGTAAAATGGCCCTGCCAAGATTTGGCTTGGGCTGCTCCCCTGCCACATCCACTGTGCTGTTTTAGGGAGAGGTGAACTGTCCTTTTGTGGTGTCTTTTTGAGGATTAAGTTGGATTTACACATCTAAATTGTCACTGCAGATGGATACAGCCCTCAGGGACTTAAATATTATCAGATAGATTTCTTTACTAAAATTACTGTATGCTCTTTGTGCATCTGTGTTTCTTTCCAGAATGGGTTTACTTGGTTTAAAAGTGTGGCCTCAAACTGAGATCACACAGCCTGTTACCCTTTGTCACTGGGAAGTTTTAGGAAAGTCTCCCTTTCACCTGCATTGTGCTCTCATGTGTGAGGTGGGAAAGGCTGTGTCTCCCTTAATGCTGTACAAATGAAGTGCTTACCTTTCTTGTAAAGCTAATGAACAATTAAATAGGGGCCTTAAAAAAAAAAACAAACTAATACTGCAGAGGAGCGACTGCACTCATTTATAGGAACTACAAAGCTAATACTTTTTTTTAATTTCTTTTCTATGCAATTACTCTGGGAAATGAATACATTTGACTCTTTATGTCATTTACCTAAAGTAAATTACAACAGCATCAGTCTTATCAGCACTGGAGGTTTTTGCTGGCAGTCAAATGTATCTGAATGTATGGATTAGTCTTAATATACTGCAGAAGAGGAATTGCTCTCATTGTGCCAGTCAGGATCTGCCCAAAATACTGCTCCCACGATTGGACTAAACTGGGGGATCAGAAAACATTGGGAATGCTGAGTCAACCAGGAGGAGACAATAGCAGCTGTTCTCACTGGCAAGTATCTTAAAAAAGACAGTTGTTCCAACCATGCTCGGTCTGATCCAAAGTCCCTCAAAATCAATGGAAATATTCCCATCGATATCAGCCAACTTCAGAGTGGTTTTTACCTCAGACTGGGCACAGTCCCTTCAGGACTGAGCTCTGTGTGATCACTGCACTCCAGCCCGTCTGTGCCCCAGGTCTGGACACTCAGGAAGGAGATTCGTGGCAAAAAGTCTCCAGTGTCCTCCCTTTTCTCCCCTCTCTGGGACCACCGATGCTTTTGCTTGACAACATGCTGCATCCTGCAGAGTTGCACTGCCAGGCTTGGCTGTTTGAATCTTGAGCAACTTGCTCCTCACCCCTCCTTCAGCTCTATCACCTCCCTTGCCCTTTTATTTCTTTCGTCACTGTTGCTCTGTTTTAGGGCTTGGGCTTGCCAGGTGCAACAGGTCACCTTGTTTTCCAAAGTCAATCACCCTACCTTGATATCTGTATTGTGTGTAAGGTGAAAAGGACTAAGAATAAACCCTGCAACTTGTTTTTCTGACTTCTGTATCCTACTTAAATCACTGCAAAGAAGCCCAAAGATCGCATTAGAACAACTACACCTCCATGTGCAGTTTGGGCATAAAGTGAGACAGGAACTCAGACCTGCCGTGGTCATGTCCTGCTGACTCCCCACAAAGGGACATCAGAGCAAACAACAGCATGAACCAGAAGGGAGAAACCCTGAGAAAACACATAATCCTGATCTCCTTGCACTGTGCAGCCTGTACAGCCTTACTGCCCAGTGAAATAGAGCAGTGTTGCAGCTCTCCATCAAACTGAGCAAGCAGAACCTTCTAGGAATATTTAAATGGGCACAGCCAACTAGGAAGGTGCTTTCCCTGGTGCTCCTGCTGCTTCAGAGCACCAAGAACACTGAGAGATTATGGAGATGGAAAGGAGAGGATGAGAGTCAGAGAGACAGAGGAGAGCAGAAGAGCATGGTGAGAACTTTTGTTTTTCCAGGTGTTACAGCTGGGTGATTTGTGCGTGAATTCCCACCAGGAGTTCCTGGGAACAGCTTTGTCCCCTGCCTTGCAGAGAGTGAGCACAGTGCCACTGCCCCAAAAGCAATAATGTTCTCAAATGTCACAGATAACATAATGCATTTCTCTTCAGGATGTTAAGGTATTTGAAAATTTTCCCTGCAATCATCTGCAATAAACTCTATTTCCTATCAATTCAGACTCCCCTCAGTACATAGCATATATCATCTTATACTGCAAAAAAATGGTAACCCTTCACCCTACAAAATTGAATGGACTCATGTTGTCCACGTACTTATTCCTATTCTTTCCTTGACTTCTTGGGGGAGTGCTAGGGAAGAAACCCTTATTTCCTAGCTTGATGATACCTTTCATCCATCTTTAAATTATGTCTTAAAAGCCAGATTTCTGTAGAGATGGAAATGAAGAGAAAGGGCACTTTACCCATTTCAAAATGCTGTTCCCTGCCCATGTGTACAATACCTTTCCCTGCACGTTACACACATACACCTGCCCTGAAAGGTCCTGCTTCCTGTTATTTCCCTCACTCCGTGCAGAACATGATGAGAGGAATGAGGCAGCATTTTTATTTTTGAGATCAATAAGAGGAATTATGCCAACTGGATAGCACTGTGATGGAGAATTGACACCCATTCCTAGAGGGGTTGTTACAGAGGTGAGCACGGCTTTGGTTCAGGGAGCAAATGCACTTATGTAGAAGCCGGCAAAAGAAATTCCGGCTCGGGAGCGCCGCTGTGGAATAAAAGCAGGCCACTGTGTCACTGTGGTGCTTCACTCACTGTCATCATGCCATCGAGGAGCCCAGTCTCAGGTTTGGGGGGTGCCTGCAGACGCTCCATTGACCATTTCTCCACGACAGACGACACGTGCGGGTTCTCGATGTTGAGAAGCCGAAAGCCCGTCATGTTCACCCCGCTGTACCTGTAGGGCTCCAGGTCCAGTGCAAAGAGGTCCTAAAGAAGACAAACAAAACCACACCTAGCACTTTTAAAAGCAAGACAGCACCACTGGGCACGGCTTGTATTTGATTTTCAATCTAAAGCCCAAGTGCTGCTTTTTTTATGCCCTGTGAATGCCCTCCAAGCCTAGTCATGACCGCTTCACTTTTCAGCCTGACTAAACCAAGGCTGTGTGAAATGGATGACAAACCACACATCTGCTTTTTGGAATGAATAAATCAGTTCCCTACAACAACACTGTTCTGCAACCAACCTGCACTGCAGTATCTGATTTTAATGTATGGGTGTCATATGAAACCAGATGTAGCATTTTTAGAGCAAAAGGTTTACATAGTCCCACCAGGCCCCAATTGTATTTGAATTTCAACCTAAAGCCCAAGTACTGCTTTTTTTCCTCCATGATTTTCCCCTCTGACTGCCCTCCAAGCCTAGTCATGACCACTTCAGTTTTAGGCCTGACTAAACCAAGGCTGTGTGAAATGGATGACAAACCACACATCTGCTTCTTGGAATGAAAAAAATCAATTCCCCTCAACAACACTGTTCTGCAACCAACCTGCACAGCAGTATCTGATCCTAATTTATAGCTCTGACAAACCAACAGCTCAGGGAAGGAAAATTCCAAGAGATGTTGAGAGCAAGACTCTTTTACTACTTATGAATCCCATTTATTTCCTGCCTTGGTGACTTGCTGCCAGGATGCCTAAGGGATATATCAGGCATCAAAACAAAACATTTATAGTAGGAGATACCACCAGCACTGCTTAGTGCTTGTTCTGATATGTGCTCTGTGCTATCTCCTACATATTGGTGGTGGTGGTTACCATTTTACAGTAGATTCCCACATTGTTCATTGCAAAAAATTGTAAGTTCCACAGTAAATCCTAAATTTGCACATTTTCCTTGAAGCTAAAATGGCCTCAAAGAGAACTACTTCAAGTTCCCAACAGCCAGAGCATCTCTTCTGACTGATGAACTGACTATTGGATTCAAAACACTTTTCACTTCCACATGAAATTTTATTTGGAAAGGAAATAAAGAATAAGCTGATGTACATGCTATAACCCAGCCCTCCAGACTGTTCTAGCAATATCAGTTCTTTGCTGTCTCTAGTCTACAAAGCAAAAGAACCTTAAGCATAAATTGAGTTATATGTAGCAGCTAAGTTAAAATATAGGTGAAATATGCTGAAATAAGTATTTATAGATTTATGGGTTTACTTTCATGATAAAATTCCTGAGTGGCTTTATACATTTGTGATTGTGTTTTAGTAAGTGCATTAAACATTTTAGTTATGACCTCAGTGTCTCCAGGATGGAGGGTCACCGCCTCCCTAAGATTGTGCTCTATGCTGAGCTTGCCAGCGGCTGCCGCAAGAGAGGAGCCCTGAAGGGGAGATACAAGGACTCCCTCAAACAACACCTCAGCCTTGGCCATATTGACCACCATCCATGGCCCGCTCTGGCCTCCAATCGGGAGGCACGGAGACACATCATCCATAACGCTGCTGCTTCCTTTGGGAGCACACGCAGGACCAGTCTCGAAGGGAAAAAACAACACAGAAAAAAAACGTGCTGCCTTGCTAATCCCACCCGAGGAGACTCCACTGTGCCTTTTGCAACCAGACTTGCCTGTCTGGCATTGGCCTTTTTAGCCACCAGCGCGCTTGTAACAAGCGTGGGTAGAGCTCTTCCCAAATCTTTGCTTGTGAAGCCCAACCATGATGATGATTATATGACCTCAGCTCCATTGCAAAGCCATTGATTCATTATTTCATTTCATTCTGATCCACCTGTACTGATGGTTCCTCCTTAATCACAATCCTGCAGTCAATTTCACCAGCCCAACAGATACAGCCAAACAGCTGCCTTACAGAATTGTGGGTCCTGATATCACTGAGGAGTGTTAGCACTCGTTCTCCAGGGGTTTCCTTGAATAATGGAAATAAAGATCTCCCAGAACAGGGGGGAATTTTTAGCTGTCTTTTCTTCAACAGAGAAAATTCACCTCCAAATCTCCAGTGTTTCTTACCAGTGTTGTAAAAAAGTAGTGGTAGTATTCAGTCATCATTCCCATGGAAAGGATCTGTTGGAAGAGATTGAAAAGTGAATGTATTTTACTCTGAAATATTCCAATACCCTGCACTGGCTTTTGAAAAGCAAGGGTTAATCTGAAAGAACACATCACAGGTCATGAAAATGTGACCACAATAAACCCTACATTCTTCTTCAGGAGCAAAAAAATATCCTGTTGTATTTAAATTGTGTTTTTGTCACCTCTGCCCAGGAAAGAGATTAAAGATTGCAAAGCTTTAGGACAAGAAAAATTATTAGAGATAACAAGGAGCTGATTTTTTAAAAGCGAAATTCTTTAGTCTGCAGTTTAGAAGTGCTAAAAAGGAATTTCCTCACAGACAACACAATTTGTAAGGAAAAGTGCTTGTGTGCAGCTTTTGTATTCTGAGGTCTTGGAAAGAGGAGGAAGGATTATGAGCTGGGAAGCTACTGAGGAATTCATTATCATGACAGTAACACAAGGCAAGGGGAAGGGGAAGGGGAANGAAAAGAAAAGAAAAGAAAAGAAAAGAAAAGAAAAGAAAAGAAAAGAAAAGAAAAGAAAAGAAAAGAAAAGAAAAGAAAAGAAAAGAAAAGAAAAGAAAAGAAAAGAAAAGAAAAGAAAAGAAAAGAAAAGAAAAGAAAAGAAAAGAAAAGAAAAGAAAAGAAAAGAAAAGAAAAGAAAAGAAAAGAAAAGAAAAGAAAAGAAAAGAAAAGAAAAGAAAAGAAAAGAAAAGAAAAGAAAAGAAAAGAAAAGAAAAGAAAAGAAAAGAAAAGAAAAGAAAAGAAAAGAAAAGAAAAGAAAAGAAAAGAAAAGAAAAGAAAAGAAAAGAAAAGAAAAGAAAAGAAAAGAAAAGAAAAGAAAAGAAAAGAAAAGAAAAGAAAAGAAAAGAAAAGAAAAGAAAAGAAAGGAAAAGAAAAGAGAAGAAAAGAAAAGAAAAGAAAAGAAAAGAAAAGAAAAGAAAAGAAAAGAAAAGAAAAGAAAAGAAAAGAAAAGAAAAGAAAAGAAAAGAAAAGAAAAGAAAAGAGAGGGAGGACCTAAATTTTCTAAGCTGCAGTAGATAATAAAAACATCTCAGTGTTCATCTCAAACAACTGATCCATTTCCAGCCACTAAAAGTCAAGCCAGAAGGCAAGTATTTTATTGAAATGCTCCACTGAATTTACACATCAAAATTGCCCTTTTTATTTCTTATTTTCTTAATCCTTTTCTATTCTTTCTCAGAGTTATCACCTGTAATGCAGCAATCCTGGAGGCAGATGTTCCTGCCCTATTTATGCACAGATAACAACATGTGGGAGCATTCATGGGAACTTTTGTGTGCTGTGCTTCCCAGCTGACCTGGATGGGCTCAATTCCATCCCTGGAGCCACTGAATTTCTGTGTCTGTGGGAAGGGGGAGCCAACCTGATGGGATTTTTATGATCTCCTCCAAGTTGAACCTGTATTGAAACAGCCCGATTGGCTCATATGGGGCACAAACCAGCTGCCAGGTAAACGTGGTCTGAACTCAGGTGATCCTCCCTTAGGCCCAACTTTGTTTGGTTTGCAGTTAGTCCATGGTGGTGCATTTATATGAAGGCAAGTTCTTACTAATCAGGGTAAATGGGAGGGGACAAGTGCCCAGATTTAAACTGGTGATTCCTCACAGCTTTGATTCCAGCTGACAAGCCACTGCACTTCTGTTATCACAAGGTATAAACAAATTGCCTGTGCAGAAATAGTAAAACAATAGAAAACCAGGACGATGCTATTCCTACAGTGCTTTAAAAGGCAAATTTGCATTAAGAAGACAGATACATTTAGTACAGTGATTGGGAAGTGGATGTTTGGGAAGCACTGCCTCTGGGTAACCAGCTAGTTGATCTAAGGTAGCCCAGCTGCTGCTTTCCTCTCAAATCCAAGGGTTGTAGCCTGAGAGGAGTGTTTGCCTCCTGAACACACCTTTGATAAAAACTTTTTATGAGAATATTGATTGCCAAGCAATGACCTATAAACAGAGTTGGCAGGACACACACACAGCTGTGAATAATAAAAATTTCAACAGTCATGCTACAGGATCATCCTTCAAAACAAAAAAAAACGGAGAAAAAACCAAACAAACTTCCCCAAAATAAACAAACACCCCCCACGCAAACAAACAGCCAACCCCCCCAAACGAACAGAAACAAACTCCCTGAAAGCCCAAGGAAATTTCATGTGAAAACTGAGATTCATCTGTCATAATGAAGACACAGGTTGCCTAATGGCAATTGCTGGAAGGAATTGCCAAGGACACTGAACCCAAAAACTCCAGGAGAGATGTTCATTGAAATTCTTCCAAATGAAGGATTGCAGCAGCCCAGGGAACCTTAATCAGCATGTCACTTTTGTATTTTCTACGTTAATGGTGACTCAATTAGCATCTGAAGATACAGACAGCTGGAAGGGGGCGTTGTAGGTGACACACACACACCCCTTAATAATGTCCTTGCCTGCTTAAAGAGTAAGAGTTGACATTGGATCTGTCCCAGACTGGGCCCTGATCTGCCACTGAGCTCTGCCTTGGGGACAAGAACAGCCTTAACTGGTTGTCCTCCCCTCTATTGGTCATTAAGGATGATAATTAAAGTTATTTAGCACTTAGACATACCTGTGATATGTGAATTAGATTTGCAGTTGTGTACTTTTAGCTGTGGGTCATGATCAACAATGTGAATCTGGAGAGGTATCTATGGTCAGATTATATATGGCAAGCTGAGAGAATCTAGATAAAAATATTCTCTCTCATGTCTGAAAACCTCTTTTGGGTGCCCTGTTCCTGGCTTGAACCATATCCCAGCTTCAACTTGCATTTGTACTGCTTATAAAAAATCCCTATCTTATTTAGAGCTATTGTCAATCTTCCTTTGGGGGGGTGGGTGCTGGATTTGGAATGATGGGGAAGGGTATTTGTGGGAACTGCATCGAGTATTTTGCTTGCTTTCACTCTGCATTTTCCTCACTCGTGCTATTATTCAATTTCATGACCGCTAAATGAATGCATTTCGTTGTCCAATTAATTAGTCCCACCACTGTTTTCTAAGATCAGCAAGATGCACCGTAATTAACAACAGCCCCTCCGTTTCCTCACCTCCCAAGTGTCCAAAAGCTGAGAATTTATATTCTCACATTTATTACTGCACCAGGAATGCACACCATGGTGACACTTAGTTTTCATACTTCTGCAGGAACTGAATTAATTATTTTTTTCCTTGTCTGATACCTAGTGAAAGTGAACATAGAAATCTTTACAGAATGCTCTGTGGTGTCCTAACCCTGATTAAATACACAGTACACTTCCTAAAATTTACTTTAGAGGTGTGAAGATAGGAGTAGGTAATTTAAGGTTAGCGGGAACATAATTTCTGTTCCTGCAGTAAAATCTGTGTCAACTCTTGGTGTGTTAGAACAAATTGAAGGTTAACCATAAAACTTGACCTCTTCTGCTAAGTTCCTCATACAAAAAGGCAATATCAGACCAAATAAAGTATGTGCAGGAGATATTGGAAAATTATTTTTGCAGTCTTCACAAGCTTTAAAGCTCCAGCAGACAAGGTGTTCAAGCACATGATGGGAGTGACAGACCAGGGGCGACTCCTTCCATCAGCTCTGCTGCTGTGGGATGTCTGGTTTGGAAAACTGACCCTTGTGAGATACCACCAAGAGAGAATTCAAAGTGACTATTGGGAAAGGCAGCGGTTAATCACAATTTCCTCTTGCTCCTTTCAGGTCTGGGTGAGGCTTCATTAAGATAGTCAGGGACTCTGCAGTGTGTCAGAGAGAAGGGGAAATGTGTGAGCTTAGGGAACAGGTTATTCAGCTCTGTGCAGGCTTTGTATTTTGTTTCAATTAGGTTATTGATTCTTGCCTGCTCTTGTTGTGCACCAGCAAGTGTGGCTCGATGGTGTTTTAGCTGAAGCTATAAATAAGCAAAAGCTGCTCTCATTCAAGAGAGGAAATCTGTCTTTTGAGCTGTTTTGTAAACCAAAGGCTGAAGGAGGCAAGTGGAAGGGTTGCCTCTCCTGGTCCCACAGCCTGCTCGTGTGGCAGGGTCAGGGAGCTCCACACTCCCAAATACAGCTTCATAGGGTGACTCTTCCAGCACAGAATTCTGTGCTAATACCTCTGCTCCCAGAAAGAGCTCTTGGGCATCCCTTGCTCTCCCTCGCTGGGAATCAAGCCGTGCCACAGCTGGTGCCCCCTGAGTGCCAGCATGAGCAGCCCCTGCTGCCATGGGTTGCTAAACATCTACTGCATTATTTAAATACAGTAGGCAGACAAGAAATTGTTTCTTTGGGGACAGGTTTAGGTGACACTGATTCCTACTCCTATTAGAAATCTTACATCATTTAACAACAATCTGTATTTCGCTCCGTGATACCTACTAGACCATTTTCAAAGTGAAAAAATATTCTCTACTAATATCACAGAGTTTTCTTAAAATAATTTCTCTTTGATGTCTTGCTTTCATTCAGGGTAAAATCACACAGCGATTTGTGTGTGCAGGGAAGAGAATGTGAACCAGGGCACTTCATGTAACCTACAATCAAACGAGTGCCAGGTGAATTCAGAGCCCTCCACGCCCACACATTTCACAGCTGCCTGTGGCAGAGAGGAGCCTCTGCCCCTGAGTTA
This sequence comes from Scytalopus superciliaris, assembly GCA_013400415.1. Lineage (NCBI taxonomy): Eukaryota > Metazoa > Chordata > Aves > Passeriformes > Rhinocryptidae > Scytalopus > Scytalopus superciliaris. The sequence continues at coordinate 281,315 of VXBX01006779.1, forward strand.
CTGCTGGCAGCACCTGTACTCAGCCACAGAATTGCCTTATATAAAAGCCATTTTCCCTTTCTTTCTAGCCTATATTTATGCTGTTTCCTTTCCCTCAGCTCTGATCCGCAGGTGCACCTCTCTTAATTCTGCTGTTTTCTCCCACACTGTCAATCCCCATCCTTCTCCGAGTTCTTAAGGCACTGGAGAGCACTATCTGTGTCTGCAGCCTGTCAGTTGCCTCCCTGATCCATATCCCACACAAGCTCTTCTGCTGCTTTGCCCTGTGTGAGTACATCTTTTAATACTCCCTCCTCTTCCTTTGAAACTCAGGTTTGGGTTTTTTGGGTCTTTTTCCATACTCAGCCTGGCATATTTGAAGCTTTGTGCCTCCTGCAGTGTTGCCAGACATCTGTACTTTCTTCTCGCAGGTCCTTGAAAATCTGTGTTGTGTTTAACTCTTCCCCCAGAAATCTCATTTTGGAGCAGCTTGTCAGGTTTTAATGCTTTTGGACAGCCCTGCAGGAGGCAGAGCAAGAGGCCAGCAGTTCTCCCGCCCTCCCCTTGCTCTTCCATCACATTCCCAACACTTTGCCTGCATCTGGCCTTGCTATAGCTTAAATATATAAATTGCACTGAGAAAATCCTAAAATTTAGTTCAAGCCAGCTTTCCTGGCTGCAGTAAATCTACCCTACAAGCTCACAGGAACTGCTCTGTGTTGCATCTGATTTAGGACACCGTCCTGCAAGTCCATTTTCTCAGGATCAAGATCCTCCAGCCTGGAGAGGAAGGTTTCAGCCTTCACAGACTAATGCAGTAAGTTGTCTTACTAACTTTGATACAGAGAGCTACTCTGCATAGCTTCAATATTTCAGTAAAACATACTGGGATGGGAAGAGAAAGGAACCTTTATGGGCCCATCTCCGGGACCAGTTTTTCCCATCAGATTGACTGACAGCAAAACCAACAAGCCCTCATACCTACAGTTGCAGCAAAAATAGAAATGGCATTAACAATGTGTTGCTTGTGTGGGAGCTATGGGCTAATGAATTGTAGGAGCCAGTGGTTTAGACTTTGATTGTCTAGAATTACATAGCAAAGTGACAACAGTAAATTCTAATTTACACCACCTTGTATGTGCCCCTGGGAACATCCCAGCTCATTAATTACAGGCTTTGTGGTGTCTGTCCTTTCCTTGTGTGGCTGCTCAGCTCTGACACCCAGGTTAGGGCTGTGTCAGCCCTTCCACAGCAGCCTCTCGTTTTAAAGGATGTTTTTTTCTTATGTTCCATCTTCTTCTGTACCAGAGTTTGAAATGCAATGTGGCAGTGCCAGCAGGCCAAATCTTGCTTATCACAGGGATGTGAGTGCACAGTCAGGTTTGCCTGCAGTGAGTTAATGCCCTGTTGTTCCTGCAGTCAGCACTGAGCATGACCTGATCCCTCCATAGAAGCAACAGCTCAGCACTCCAAAATGGACCCTTCCATTTATTTTTTTTTTATGGGAAACAAAATAAAAGCTCTATTGGTTAAACCAGGACAAGCTAAAATAAAAGCAACAATCTTCCTAGTCAAGCAGAACCCGAAGTATGAAGAAGAAATACACATTTCCTTCTGTGGGATACACATGAGCTTCTCTTTGGACATCAGTCCTGCTGCTGGTCCTTGCGGCTCTGGGAAGCCCTGAAGCCTTGTGGCTGCTGTCCCTGGTATTAACAAGCCTTTGGCTAACTGGGAGTACATTCACTTTTAGTGTATCCCAGCAAACGAAAGCCAGAGAGGCTGACAGTTTTTGGGATGTGCTTTGCCACCCCCTTCCCATTACCTGCTTGAGGATTTCGGCGGCTGTTTCGTGGGAGCAATCAAATATGACATAGAACTCCTTGCCCTTCTTCATCTCCTTGAGCAGAGGCCGGGCATCCTTGTTCCCAGAGGGCAGCTGGCGGATTTTGATTTTAATGTTGTACCTCGAAGGGGCTTTGATGAGCTCCTGCAGGCGAATTAGCCCTGCAAAATGATAGGCAATTATTCAACTCACCCTCCTGCGCCACGAGTGCTTATTGTCACTGAAACAGGGTCTCTGACCAGTTCCCAACATATTTTACTTTCCCTAAGGATAACTCTTAGCTCTCTATTTGCCAGAGTCTCACTAACATTATTAAAGCTTTTCATTTTTGTGTTTGTACTTTGCTTCAACATCTGAACATTGTGAAAGGTATTTTTAACTGGTTGACTACAGGATGTGTTTGCACCGATGTAATACAATATAAACACATTGCAATATGTTTAAATTGATATAGTTTATTGCAAAAAGCACATAAGGCTTCTTCCATGGCAGCTAGTTATTATTCCAATATCAACCACCGAGAACACAGAAGTGAAGAAAACTCCTTCTTACTTTCCTGCCTAATGTAAGGTCACTCAGCAACTGGGACACCTTATAAAGGACCAAAATATTTTGAGATTCAGCTCCACATCTATAAACACATCTGTAAAGAACATGATTTCTTAGACTCTCTCTTCAGCTGGCACAGGTTTCCAGGCCTTATTTGAAGTCAGTGGAGCTCAACCAGTTGAGGACTTGTCCAAGTGTTTAAACACAGTGCAATTCCACCAGCTAATTCAGCACTCCTATGTAATTTGTACTACCTCCAAAACCTAAGGAGGATAGTTAAGAGCTCTTTGAGGTGTGTGATTACAGTCTCTTTCTCATTATCCATGAATGCAATTTACCCACAAAAAATTCTGCTGAGTGAAAGCAAAAGGCTGCCTTAAAAATATGCAGGAAAAGAGAGAGCGAGAATAACAGGCAAGAAGCACTTCTTGAACAAAAATCAAACAAATTATTAAAATGAAAAAAGTCTTGTCTCTCCTGCTGGGAGTGGGGATATTTGTCCTTGGTTGAATGGTCCAGTGGTATGTATAAGGCAAGACAAAACATCCCTATTTCTCCTGGGGTTAGTGAGGGATTGCTGTGCTGAGGACTGCTGGCTTTCACTCAAAGACTGGCAGAGTGTTTTGAAAAAACCCTAATCTTTCCCTCCCCCTGCAATGCCGGGCCTGTTCTTTGCAGGTTTTCAAGTATCAACAATCAATATAGAATATTAAGCATTGTGAGCATTCAAATGTAAATTGCTGCTGGGAGACTAGAGCTGGGAGCCAGGCTGGGGAAATACAGAACAATTTGAGCTCATTATTATTAGAATGGGGCACATGCTTCCAACGTGGCCTGACAAGGAGGGGAGTTTGTGAAATCTGGCCACAAAGCTGTAGCTGGTTGTACCAAGTGCTCAGCTGCCTTATCTTGGCCACTGTAAGCAATGGCAGCTCCAGGAGGGAAGGCTGAGGTTTGGGAGGAAGAGATCAGCACCCAAGGGAACTTAACTCTTCTCCACAGCCTCAGACTGAGTAATGTTGTTTCTGTTTCTGGCAACTGACATGTGAGTGTGGTGGAGAGCAAAAGAAAAAGATTTGCCAACCCACCTCCACTTTATTTTAGGGCAAAGAAATTACTGTGTGCCTTAAAATATCTACTTTGGTCACGAGACTTGGACCTTGCCCTTCCCAACCTTTCCTGCTGCCATATGAAGTGAAGATAAAGCCCTGGCATGGTGTGCTGAAGAAACCAAAGTAGCAGTGAAAAGAAGTGCAGTTATTTTTTCTGGAAGATGAGGCAAAACCCTGAGTTAGCTGAGTGCCAGATAATGAACAGAACAGGGGAATAACCTTCAGTGCTCTCCTTCCTCTTCCTCCTGCTCAGCAAATCCAAACCCTTGGACGGATACCACTGAGCCTTGATTTGGGACAGACTTGAAATTTGAAGCTGGCTCCAGGTGGGAGTGGGGAAGGTCTGGGCAAGTGCAGTGTTTGGGGCACTCACTATTGAGGAGAAAGGTTCAGTTTAGGGCTTTGAAACAAAACCAGTGAGGATGGAAACCTTCATTAGCTTTCTTGGCCTACTGTAGTCCCTAAGGAAAAAAATAGGCTAATATGTTTTTTCTTGTGGTGTCACAATGAAAGATGAGAAACAGAAAGAGCTTGAGTTAAGTGGCATCACTCTAACCCAAAATCCAAAGACTATATATATTGATCAAAGCTGACCTGTTTATTTTCCTGACTCTGAGTTAATAAGATGATTGATGATTAATTTACTTTGTAAATACCTCTACAAATGAAGTCTCTTTAATATCAGTCATTTTTGTAACTGAACACGTACACAGAACTCAGTGTTTTGGAATGCTAATCTGGTAATGGGGTGAGCTGAAAAGGACCTCTCCTTGTTTCTATTTTGTCTGGAATATTTATCTAGGAACTACTGGAGAGCATCTAGCAGAGGCCACAAAGGTGATGAGGGGTCGGATGAACATCTCTCTGACAAGGTGAGACTGCAGGAGCTGAGCCTGGTTAGTCTGGAGATGAGACGGCTGAGAGGGGATCTCACCAGTCCACACAAATACCTCCAAGTGGTGTCAGAGGGTGGTGCCACGCTCTGTCCAGTGTGCCAGGGACAGCACAAGGAGCAATGGCCACAAACAGAAACACAGCAAGTTTAACCTCACCACGAGGCAGAACTTCTTTGCAGACCTCTGGAACAGCTGCCCAGGGAGGCTGTGGAGTCTCCCTGTCTAGAGACATTCCAAACCCACCTGGACACATTCCTATGTCACCTGCTCTAGGTGACCCTGCCTGGGCAGGGAGTTGAACTGGGTGATCTCCAGAGGTCCCTTCCAACCCTGACTGTTCTGGGGTTCTGGGATTCTGAGATCAGTTTGAATTTGTGTTATGAGTTCCACAAATACAAAGCAAAATGGGATTGAATATTCAGAACCCAGAGGGTTCCACCTGCTGGCTCCTTAAGGTCTGAGGGGGTGAACATCATCTCAAAACCCACAGCAGCAGAAGGACAGCTGCACCTCACAGGAGGCTTTTCTTCCATGTTCTGGGAAAACTGCTGCAATTATGACAAACTGAATTATCCCAGGCATTGCCTCCCACAGAATTTCGCATTTTCACTTAGATAGAAGCACCAGCACCACTCACCTGTGCTGTCCTCGTACACCACCGTGATGATCTTCCAGTTGTAGTACAGCACAAGGTCCAAGACTGCCCTGCTGATGGCTGCGTAGTCTGGGTAGAGGTTGATGTAAAATGCGTCCTTGTTGTCCACCGTGGGGTGTTTCCACCGGGTCTGGATGTGTGGCACCTCCAGGGCGTTGCAGATGGACTGCACTGCGCTCACTGAGGAGCTGTGGGACGGCCCAAAAAGGGCTGCGACCCCCAGGGCCAGCTGGTCACAGGCTGAGGGGAGAGCAGGGGGGGGCAGAAGGGACTGGTTGGCAAGAGCAAGGAGCTTGTATGATGCCTACTGAGGTCTTTTATTCTCCACCCATCCCGATCATTTCATAGTGAGAACGGGTCACTGTGTGGCTCCCAAACCCGCTGAGGGGTTTGCAAATGGTTCATGGAGCATTTAGAAGTTATTTAAGGGGCAAATCCTGTGAGGAGCAGCTGAGGGAGCTGGGGGGGCTCAGCCTGGAGAAAAGGAGGCTCAGGGGGGACCTTCCCACTCTCTGCAAGTCCCTGCCAGGAGGGGGAGCCGGGGCGGGGTGGGGCTCTGCCCCCAGGGAACAGGGACAGGAGGGGAGGGAATGGCCTCAGGCTGGGCCAAGGAAGGGACAGGATGGACATCAGGAGGAATTTCTCCATGGAAAGGGTTGTTAAACATGGGAAGGGGCTGCCCAGGGAGGTTTGGAGTGCCCAGCCCTGGAGGTGCCCAAGGCAGGACTGGCCGTGGCACTCAGAGCTCTGGGCTGGGGCACAAGGTGGGCATCGGGCACAGGGTGGGCTCGGTGACCTTGGAGGGCTTTTCCAACCAAAACGATTCTGTGATTCTGAAAGCTGCTTTACTGATTATTATTGTATCCTAAAACCTGCTGGCTGCAAATAAAAACTCAACTTCTCTGCTTATTGTCTTCAGATCACATTCATTTCTAAACTGCCTTTCTCAGAATGGCTTTACCCTGGAGAAACCAGGAGCTTCCAGGATACAGACTGCCAAAGGAACAGCACAGGAATTAAGTTTCATGGCAGCATGTCAGGAAATATGTTCAGGGAGTCACAACAGACACTCTATGGATTCCCCCCGTGACTGGCAAGTTTCTACCTCTGTGTGTAGCTTTAATTTCAGGCTACTGAAGGAACATAAACAGTAAAGGGCACCATGATTCACTGAGTTCCATAATCTGTGTGTACAAAACAGGCAGTAAAGCCTAAAACCCTCAGTAACAACACGGGAAATAAAGAACCAACACACCCTGACATTTTTATACCTCTCCAAATCAGTCAAACACTACCATCAACAAAGCTTTCTTTCTCCTTTTGTGCCCATATCTCAGCCCAAAGAAGCCCTCCTGGAGGTATCTTTTCATTTTTCTTTCTCTCTCATGTGTTTTCAGGTTGGCAGACAGAAGATGGAGCAATATTAGTCATTTCTGCCCATTAGTGACATTTACTGCAGATGTTTTTAATGAGGTTTATTGACAGGGACAAAGCCCTGCACTGGTTGTAATGTTGTACTTATACTGTGTTTGAGTGAGGTATTCAGTACACACAAACATCCACCATGAGCTGAAGTTTTTTAAATTCATATTTAGCTCTCTGATTGTAATAGAATATAGCAGAAAATCAATTATTTTCTGTTTTCAGTCTACAAATGAGTGTTTTGCAGGCAGCATAAAATGCACACTCTTTCCAGGTCTAATTCAGAAGCCTTCCTAAAGAATCATAGGTTTTAATGTGCAAATTGCATAAGTACCATCAATAATTCATGATGAGAAGAAGTCACTACTGTCTGCATGAGTTTCTTGCATGTAGATTGACAAAAGTAGTTATATCTAACTCCTTCCTCCTTATGAAATGGAGAAGGTACTTTCACAACAGCAAAAGAGAAGAGATTCTCACTCTACAACAAATCTAAAATCCTGTGTCAGTCTGGATTATAAGGATTATAAACCCAGCACACTTGAGTTTTGATAGCATGTGTTTACAGCATATATCTGATAATATAAAAATAATGCAATAAACATTATTTAAAGTGATTTTTGGTATTTTTTTGAAAGCATTCTCCTTTTTCCAATCTTACTAAGAAACTTGAGCATCATGAGGAGAATTTGGCACCTTAGATGTTAGACAGGTGACAGCTCACCAGCATGATTTGTAAAGTGAGGCACGTTTATTTTCCAGCCTTCATCTGCCTTTCAGCAGCCACATTTCTTGCCTTTTATCAAACATAACTCCAGGAACTGAAATGCTGCATATAACATCTTATCAAACCTCATCTTGCCTTCTAGAGACAAAGGAATACCTGATGCTTAAGGAAATATGTGATTTTTTGCCCCTCTCTGTTTTGGTCTGCAAGTCAATTAGATCCAAGTAAACTGGGCCATAATTGTCCTTCTGAGGAAAATAAAATGGGGCAAAAAAATTCCAAACTTGCCCACTCCAATTCTTACAGTTGTTTATAACAGAGAAACTCACTTCTGCTTGTGAGCCACTGAGTGTTAATATTTCAGGAGAGGGAGACTACTGGCCTCTGGTCTTTAAAGTGGAATAGCAACAGTTTGTTAGGAATCATGGATATCTGTGCTAATTATGGGTTGTGACATCCCACTGTGCTTCCTGTGAGTCCATGATCATTTTTCTGCAGAATTCCAGGTGGCAAATCTATGTTTTGGAAAGAAAAATGAGTTGGACTCACCACCTTCCATCTGGGGCCCTTCACATGCAGACAGGATGGAAGAGTTTGCTCAGAAACAAGTGACAAGTCCAAGCCCAGCTTGATTCTGAGTTCAGATCTCTTTGAAAGATTAATTTGATGTTGCTTTTCATATACATGATACAATCAGAGCAGCAAAGGAGATCAGGCTGGAAAGGTAGGTAGTATAACACATGTATGTTACTGATGGAGTAATTGAGATAATTACCTCTTCTTGAGGCTTCAAAACTATCAAAAAGGTTAATTCTCTGGATGTCATAGGTTAATGTGGTATTAGGCATCAGTGTTCTGTTTCTATTAATGTTGGTGACAGCAAACTTGAAAGCCAATTCTTCAATATTAACAGGTTCATTTTCCACAGTTTCGAATATCCCTCCTGTTGAAACAGAGATAAATGAGAAGGATTATTCACCTCTCCATTGCTGTGCATGGAAAAAGAGAAATAAATTCCGAGCAATAATTCCTGAGCCTTCATAAAGCAAAACCAAACCACTGTTCAAAGCAAAAGCACGTTGGATCGTTAGTTTTTATCTGCCATGTCACTGAAGGTTAACTCAATATTATGAATGTTTCTTAGACAAATATCTGGGACAGACAACGGGTATTTGTTATTGAGGATCTTCAAAGGAAACATTTTCAATGCTTGTGAAAACTTTTGTCTAATGAAAGCACTGATATTGACGGGTCTCATCCCCCCTGCTCCAACCTGATCTATATTTGAAGATGAAACTCAGACATGTTGGAGATGTTTTCTGAAGTGTTTCTGCAAATCCTGCCAGTGCAAGATCCACACTCAGAAGTGATCGAGGAGCTTGAGAGGAAATGGACCGAAAGTTTCCCCTTGAAGTCTGTGTTGTAGCAGGGCTCTGATTTTTCTATAAACCTTAGGCAATGTTTGGTCATTTTTCAGCTTTCTCAGGGGCAGGAGAATATTTTTACTTTTTCCAAGCTCCTTGCTGAATGAACTGAAGTTGGTGACAGAGAGCACAGCCCAGCTGTTCCCACAGAGAACAGTGCCAGTGTGCCAGAGCAGTGAGTCACAACTCCAGTGGGGTGGTGTCTACCAGAACCATCACACCGCTGGTTTCAGAGTCTCCTTGCAAGGACAGTGCTGGACCCAGCACGGTCACTCCCAACTTCCCATCCTTCCTCTGGACTCTTCTTCTACCATCTGTTTTGAACTACTTGAACCAAGAGATGTCCGGACCCATCCAGTGAATTCCAGCTGGGCAGGTGCTCTTTGAATGCTGTTCAACTTGTCAGAACCCTTTTTTCTACCACTCAAACTGAAATTTTGTACACTTCTTGCTCCTTTTCTAGAACAAACGAGGTGGGTTGGAGCTGGATTTTTAACCTGGAAACAAGCTTTCCAAAAGAGGACTGCAAATAACCAGCCTGAATTTCGGAAGCTTAATGAACTTCCCTGGCACAAATTATGAGGTGAGGAAGGTGGCCATGATTCAAGTCCAGGCTGTCCCACTTAGACTGGGATGTCTGTTCCCTCTGGAGACCTTATTATGCTAACACCACATTCTGACTGTCCAGGGGCACAGGGATTTGATGAATGCATAACAAACCCAGCTAAATTGAAGAAAAAAAAAAAAAAGCTCCTCTAAGCAGCAATCTCCAGCTTCACTACTTGATTTTGCAAGTATAATTTACCCATTTAGTGCAAGTCACTAGAGAATACTTTGGATTTCTCACTTACATATTTCCACATTTCCCCGTGTGAAATTTGAGGCCCAGATACCTCTTTATATTTCCCGAGCGTTTGAATGCATTCAGTTATGAGCTGTGTCTCTTGTAGTTCTGATGCCACCCGTGTAGCAATAGTGCAGTCATTAGCTGACAATCAGGAACAGAAACACAGTGGAATTGAAGGCTGTTTTGAATGCTAAGCCAGCAATGAGAGCACTGGAGGCTCTCGGAGCCAAGCTGGCAATGCAGCCTCTTGCTGCTCTTGAATACACAGAGTTGTATCATCTCTTGAACTCATACATAGCGATGCCTTAACACAACTTCAGCAATTTGCCAGCTTAAGCAATTTTCTTACTCACTACACGCATTTCTCATTTACTATCTGGATGTGTTAAAACCTGAGAGACTTTCTGATTTTTTTCCCCTCTCCCCCATAAAACATACAAGTGATTGCAAGAGACTGGGATGCACTGAAACAGCTGGGAAAATTTTAGCGGCGGGTTTTGGAACCAAATGTAAAACATCATGTGCAATCCTAGAAGTCAGCAGGATTTTCCAGAGCTGCAAACTCCAGATCGCCCAAAGGGGAAAAAACCTAAAACCTGTTCCTGCAGATCCTATAATTCCTCATCCCAATGATGATACCAACAAGTCTATTGGTTAAATACAAATTTCTTTCCCTGTTTTCACCTGAGGAAGGCAATTATTTTCAGTCAGCTAAAATGCCAGCTTGGCCTTGGGTCAGAAAGGTCCAAGTGCTGGGTTTTCCTTGAAATCCCATTGGACTTAGCAGAGCTTTGTTTCATAAGGCAAGGTGGGTGTCACTGGATATAAGGGATAGCCTGAGATAACTGTGGAATAAGACAGGAGAACCACAACGTCCAATAGGATGAGTTTCTTGCTCTTTGATCTTGGCAAAAAATCTCCTCCATCCTGGTAATTATTGCTGTGTATTGTATTACTTTCCACCTTTGTTTTTTAAATAAAACTATCTTATCCAATCACCCTTGAGCAACATTCATAGTTATATGTACACGAGCACTTTCTCATTCTAGGGCTAGAACTCTTTCCAGACCTCTAACCAATAGCCTATTAAGTGAAGATTAATTTTAATTGATGTATAACCATGAGCTATTTATACTTCATTAAGCAGAATTTTGCAGAATTTTTGCTTGGTCCCCTTTGAAAAAGGGCAGAAGTTCCCTGAGCAGGGGGAAGGAGGGGAGGGAAAGGAGGAGTGGTGGAAAGAGGGAAAGTTCTGTGTGGATACTTTTTCTAAGCAAGCTAATCAACATCATCCATTACACACACATCAAATGTACTCCAATAGTTTTCTCTGGAAGTCAGCTGAGCCATCACTGCATTGGGAACCCTGTGACAGATTTTCCAGGTTCCTTTTGTACACGTTTATGGATGAGGAAAGCACTTACAGGGACAACTGATGACAGGCTTTATTTTGCTGGTGAGATGCTATGGATAGAACATGGAATGCCAGAATGCTTTGGGTTGGAAGTGGCCTTAAAAATTATATGCCATGGGCAGGGACACCTCCCACTATCCCAGGGTGCTCCAACCTGGCCTTGGACACTTCCAGAGATGGGGCAGCCACAGCTTCTCTGCCCAACCTGTGCCGGGGCCTGCCCACCCTCACAGGGAAAAATGTCTTCTTAATATCTCATTTAAATCTTCTCTCTGTCAGTTTGAAGCCATTCCTCCTTGTCCTGTTTCTCCAGACCCTTGTAAATAGCCCCTCTCAATCTTTCCTTCAGGTCCTAGAACGGGTCTGAATAAGAACAGGACAGAGAGTCAAGAGGTTCCTAATTCTGTTCAGATGAACTGGAGATGCTGGGTGGGGCACCTTTTAGAGCCTGCAAAATCTCTCCCTCCCCACTAGGATGGGGCCACAAAAGTCACTCTTCCAAGTAAGTAAATCTTTACTGAACGTTGTCTGGATTAACCCCCAAAGTAAAGCCAAAGTCCACGAGAGAGTTTATGCAGTAAGTCATTGCTTACTGTGAATGTGGTTTGGGATGGTTGCATTAGAAAAGCCTGCAGTGTATCTATTTGAGCTTGATTTTTCTGTTGGGACCTATGTGTGTAAAAAAGAGTTGAATTAGCCTATAAATTTGCATCACAGACAAGCCAGCAGATAAAATCTTTCTGTTCCGTGCTGCAGTATTTTCATCCATATATCCTTAATGAAAACTAGCCATTCAGTAAAGAGTTTCTGTTCTCTTTCTGCTGGTGACTGACAGCCAAGCCCAGAATTTATTGTAAGGTCCAGGTTAAAAGAAAAATAGCAGAGTAAGTGACAAGTCTGATGAAGAACCTGTTTGTCAGATGATTAATTTAAATAAAGTAATTACTGTACAACATTTTAAAAACAAATTAACCACAGCATTCTGCGAGGGAAGGGGGGAAAAAAATTGATGTTAACTCAAGATGTAAATGATGTTCCAGGAATGAAGCTCTTATGGCTAGGCATGAAAACAAGCACTGGTTTTCAATGCAGCCTGTACATGGAAAGTGTGAATTTTTGAGTCCTCCTGCAGGTCCAGCTGAGGAGCAATGCCAGGTGTAGGTTCCCTGATCCTATTGTACTCTCTGCCAGCCGCATGTGAGCACATCAGGAGGAGAATTCAGCAATTGTGTTCACTGCACTGACAATCCTGTTCCAGCACGTGTGAGAGGAAACCTTTCACTTTCCGCACTTACTTTGTCAAGGGATGTCTGTGAGGATGAAGGCAAAAAGCTGTATCTGCCCCTATTTGGAATTTAGCTGTAGAAAGTCAGAAGAAGTGACTGCTTGGCTAAAGCTGCTCTTCCAAAAAGGGGGCTGAGGAAGAGTGACTGCTGACTGACAGATATGACACAGCAGCAGCTCCATTTGCCCTCTGAAGACAGAAAAATCCTACAGCAAGTGAAATGTCAAAATTATAAAAGCACACTTCAGTAGCACATCACCTGAAAAAGCTTCTCCAGTCCTTCTGAGCCAGCAAATATTCCCATTTAAAGGGGCCATCCCAGCCTGGGAGAGCTTTAGAAAAGGTCGTGGCTGAAGCAATTTCCACACCTTCCCTTGGCTCTCATTCAAGACAAGGCAGAACACAAAAGCTTGTTAATGGGAAAATTCTCTCTCTGACTTTAAAACCAATCACAAACAGCAACAGCCAAAACTTGTTGCCCTCCCTGATGGCAGTTTGGGCCCTGTCTCCTCTCTGTGGGGCAGGTTCCCTCAAAGCAAAGCATCTCACCACCACTTTTCAGTTGGAATACAGGAGGTGTAATGTGCTTTTCTTAACAGCATAGGCAAAGAACTGCCTGAGTAGCCTTGAGGGAATTTCTGTGATTTCAGTCAGTGCCATCACTTTTATGGTTTCAAAGTGAAACGTTAACTTTTCAAGATACTTTTGAAAACTGTATCATGCCTGCAGAGATATTTTCCTTACTCACTCCACAGCAAACAGAAGAACAGTGGCTGTATTGGGGTGGATTTTTGTTGTTACTCTCTATGAAAACACTCCAGACAGGCAGATGAAATGGAGGAAGGCTTACAGGGAAAGGCAGGACTGACAGCCTGAAAAACAGAGGTGGGGAAATCCCATGTTTTTCCAGCACGGTGCTCTGCAATTCCTTCTGAGGAGATTGAGAAAGCAAAAGGTGCCCTGCTCTTAAGCCAGTCTGAGACTTGGTAGCCACCACATATATGCCAGAAAAGCATTTGTTTTTCAGCTATAGATCTTGCTCTGCGTTTGTTATTTTGGTGGATGAATATTGCATTTCCCACTTAAATTTGTTAAAAGCCTCTCCAGCTCTCTGGTAGCTCTGTGAGGCGGCTTTGTGGCAGGTCCCTCTCACTGCTTACCCACTGGAGCAGCAGCCAACCTTCCTCTCCTGCCACAATTCCCCTGTGCATCAGCTGCTCAACTGTCCTCCAGGCAATTTTAAATAATATTCTTCATTGCTAACACAATTCTCCCTGCTTTCTGACAGTGGAAAATGCTGGTAGCACAGGGAAGTCGTTTGCTTGTATGTTAAAACAGAGAAAAACGTTGCTGAGTATGAGACTTGGGATTGCAGCACCACAAGCTGAGCCACAGTGAAAACTAAAAGATATATCGGTGGGATTTTTATTTGCTGCCAGATTTTCATCTCCCAGCACACCATGTTTTTCCTACAGCCAGGAATACCAGCGATTTAAAGACAACAGATCAGCTATTCATATATGCATATGGCTCCAGGAGTAGCCACAGTCGTACTAACACCAGGCATTTTGATATTCTGACAGAAAATCCAGTGAGAACCAGGAGGTGTTAAATAACCTGAAAGCTGTTCATGTTCCTATTCAGGTTCTACACTTCAAAAAAAATGCTGTTGGAAAGCAAACATGCTGTAAAAACCATTTGAAATATTAAACCATATATACTAAGAAGGGTGGTAGAGGAAAAATATACTAACAACTAAGATTTTCCTCATGAAGACACAGGTATTTTACGGTTTATAATAAAATCCTGCTTTGTGTTTGATGTGCTGGTTTCCTTTCCTTGCTCAGAGGATGCCCTATTTCACAGCCTGGGTATCAGTTGTGCACCTGGGGAGGTGTTGGTGGCACAGCATGACACAGTAAGTGAGATGGAAGCACAGGGCCTGCTGGATCCCAATCCATCCCTGGAGTGTTGAGCCACCCACAGCTTCCAAAGGCAATGCAGTGCCATCACATGCAGGTGATTTGCTAGCAGGGTTTCCAGAAACATCTGAACACCTACTTCCTGGAGGGATTTATGCTCTGGGAAGCCTCCCCTCCTTTCCACAGCACTGTCTGAACACCAGGAGGTCCGTGAAAGTTCATTAAAAGCCACCTGTGAGTCACTGCAGAGAAAGGAGAGGCCAAAGCCCCCTGACTGTGCAGCTCTGTGTCACTGGCTTCCCGAAAGAGCAGGTGATGATGATGCCAAGTTAATGCAGGAGATTGATAAAGCCACATTAACATAAAGCTTGCTCTTGCTCTCTTTTGATATAATATGCATTCTCGCTGGGATGGTTGGGACTCACACACACACTTCTGAAGCTCACTGGGGCTGGGAGGGAGGTGCAGGCTCAGAAAGGAGCAGGGCAGAGCCAGAGTGGAAGATCTTTTCTCCAGATAATGCCCACTTGCAGAGTTCCACTTGGACTGGACGCACTTGCTATTGGAGACTCCCTCCAAGCATAGTTTTCCATCCTTGTCTCTTGCCAAAGGACATGTTCTCCTGTGCCACGAGGTGTCCAGCTGAGAGCCAGTACATGTGCACTCCCCACAGAGCTAAGCCTGGGCATTCATCTCACCAGAAAAGACTAATCAAATGAGTTATTACTTACAGTCGAGCAGTATCTGTGTTTTAAAAGTTAGCTCTGACTGTGTAACATTAGTCCAAAAACTATTACCTCTGAATTATACATGACCTGTAAACTACTCCATTGTGTGTATGCGTATTAAAAGTTTCTTGGGAAGAATCATTAACAATCCCAATCCCACAACAAACAGCAATTGCAATTTGCAATTACAAATCCAGGCTGAAGTGGGTTTGCTCCCCGAGGTGCCCATGGAATTAGAGGCACAGGGGTTGCATTTGGCTGGCAGAACACAAACTGAGCACATTAACGTTCTGTGCATGGCTGAATTTAGCCCTGCCCCAGGGACTTCTGAGTTAGGCAGCTATTATCACCCTCATTTTACACACAGTGGAGCTGAGAGCAACTTCCCTACCATCATTCCCCCTCCAATCTGTTCAAAAGCTGGTTTGGAAGCCTTCCATACATTGTGCTCTGTTCCAGTCTATTCCCACCCTTTCCAAGCCCCTGTCCTTACCTTGGCATCCATCATCTTTGCATTCACCCAGCCTGGTTTGTGTCCAGGGTGCCTTGGACTTTATTCCTCGGTGCTACATCCTGCCAAATGTCACTGCCACTGCATTGCCTCTGCCAGATCCTGGATCATCTTCCCTCTGCAACTCATTGTCCATCTGTGGGCTTTGCCTTTTAGGTTGCTCTTCAAACAAAACTCAAAGCCCCAACCCTCACCCTTTCTACCCTCATGGTTTTCAGCCACCTGAATTTCAAACAAAATCCACAGGGCACAGAAATCAAGTATCCCTCTGTGGTGCTCTCCTGGATTTCCTGCCTCCCTTATCCCCACCTCTGCACTTAACTGCTCCCTGTCTCTGTAGATTACAAGCTTCTCAAGACTTTAAGAAATTTGCAGCCAAACAGAATCAGGTTATTAATTTAATAAACACAGGGCTGGCTTTGGAGGTTGGGGTGATGGTTACATTTTCCTTTCTATGACTGTGTAGTAGGACTGGGAAGCTGAAACCCGGGACAGGCTCAGGACCCAAAACCTGACCAAGGAAGGGGGTGCAACCCAAGTGTCAAACTCAGTAAATGTGGCTTTTTAAGAAGACTGGGTTTGTTTATAGAAAGGTCACTGCCTATTTGACAAATTGAGCATCTCCTTGGTTCCAAACTGCTCGTGTGAAATCCAGCTCTGGGCATGTGTTTAGGATGTGGTTGTGTTCCAGTGGCTTTTGTGAAGATTTTTGTCTGAGCTGGAACAACATTGTATAAAATCTGCTTGATTCTTTGCTGAACTCTCAGAGGGACTCAGCCTTTCTGCTATTTTCATGCCACATGGTTTAGTGCTTAATTACACTGGGATGAAACTGGTAGAAATCACATTTTGGTCTCAGCCCTCGTGTGAGTTCTGTGACTGCCAAAGAGCTGCAACTCCTTACAATGGATCTTAACAAATAAGACCTGAGTAAAGATTGAGACAACGAGCATAAAGGATGGAAAAAGTCTTGAGTAAAAATGTTAAAACGTTTCTCTCTCCAAAACATTCTCTACGTGAATGAGGGTCAGGTTTTTATGATTATCTGCACTCTAAAAAGGTGCACTCAGTGATGCTTTTGTCCTTTGGAAAGCAGAGGGATAAAAATACATATGTGTTATGTACATGTATAAAAAGTTGAGCTTATTAAGACACAAAGAACTGCCTTTTACCAATGGAATTTTTTTTTAGTTCAGCTTGTGAGTCTGGAGAGATTTCCCAAAGGCACAATTGGCATGATTCATGTTATAGAATTTCAAAGTAATGAACTTCTTCTTTTTTTTTAACAGAGAAAAAAAAAAATTGGTTGACCTGATTTAGGTATCTCTTGCAATACTGGTCAGAATCTAAAGCACCATTTTAGAGATGCAAGCTTTCTATTTGATATAAAATTCTAAAACTATTGCCTTGCTGCTTTTATTTTATTGTTTTCCCTTGATGCAGAGGCTATTTAGGAAAATGCAGGGTAACACATAAGATATTTATATTGTTTGCTGTTCCTCCCCCCACATCATCATCCCCACTGGGGCAAACCACCTATCCAGGCACTGCAGCATTAATTTCCAACAAGACAAAACCAGGAGAGGGAGAAAATCGGTTCTAATTACCCAGTTACACACGCAACATTGGGTCCCATCAGATGCTATTTCTGGCCATGCAAGAAGGAAGAAGGAATTGGAATAATTTCCCTTTTATTTCTTGGAGCAGAAATAGACATATGAACCTTGCAGAGACCAGGGTGAGATTTTAGGTAACATATATGTCATATATGGCTTGTAGGTTGTTCTAAATGTTTCTACTGATTTCAAGACATTTTGATCAAATTCTCTTACTGCTCAGCATTTCTCCCACCATGTTGTAACGACTTAAAGAGTCCCACTGGAAAAGAAACTTACTTTCTCATGTCTTTTTTAATCTTTCAAAGCACTGCTTTGCAGATATGCTTTTCCTACATTTCTGAGTCAGAGGATTTCCCTCTGAGACATCCAGACATCTTGACATATTAATTGCTGAGCATGTGAGGGACTACGAGGTGCTTCTGAGAGGAAAGGCAGCACAAAGGCAGAGAGGAAGGAACAATCAGAGAAACAAAAAATATCGATGTTTGTAGTAAAGAATAAAGGAAGGGGGAAAGAGTTTAAGAGAAATAAAAGGCAGATGAGGAGACTGGAAAACAAGCTGTTTGAATAAAAGCTAAAAGACTGATGGCATTGAGATGCAGACCTTGCTGGGATTTTTATTTACTGCTTTTATCTGACTCCATCTCAAAAGTATTAGGTTGCTTTAAAACATAGTTAGATTTTTTGCAGATACCAATTAATTGTACCTTACACTTGAGGAAACCTCAAACCAAACTAAGCAACAGAGACCCTGTCTGAAACAACAGCAAGGAAAATTGAATTTGCCACCTGCATTTACAGAGGCACCTGGTTAAACCAGAGGGTGTATCTGTGAAAAAAGTGCTTTAGCCCAGTGCTCTGCAGAGGCTGCAGGATATTACACTTCCCAGAGAGCAGCAATCAATGCAGGATGTGCAGCTGGGAGGGTTCTGCACTGTGACAGCACATGAGCCACGGAAAGGTGTCAAGATTCACTCACTGAGGCCCTGAAAAGTCCATTCTGGAGAGGAATCCTGAGGTGAGAGAATAAAACCCCACTACAAACCAGTTGTGAGTTTGCACACTCACAATGAAACTACTTCAGGATTAGCCATTTTCCTCCAGCTGTTAGACAGGAATAGAAAGGCTTTTCAAAATCCAAGACAATACTTTGAACCATGTAAACAGCATTTTTGTGCACAAATGCCAGGGTTGGATCTTTCAAAATTATACAGCCTTTCTTGTCGTGAGTGCCCATTAAGCATTATTATGTGTAAGATGCTTAGGAACATAAGGTCTTTATTAAAGCTGAAGAAATCTGAGCTTATCCTGAAAAAGCACGGATAAAACCAGATCACAGACTACCCAAAAGTACATCCTTTCCAGAAAGGAGGAGGTGCTGGAGGGAGGTTAAAGTTGGTGGGGTGGACGTTTTGAACACTAACTTTAGTCAGTCACTGTTTTCCTTCTGAAAGCCAGCTGTTACAATTCCCCTAAAAGACAGTGCTGCCTGTGTGCCAAAAATGATTGACATGGGGGATGCCAAGGAGCCCACAGAGTGCAGTTATCTTCATTTATAAATTACTATGCACGCTTTGCATTTTGAAGCATGCAAAAATAGTATCCTAATCAAGAGTTCAAACACAGACACAAAGATTTCATTAGCTCGTCCTGTCAGGCTCTCTGCATGAAGCCACAGTGAATTTTGACTTTGCCTTCCTTCTTGTAAGCAAGAACTGCTTGTGGCAGATTTCTCTGAGTCTGGAGAGCATTGATCTGAAATGCAGAGGACTTTAGCTGTGACAGTGAGCTCCCCAGGGCTCTTCATTAGCCCTGCCAAGTCCCAGCCTAAGGTTGGAGCCCCAACAATCCCATCCTGTCTCTGAGAGTGCTCTCCAAACCCTCCTGGAGCTCTGGCAGCCTTGGTGCTGTGACCACTGCCCTGGGGAGCCTGTTCAGTGCCCACCAGCCTCTGGGGGAAGAACCTTTTACTGAAATCCAACCTCATCCTGCCCTGACACAACTCCAGGCCATTCCCCGGGTGCTGTCCTGCAACATCCCAGCACTGGGGAGCACCAGCTCTGGTTTATAGCTAGAGGTGGGTGCTCCAAACCCAGAAGATGTGCATTAATAAAACATGACTTGCTGAGCATGTGTTGGCTTAGAGGGGAACTGTGTAACATGTGTATTATGAGCAGGTTCTGCTGTGGAAAAAGCCTTTGAGCTCCTTTAACAAAAAGAAAAGGACCAGCAACACGCACAGAGCCACGAGTCAGAGTGCCAGAAGCTGCTCAGACCTCAGACCATGTCAGCGGTATCATTAAGGAAGGATAGAACTGAAGTTTTAAAAACAAAAACTCAAAAGAGACAGAAGTGATTTAACTGCTTTTCATTACAAGTAATAAATGTAGCTTTGCTTGGGATGAAGGATGATACAACTCCAGATTTGCCACTGGAGCAGTTTTTGTGATTCTCCTGAAACTCCAAATACACCAGATTGGGCTGGGGACACTTCACTGATGGTCACCCACAGTTTGGGAGATAGGAGGAAATGTGCAGGTTTGCTCAGGAATTGCCTGTTATTCTTTAAACTCCACAGAAACACATTTTTCTATCCTGCTGAATTATTCTGTTCCTCTTTTACCAGCGTTAATGTAGTTTCATCCTCACATCCTCAAGTATCCAAATGGTACACACAGAAAATGAGCTGATCTTTTGCTAACCAGGGTGTTATTTTTATTGCAGCCTCAGCATTGCAGATGCTTTGAAGGAAAATACCAGGGTACATTTTCAGTCTTGGGAAGTCTAATGTCTAAGTAAGGCTCATCTAAAATTATGCTTTTAAGGGTGGGGGTTGCAGATTTTGCAACCAATTCACTCTTACAAGTAATGGTTAATCAGCACCTGGGCCTTGAGTTGCCATATTTTGCTATAATAATGATGGTTGGCCCTTGAAAAGACACTTACTTGAGGTGCCTGCAATTTAAGGCTTTCTTTGTAATTATCAACCTGGAACATTTCTATTCCTCAATCTACTCAGGACCGTTTGTGTCTGAAAAATTCAACATCTACATTTGCAAATACTAAAGTACCAAGTGTAAACAAGATGCTCCTGCACCTAATCACAACTTTACGTGAAGTGCTGAATTATACAGTTTCAAGAGAAATTTGGAATGGGAACCAAAGCAATTCAGGAACTTTTTTTTCTTGTAATACTTTCCCTCCCATCCCCCAGGGGGGAAAAAAAAAAAGTAAATTCTTCAAAAAAACATTTTCTAGGAAGATCGGTATGAAAATAGTTGGAAAGCAGAGACAAAACCAAAACTTCCCAGCAATACTAAACTATCTGATGGAGACACATATGGTGTTGAAATCCCTGTGCATAATGGAGTCTAAATTAATTCCAGAAATTCTTGCTTTGGGGGAACTTTCCAGATTGCATCAGCACTTTTCTTAATGCTGAATATCCCCAGAGGTTCTTTGGAGCCCATCTTTTCATTTGTGTGTGAATGTGGGGACTTGAGGGGCTCCAACTCAAGTCACTCCTGAAACATGTCAGAGGGGGATTTTTAGGTAAGGCACCTTTGTGCTGTGTAGGCAAATTTTGGGAGACTTTAGCCAGGAATGTTATATCCAGATAAAATCCAAGCATGGAATATTTAACATTCATAGCTGATGTGTACATAGAAATGCCTTTGACCAGCAGTCACACTCGGATTGAGACATTGCAACAGTTCAGTGGGAACAGCTTCATCAAGAATTATTAATGCTAGTTAAAGATGTTATTATGGATATTACACTAATTTATTATATTAAAGCTATACTTAGCTGCAGTTACTATACTTATTGATAGGAAAAGTTAGATATGTACTTTGAGAAAAAAGGCAGGAAGATTTGTTTCTGGATGATTATACAAATGCGTCAAAACTGTGTTAAAAATTAATTTAAAAAATTAAAGAAACAAAAAGACAATTCTCTAAAAAACTGGATGCAACACCTCTGGGCTCCAGGAGGTGACCACCTGAGTTATTAAATCATTACTCATACTTTTAAAATATGAGAGCTGATGCTACACCAGGTATAGCTGCTATGGGGGGGCTTTTTAGCTTCATAGTTTCATTGTAAGAAATTTCAATCAAAAGTCCATAAAATAACCTTGCCATGGAGAGGAAACTGTAATTACTTATAATTAGCACAGTGCGTAAAGGATGGTTTCAATTCAATTAAACAATTCCATAATTTATGGAACAAATTTTGGCCATAATTTCAATGTGTTAACATCAATCAGGAGGGAGCAATGTAAACTTTAAAATAAAATTTAAACTCAGCTTAAAGAGACATTAAGTATTCTGTCCTTGCTCAGTGACTCTGCTTTCATTTGACTTTGAATCCTCTTGGCAGTTTCTACACTTACAAAAGGTCTTCTGAGGCTCGTGGGGGGATTGTTGGGGTGTCCTGTGCATGGAGTTTGATGATCTCTCTGGGTCCCTTCCATCTTGGGATATTCCATGATACTGCATTTGAATGGCTTTACTTTATTTTGGGAGCTACATTTTAAGTCTGTTCAAAGTGACACCAAGCCTAATCTCGCCCTGAAAAATCAAACAGAGCTTGAGTGGAGCTCCTCATGTCTGCACAGTAGAAAACCTCATTGGTGGGTCACCATTCCAGGAGCTGCTGAATCTGTGGGAACTAGAGAAACAGAACTGCTTGAGAGGCTTCCCCAGTTGGTGTCAAGCACAAATGACAACTGAGACAGATGTGGCACTGAGTTTTTCCCATGCCCAAGGCCACTTCAGAAGACCTTCTAAGGGGAACATGGCAGAGCTCGGGGATAAAAGAGGGGGTGACTAAAAGGCCTTCTGAGGTGGGGCACCCTTGTCTTGCAGATTATCCTGCAAACCCTTCAGTTTCAGGCAGGAAAATACAGACCAATTCTCTCAGATTACATGATGCCAATGCAACATTTGCCCCTTTATTTGGCAAAACCGGTGATTAACCCCATATGCACATCCTTTATTATCATATTGGTTCCAGTAAGTCAAGAAATAAGCAGTTCAAAGAAAGTGCAGCAAGCACAGGTGTGTCTAGTTATTATTTTCCCTAACACACAAACAGATGTTTGGTTTTGTCTTTTTTGTTCCTTTTAAGAACAGGTAAAGTCTGAAAGCCCATCAGGCAGAAACGCTACTCCTTGACAGGCTGTCATTAATTCAAATCAACCCTGAAAGATGAGCCACAGTCACACAGAAGTTACTGGTCTCAGTTTTGAGGTAAGGGGAGAGGAAATTCAGCTGCTTCTTTGTGATGGAAGATAATTGTAGGTCCTCTAATGACCCTGCCTGGCCCAAAACTTTCTGAAATCCTAGAGGCAGTAACAAATCATAGCAGAGATCTCAGACAAGAGAGGGGATGCTCCTGTGTGGCAGGAAAGCTTTCCTTCACAGTCCTATGTGACAACAAACTGGGTACCACAATTACATGCACATGTGGTTCTGACGTGGTGACAAAACAAGCACTGCTTCTAACTATGTGTGTGAGACACAGAACTCTGAAAAATGGTCAAATTAACAACTGCAATACATTTTCCATGTAAATGAAACGCTCTGTAGGCGACACTGTAGTGATTATGGCTCGCTACATGACATATGTTTAATGATTTAGATTGGCTGCTGTTGAGAGGGATTTAATTTAAGGCACTTACGGCATTGGGCTCAAATTATTTGCAGGAGTTGATTGAAGCTTATGTGTTACCCTACAGCTTGTGTTGAGCTCAGGATCATCCTCTGCAGACATTTCCTTTATCTCCTGCAGGATCTAAACTGTGGGCTCTTCTCAGTTGTATCTCTCCATACATTTTGTTTAACCAGTTTCCAAAACAATCAGGCACTGCTGTAAAATCAGATGAGAGAACAAAATCGCCGTATGGTTGTATTTGATTTTTTTATTTATTTAATTGTTATGTCTGCACTTTTTAAATCTGCCTCAACTATTTCCCTTGGGAACTGGTTTTGGATATCTAGTTCCCAGAAAAATTAGCAAGAACTGGTCATCCAGTCCCTTAAGAAGCTTTTCAACTCTTAATTTTTCTGTCTATCTGCATCAACACTCACCAATGAGCTGCTGATTTTTAGGAATCTGTGAATTCAGAAGTGTCACCATCAAATTGGTAGCAGCTTAAGCTGAATCTGAGGTGTGGAGCTCCCAGTGACCTTCCCTGGGTTGTTATCTCCCCATGCTGATAAGCCCCACTCTGTAGTGTTTAACAGCCAGATGTTGTCCACACAACACAGGAATGACATGGGAGATGAGTGCAAGACTTTCACTGAAGCTGTTTGAGAGTGAAAATGAGATCGGGATCCAATATGTAAAGGTATTCCATTAACTTTTTTGGCCTTTGGATTGGCCCCTCAGCACTCACTGGTTTGGCCCTTATTAAGAGCAGTGATTGTTAAATCCAGTGGGAGGGTGGGGAACACAGAGGGCAGATGAGAGTAACTAATCAAAGTGAACGTGGAATTTCCCTGTAGCACAAGGCCAGCTGGCCTGGGAAAGGCTCAGGGCATCTGGAGCAGTGGTTATTTCATTATTACAGATTCACAGGATCATTTGGGTTGGAAAAACGCTCCAAGGTCATTAAGTCCACCCTGTGCCCGATACCCACCTTGTCCCCCAGGCCAGAGCACTGAGTGCCACATCCAGTCACTCCTTGGACACCTCCAGGGCTGGGGATCCACCACCTCCCTGGGCAGCCCCTTCCAATGCCTGACCAGCAATTCCTCCTGATGTCCAACCTAAACCTTGGATACCGGATGGCTGGTGCTCTGTCAGGTAGTTGGCTATGCTGTTCCAGTTTCTAGGAGCTCTGGGAAGGAGTGGGTTACCCTTCCAGGTCTGTTGTGTGTTTAATTAGTTCCTTTGTGCATGTGGGGGAAAATATCCAGCTGTTGGCAGCTTGAAGGCAAAGAACCTGGCAGGGGGTGTGGTGGGGTGGGAGTACAACACAGAGACTCAAACTGCTGCTCTGCTCAGTCATGAGCAAATAACCACCACGAAACTTGGAGAGTTCTGCATCACATTGCCAATAGCTCCTCTCCTTATAAAACCCAGCCCATACAGAGGAGGATTTAACTCCTTACTAGCCTGGGAACACTCTGGAAACACTCTTTTTCCTCAGAGAGTCAGCTTAAGCTCAGTGAATCACCAAAACCCCCTGCAGGCAGGACACAGGACTGGCACCAGCCCATGGCAGGGAGCTACAATTCCCATTCACTAGAGCCATCCCTGCAATCCATGGACCAATAAATGCTCTGACTCAGAACTAGGATGTCCCCTTTGCTGATTTCAAGCTATTTATACATATCTTTTGTGTATATTCCACTTCTCCTGGGTGTTGCAGGTGTGCCCAGCTAAAGCAGATGTAAAATACAGGTTGCATGCTCAGTGAAAACCTTACAGAAAACCACCTGTATTAAAGGAGTATGAAACAGAAATTACCTAAATGAGTTTGAGAGCAGAGCAAACACTAAGCATCTTTAAGGAAAAGAGTTAAGACAGTTTGCACAAACTGCATGGGAAATTTCCCACCTTTCAAAGTGTGGATAACTCGTAAACCTGCATTTTGATTCTTCTTTGCTCCCTAATGATTATTACATTTCACAGTACGGACTATTTTCTGAGACAAACTTTTGCCTTTATATTCACTGTAGCAAATACAATCTTTGAACCCTTAAATTGTTTCAGCCTATTAAATTACAAACAAGGGGATGGAGGGCACCCTCAGGCAGAGGCCACCGGGTCGGGTGGGAGTGTTAATCTGCTGGAGGGCAGGAAGGCTCTGCAGAGGGATTAGTTGGATATTAGGGAAAATTTCTTCATGGAAAGGGTTGTCCAGCCCTGGAACAGACAGATTAAAAGCTGTGTGGTTGTGGCACTTGGGGACATGGGTTAGTGGTGGCCTTGGCAGTGCTGGGGAATGGTTGGATCTTAGAGGGCTTTTCCAGCCTTAATGATTCTATGAAACTTGTCTTTTGTGAACTCCTACAGATGGCTTTTCTTAATTATGGCTACATTTTTGCCCTATACGTAATTTTGGGAGCAGAGGTAGACTGAAGGTTTGAATTGTAGAAAAAGGCAGTAAAAATATATTATTAGGCATTTGGAATTCATTTCTGTTCAATAAAACTTCAGCAGCAAGCTGAATTAGCCTGTTAATATAAGAAATTGCTGGTGGTGCTTAATACATTTCAATCAATGTATAAGAATTGGCAAAAAAAATGAAGAATGTGAGATCATAAAAAAATGTCTGATTGACAAATTCATGTTCCCTCACTGATTTTTTGCAAGTGTTTTCTGTTTAGCTTCTGGAGTATAATTTGGATCTTTTCAAAGGGGTGTGTAACTTTAAAATCTTTTTTATGTGGCAACTAGACACCTTTTAAATAGCAAATGAATCCAGATGGTAAGTGTTCAAGGAGTCTTAGGGGGGAAAACCAGCAGAAAAGCAAAGTAGCTGAGCTGCTGACAAAATATGCAGCCTCTCATTAGTGTGGGACTCGTGGGCACAGGACTCAGAGGCAGCAAATACTGGGCTAGCTTTTAGGAAAAGGTGCTCAGGAATGAGGCTGAGAATTGTTACCTGGATCAAAGCGATAAATTACAAGATGGAATTTGTAAAATGACCGAGGAAAATGCCATGAGTTACATATATTTGATGATGAATTTACAAATTGAACTGATCACATTGACTTGCTGCTCACAAAGGACGCCTCGAAGCTCCTGTGAATCTTTCTCCTTCCCATTTTTGGATGTAAACGGATCACACTTGTGCTGCCTGAGAGTCCTTCTTGGTGCTGCAAATGCCTGCTCTTGAAAGCAGAGTGTGGAGTCCACACGTGTCCCTCTCAGCAGGGGGTCAGGAAACCTATTTCTCCTTGCCTAATGTGGCAAATGCTTTGTCTGAGCAGTGAGATCCTTCAGCTGCACCCTGTGAATGAACAGCTTCCTTGTTTAGGGCTTTTTTTGGAAATTAAATAAAAGAAATTAATCCATTAATCTCTTTCTCTAAAAGCCCCATGCAATTGTCATAAATATTTTAGTGCAGAGGTCGTGCATTTTTTACAAAACCAGCAAAAATCAATTCCGTGATGTTTTTGTCATGGAAGGAATCTGGCCATGTGCCCCACATAATGCCAAATGAATGCCAAATGGTGACATGAATTTTTACCTAAACTTCTCTAGGATATTCATCAAATTCAAAATAAAAAATCAGGGGGGTTGTGCAAAAGCAATGCAAACACAAGTTAGTTCATTTTCCCACTCTTTTTTTTTTCCACTGAAAATGGAGAGATGTGGAAACTGCCCGAAAAATGCTGGGATACTCTTTCCAGGTCCTCAGATTTAATTCTTAGTTAAGGGAAGACAGATGACATATTGATGAATGAGTGGCAGAATAAGCCCACATCCCATTTCACACGGCTGAAACCCTGGCTCCAGGAGGTTTTATTATTGACATCCAAAGGATTCCCTGCATGGTTTCCCAGCAGGTGGGTGAAGGTGGATGCCCTGAGGACTCCCATGGGAAGCCCACACTGGAGCAGGGTCCTGGCAGGACCTGGAGGTCCCTGGAGAGAGAAGCCCAGCTGAAGCAGGGGAAGAGTGTGAGGAGGAAGGGGCAGCAGAAACAGACCCCACTGCCTGGCCTCCTGCACCATCCAGGTGAGAAAACCAGTATTTAAGTCGAACCTGGGAAGAAGGGAGAGTTGGTGGGAAGGTGGTTTAGGATTTGGTTTTACTTCTCATCTTCCTACTCCACTTTATTGGTAATAAATTAAACTAATTTCCCCAAGCCAAGCCCATTTTTCCCATGGCTGGAGTGGTCTCTCCCTGTCTTTATCCCAACCCAGGAGCCTTTTGGTGTATTTTCTCTGCCCTGTCAGCTGAGGAGGGCAGTGATGGGGCAGCTTTGTGGCACTTGGTATTGTTTACACACCACAGAGATAAATCACACCTGGCTTTTAAGTGGTCTGGAACCTTCCCATGCATCCTCTGTGTTTCTCACTGCTGGGAACGCAGGGTTTTCCAGGTTTCACACCTTTGCAATATTGCTGACGTAGATTTACAGCAAAGAGGAAAATGACATGGAGAAACTACTGTTTTGTCTTTTTATTTAAAACACAGCATGGCCTGGCTTTGCTTTGATGTCCTATTAGTGAGATTGTTTTCTCCCCTGAGCACATGAAATTATGTTGTGGGCATTAAGAAAAAAAAAAAAAAACCAAAAAAAAACCAACAAAACCCAACCACAAAACAACAACAAGACAAAGAGAGAAAGATCTGGATTAACTCCATTTTATGGAGGTATGAGACTGAGAAGAATTTTGTGCTGGTTTTCTTAATAACCCTTTGATATCAGTGTTTTAATAAAATTATCCCACGTTCTGAAACATTTGGATAATGAATTGAGTGATGGAGCTGTCAGCTCTCTACTGCTCAGCTGACCAGCTGACACACCAAGGACTCTTCTTGCAGTTGGTAGATGTTGGTTTTGATGTTTAATTCCCTTATTTCATCAAAAGACTTTATTTTAAAAGACTATTTGAATCATGCATGTGTTGGAGTTGCTCTTGTAGCTAACTCATCTGTGGGAAGAAATGGGGTTTTCTTGATTAAAGTTTTTTTTTCTTTTAAAGGAATAAAGTTTCTCTACATGTGGGTAATTTTATGAAAGTGATTCCTTTGCATTATTCAGACTTGGTGGTGATTAATTACAATTTTCCTCATCCAGCAAAGTGCACCTTCTGCAAAACGACCTAGAGACATGACACAGCACGTGCTGAGGTCCCCTTGCCCCTTCAAAGTTTGGCACTTCTATTTTCTTTTTATTTTTAAACATTAGAAGTCACTGTGTAGCTCCAGTAACTACAAAGTTGCGGAAGGACAAGCTCTGCTCCATGGGAAGGTGTTCACAGCAGCCAACAGTTTCATGAAAACAGAAGTATTTTCATGAAAACCTGACTCTGAGGATCATAATCAAGTTAAAACTTGTAACATTCAGGAATTATCCCAAGCTCCCAAGGTCCCTTCCAGCCTGAATGATAATTCCTGTTGTCCTGTGAACAGCTGGATACTTCTTCCAGGACAGAGGGCAGGAAGCAGTTTGGGAAAAGGGGTCTTGAGCTGAAATAATGCAGATGGTCATGGAATCAGAGAATGCTTTGGCTTGGGAGGCACTTTAAAGTTCATGCAGTCCCACCCCCTGCCATGGACAGGGACACCTCCCACTAGCCCAGGCTGCTCCAACCTTGGACCTTGGACACTCCCAGGGATCCAGGGGCAGCCACTGCTTCTCTGCCCAACCTGTGCCAGGGCCTGCCCACCCTCACAGGGAAACATCTCTTCCCAATATCCCATCTAACCCTACTCTCTGTCAGTTTGAAGCCATTCCCCCTCTCCATCCTTCCTGTAAATTCAGGTCCCGGAATACCTCAGACCTCCAGAGCCTTCTCTTCTCCAGGCTGAGCTGTTCCCTTCCAGTGCATCACACAGGCTCTACTCCCACTCTTTTTGCATGCACACACATCCTCCTTGCACTGCTTTGGTGGCTCACAGCAAATAAAGGGCTGGTTTGATTGATCTCTTAACATGAGAGCATTTACACACAGCTCTGGTTGGCCTGTGCTGAGCATCTTCTTCTCTGCAGA
Organism: Scytalopus superciliaris; assembly: GCA_013400415.1. Taxonomy (NCBI): domain Eukaryota; kingdom Metazoa; phylum Chordata; class Aves; order Passeriformes; family Rhinocryptidae; genus Scytalopus; species Scytalopus superciliaris. The sequence goes on from VXBX01006779.1 coordinate 309,932, forward strand.
TTCCAGCACCTCCTCCCTGGGAAGGGTAGCAAGGAGTAAACAGAAAGAGCAGAATTTCTGCACATCAGTTCCTTGCAAATGTATTCTTTGAGGATCTATCTCAGTGCACAGTTCAGTTCTAAAAAGGGAATATACATTTTACATATTTTATATATTCCCTCTTTTTCTTTTGGGTTGTGACCAGCTTTTACTTTTCATCAAGGCTTGTATTCCTGTTTATAGTATCAGGTATTCCTGCTTGTAATATCCAGTATTCCCGTTTATAATGCCAGGAGGGATGCAGGAAATTGGGCAGAACCACCGTGTCTCGTTTCCATTTACAGATTCAAATACTGGCCTCTGTATTTGTCTGCCCCAGGCATTTGCATTGTGTTTTTGGGGAAAAGCTGGGAGCTTTGCATGTAAGTGGATGCTGCCACCATCATGGCACAAGGAATCATAAGTTTTTGGAATTTCTAGCTGCTGCCTATGACAGGGAACTACAGAGGGTAGAAGTACCTGGCAGGTCATTCAATATAATTCCTGGAAAGGCAGCTGATTTTTGCCTCTGGCCCATTTCCTTGTCTCAGGAGACACTTTGCTGTTGCTGTTCTGCACAGACACAGAGGTTACAGAAAATTGTGTCAAACAGCATAAAATCTAAACCTCAACAGCTGCTTCTGTTTCAGGACTGCAAACAGCAAAACCCCAGCAAGTCAAGCTGGGCAGCACTGCCAGGCCCTGCAAACACCACTGGAAAGTAATCCATGTTCCAGGTGTGGATGTTCCCACGTTTTGGCCAAATGCTTCCCTTAGCCTTGTGGCAGGAGCTGCATGAGCCCTCACCTGAAAGGACCTGTGCTTTGAGCACCAGTGCAGGTGGTGTCCAAACTGGGAGTGAATTCCGGGTTCTGAACAAGCCCCTGTGCCTGAAGTCCCACCATGCACGACAAGAGTGATGCCAGAACTGCAGCTGCACGAGATCTCCAGGGAATTGTTCTCAGCAGGAACCACCTTCAATAATGTTTATGCATGCCATCCATCTTTGCAAGAGTTAAATCCTCTGGATAGCCAGTGCTTTCCAGAGAGGAAAGCAGACTTAGGGCATTTGCTGTGGCTTTGATACAAAAAGGAAGAAGCCCTTTTGCCTCTTTAGTGTTGAAATTGCTATTACACCCTAAGTTGGCCCATATTGACCAATATGCCAGATAGATATAGGGAATGCTTTAAATTTTATGATGTTTTACAACTTGCAAGTTACCCAAACCCATTCCCTATAAATTATTTAGGATATTAAGGCCCCAGTTTTCAGAATTAGCCTCCAATTCTGTGTCTGCAAATAATTACAGGTACAATTTATAGCAAATGGTTGCAAGAGCACTTTTTGAGATTTAGATCTCTGCCTACCTGATTATCCCACAAAAAGATGGTTATATGCTATAAAGTGTTCCCAGAGTAATCTGTCTCTGCCAAATTGCTTCCATAAAATTAGAGCCTGAGTTTAAGTCCTCTCAAAAAAAAATCCCCAAGTTAAACAGTAATTATGCAATTACTGTATATCTTTTTGCAACACAGCTTTAAAAATCTTAAAAATCTTTCTTTAAATATGTGCTTTTATTGTTATCATAATTTCCCTGGGGTCTCTTGCTCTGGCAAACTTATGGTCCCTCACCTGAAAACATCAGTGTGGTGCCTTTGGTACACATAAGAAAGATGGGACTTCCTTAATGTTGTTCTAAAAAAACCCTATTTTCATGTTTCAGCATTTGGATTTATACAGGGTATATGTATTATATAATTCTATTTGAAAGCAGTAGACTTACATAAAGGAAATAGAGGTGCCATTAAGTTAAAAATAAAAGGACCACAACAACAACCAAAAAAAAGGGTATTATGTTGAAGGAGGGACAGTCTGCACCTCCTCAAGAAACGGTGTTTAATATGCAAAGGAGTCAGGAAACCAAAATATAGAGCTCATGGATTTTTCCCTGCACTATGAGGCCACCATGTAGCTGGAAAATCTTGTCAGGGCTGGTAATTTTCTTGGAGAAAAACAAAAGGTGACTTTTCCACACGTAAATTATTACATCCTTAAGCACTCAGGTAAGTATGCAGACAATGAGCTACTCAGGTAGCAGGAGGATGAAACACTGAGAGCTGAGATATTCCCTGCACTAAGAGATGCAACGTTTATTAAGACGTGGGAAAAGGTTCTCTGATCAAAATCACTTTGTATTTTCTGACAGATCCCCTGTACTGACCTCTGCAAACTGCTCATAATCACCAGAGCCCAGCTCCATGGACTAATCAACTCATCAAAATAAGATCTTTATTTCCTACTGAGCTTCCATTCTGAAACTTATCCCTGGCTTTGCTTTTTAATTTTCTTTTTTTTTTTTTTTTTCATTTTTCCAGGGACAGTTGTAACTACAGTGAAATCCAATGCAAATAACATGGTGTTGATAAAAATACTATAATATACATATACACAAGCTTGCATAATGGCATAATGGCACACCCCATAAATATGCCGTGCATTTTCTAGGACAGGTTATCATAGGGCAGGATAACCTCAACTGAAATATTTGGAGTGGGACTTTCCTAACATTTTTCACCCATATCTTCCATTTGGTATTACCAGAAAATGCCAGACAGAAGAAACCTCTGGGAAACTGTTCTCAAATCAATAAAAAATGTGTTAGAAAAGTAGGAATTCCATCCAAAAAAGAGAGGGAATTAATGTTTTATTCAAAGTATGTAAAAAAACCCCCTTACTCGAAAGCACAGGCTAAACTTTCTTCAGATTTGAGGTTTCAGAAAGCTCCCACTGACTGGGAACATAAATACATGATACATATGGAAATGTGGACACCTCGTGAAGGTTACAGATCCTTCTGCAGTGCTGCCTGTCGTGGTGAGCAAGGTAAGAATGTGCCACCAGGGTCCAGAAGAACTGCTGCCATCTCTTGAAAAGATGACTCAAATCTGACTTCACTGACAGGTAATGTCTTTAGGCTTTTTGGTGGCTATGAACTCGCTCTCTGGAGCTAATGCTGGTGAAAACTGACAGCCCCCAGGCCTGATATGGTCCTGCAAGCTTCTGTCATGGTGGAAAGCAAGGTAGACCTGCCTGAGATTGCCCCTGGAGGTGGCAGGAGAAAAGGGAATCACAGAATCATTGAGGTTGGAAAAGAGCTCTGAGATCATCAAGTCCAACCTGTGACTGAATCACCACCTCGTCCCCCAGCCCAGGGCATTGAGTGCCCCATCCAGTCATTCCTTGGGCACCTCCAGGGGTGGGAACTCCACCACCTCCCTGGGCAGCCCCTTGGTTATGGAGAAAACCTGCCTGGAAGCCACTCCCAGTGATGTGAGAGACAAGAATATGGATAGAAGCAGCCAAAAATAAACTTACTCTCTCCCTGCCAGCACTGCCCCAACGGAGTCAGGACAAGGCAAAGCAGCTGGCTGGAAGTACCTGGGGAAAAAGGTCCTTCAGGTTTCTGGGAGAAGGCTTCTACATTTTCACTCTGCCAGGTTGTGTCTATGGCCATGACATCCTTGTGAGAGGCATATGTCAGTCTGCAGGGAGGCTGCTGCTCTGTTTTCTGCCCAGCCTTCCCATGCTGAGTGGAGGTGCCAGCTCTCCACTGTGAAGCAGGGAAGGGGTAAGGCTTTTAACAGCAGGTTTTATTCTTGTGACTTCAGCCTTTCCTTGCAAAGGTCATAAAAACCTCTATATAGTACTTTATTTTCGCAAATCTCCTAAAGCTGTCACATAACCACTGCCTCCATTTCGCTCCCTGACAGGGCATCAAAAAAGTACATCAAGAAAACTGTAAAATAATAAACAGTAAAATTTGAGTCCCAAAAATTGAAGGTCTTTTAAAATGCATTTCAGTTCTAGCCACACTGCAGACTGTGTTATATAATTACAGTGAATTTGGGGAAAATTGTTTTTCATCGAAGTCTAAATGCACGATCAAATTGAAAGAGAGCAGGTTTAGATTGGATATCAGGAAAAAATCCTTTACTAAGGGTGGGCAGGCCCTGGCACAGATTGCCCAGAGGAGCTGTGGCTGCCCCAACCCTGGAAGTGTCCAAGGCCAGGTTGGACTGGGCTTGGAGCAACCTGGGCTAGTGGGAGGTGTCCCTGCCCATGGCAGGGGGTGGCACTGAATGAGGTTTAATGTCCCTTCCCATCCACACCATTCTCTGATTCCATGACAGTAATGGCATTCTCCTGAGCATCTTCCGCCAGAAGTGGTTATGCTGGTTATTTTCTCATAAATGTAACTCAGTCCCCTTTGTCAGAGAGAGATTCCTGTACTAAACCCAAGCAAACTAACAGTACCCTGGCTATCTTTTTTAGTCTCTTCCATTTCCCAGGCATCCTTCAAACACACAGACATCCCTGCCCCAAGGAGACACCAATCCAGTATATACCACTTACATCTCCAGTTAATCAGAATGAATACAAAAAAAACCAAAATTTAAGTGAAATCTCCAGCCTAAATCACTTTGTTGCTTGGTAAATATTTACTGAAACCTATCAGTGTGTTTCAGAGAGAGAGAGAGCAAATCATTGCCAGTATATTTGACTGCATGCTCTGCAGTTACCGGTCCAGGTCCCACTTTCATGGTGAGCAGGAGAAAGCAAGAAAGATGTAACCTATGGACAAATGTAGGAATTAACATCCATGCACCTACTCTGGGTAGTGCTTGTAATGGATCAAAGCACTGTTCCTTCAGTCTGCCCTTGTCATGCACACGGAGGAAAGTTTTCCTCATGGATCTGGGATAGAGTCACATGTTTAAAGCCTCAGGTATGACTTACAGTGTTATAAAGAGAAAAAGAAAAGGCAAAAGCTCAGTGCTGGAACCTTAGAAGGGTTTGTGGATGTCACATCTGGCAAAACACTTGTGTGAACTCATGCATGGACCAAAATGTGCTGTTCAAGGTGACTGTGCTGGGTGTGTTTAAGGGGAGTTGTGTCTTCCACAGGATGCAGGGAATCAGGATTTTCTCTGCGTGCCTGCTTCCAGGCAGGTAGTCTTGTCTGTGTGAGCCTCAAGGAGGTCAGAAGCTGCCTTATCTTTCTGAAAAAAAGAAACCTTATAGGTATAGTATAAGCACTCACGCAGGCACTGAAGCTTTCCTGAGAAATCAGGAGTGTGATCCAACCGCGTCTTGCAAGGGCTGAAAATGGTTCCCAGCTCCTGGAAGTTTGGCAGCCGTAAAATCAGCACAGTCCTGTCTGCAGCTTCCCCAGGATTATCCTGAGAGAGCACTTGGCGTTAGATGGGGAGCTTTTATGGGTCTTCTGCGTGTTGAAGCAGTGACAGCACTCCTCTCTCACAGTGTGTTCCCTCAGGTCGCTGTTCCTCTCTCCGGGTCTCATTGTACAGCTCTGCTCTCGCTAGTTAAGTGTCTCCAGAATGAAGTTCTCCTCAGAAAGGAGGCAGCAGGAAAGGTGAAACCAAGAGCTTGCAGGAATTTGGGAGCTGTGTTTAATAGCAGTGCCATAGCACCTCTCCCCTGCCCTGAACATCACCAGGAGTGGTGAAGCTGAATGCAAGCTCCTCTGAGACTTCTACTTTCATCTTCCTTCCATCCCATCACCTCTTTTTCAGCATCTACCTGACTGTGCAGTTGTTGTTTCCTTTTTGGTGCCCTCATTCATTTCTGCCAGTGTTCTGGTGCCTGTTTTCAAGAAAAGCCATTTGGTTTCCTTCTGTGCACCAGTTTGTTTCTCATCCCTGTTTTTTTACTCACTCTCCTTGCTGAGTATTCTCATTTTGGCTCTTTTACATAGCACCAATAATTACTTTCCTTGCCAATATTTTCCTTTCTAAATCACTTTATTGCCTTTTTTCAGCCCATGCCAACCAATATTAACCAGCCCTTAGAGTTTTACATTTTTTTTCTTTGTTCTTGCATAAAATTGGAGTTCCTTCAATAAAAAAGCCCAAAGGTAGTAACTACCACAATCTTTCCTCTCAGTCCCTTAATTAGTTACTTTGTTCCTCTCCTTGTTTTTTAACAGATCATTTTTCCATTATTATCTTTTACCTCTCACTTTTTATTTCAATTTCACCTCCTCCCCTTCACTTTTCCCCATGAACTACTTTTCCCCTTAAGTTTCCATTACTCAGCCATGCAACCGTTCTTGTATTTCCTAAATCTGCTCCTGTTTCTGCCCCACCTCTCTCCCCCTCCTTTTTCATGAGAATCCAAGAGTTTGTTCTCCTGTGTTGGCTCTTTTTCCTGGCACAGCTGCACTTTGACATGGAGAGATACTGATCACAGTAGATGCTTGAGATGGTACAATGGTATAGAGACAAGAAACTGAACTTTATTAGCCTTCATCTCATCTTTCAGACCTTTCTCCTCTACCTTTCTGACCTCCCCTCCAACTGGCCTCTTCTCAGACAGCTGAAAACTGACTGTTCCAAATTAGGTATTTCTGGAAACTCTGAATTCTCTGGTAAATGTTGATTCAAACCAGGGAAGTTCTTGGTCCAAGACACTGTGCCCACTCCCCTCACCATATTTTCAGCAAGCCCTGCTGCTCATCTGCCCCTGCAGACTGCCCTGTGCCCAGCACAGCTGGGTCTGCAGCTGCACGGGCACTCAGGCAAGGGAACAGATCCAGCTGCAAAAACTAGGTCTTCAACCTGGGATCATAGAACCATGGAATATCCTGAGCTGGAAGGGACCCCCCAAGGATCATCCAGTCCAACCCTTGGCCCAACAATCCCACCATGTGCTGAGAGCATTGTCCAAAAGCTCCCTGAGCTCTGACAACCCTGGAGGGGACCACTGGGGAGCCTGTTCAGTGTCCCACCACCCTCTGGAGGAAGAATCTTGTCCTAATAAAAACGTCTGAAGGAACATTGGTGGTTCAGACTGGCTTCAGCACATGTGAATCCCCATCCAGACACGGAAAACAAACCTGCAGTAATCACTTGCTTTGTTCCCTCCATCCCTCAGGAATTGCCTCTTGCTTGTTGGATTTTGCTCAGTGACAAGAAAGCAAGTGCACTGATTTGGTCTCAGATTAAAACTGATTGTCTACTGTCTGATAAAGAAATCTCTCAAGTCACCTGGAAAGCAGCTGGGATGGGAATTGCAGCATGGAGAGCACTGCAGTTCAATATCTGCTCCCATCAAAGCCTGGCTGGCAGAGCTTGATCTGAGCTGCTTTTTGGAAGCTCAGTGACCACATCTCTCTCAGTGCTGGTTTTCTCCATGCTTTATTGCCTCAAGCTTTCACCTGAAGATGAAAAGATTCAAAGGAATTCTGTGTCAAACTGAGACGTTTCTAAGATAACACAGGGCTCTTCATTGTCGCCAACACATTATTTGATTTTTCTTTCAGGAGTGTTTACAAATAATATCTTTGAAATCACTGCAGCACCACAGTTTTACTGCTTGTTTCTAGGGGATCGTGTTAGATCTTGCAAATACAACCACGGCTGGAATCAGATGACATTCTTAATTGATATTGTTGTCAAAATCAACTGCAGATAAATATTACAGCCTAAAAATAGATCTATAACCTTTAAGGAGAGAAAAGATAGACTGTGGCAATCTAGTCAGGAAGTGTGAATTAAATGAACAGTCAGATTTCAAGGAGGCATAATTTCATCTGTTGATGTAGACTGCCAGCTTCTAATTTAGCCATAACTTAGTCAATATCAGACATAATTCCCTTGCTTAAAAAGTCATTAAAATTTTAATAAAACCAAGGAGATGCTAGGACAAAAGTATATTAAGATGGCAGAAAAGTTGTGCATACATATCATTAATTTAAAGACAGATTAAATGTTAACTAGAATGACTTAATTCAATAATTCCATTTTTAGATTCACTTGGAATGTGTTTTCAGTTACTTACCAAAATTAAGCTCAAAGGAAATTTTTCAGTCTTGCTGAGTTCAGCTTTAGGGGGTTGGGGTTTGGTTTTAGGTGCAGGTTTTAGGGTGTGAGAGTTTTGGGTTTGCTTTCTTTTCATCTTTCATCTATCAAAGCAGGAAATTATTCTGAGTTTTAATTCCTATCTGTTTCCCATCTAAATATAAGCTACCCCTCCACAGAGTCTGCAGTCACTTATAGCTATGAGCAAGAGTAATTGGAACCTGCTTTTTTTCATTTTCAAGTGGATTTAGCCTTAAAAAGTTATCCTAGAACATATTCAGTTCATTTTCTAATAATTTGTTATAGAATGGCCTCTGATATGAACAATCAAGGTACGATTTTCCTTTCAGCCCTTGAGCACCTATATGCATATTGCTGTTTTATTAGTTAATTTTCCAGTGTAGTATCAATATGCTCCGGTGTGCAGAGCATTTGCACACTGTCCCTAATCATAGGCAGATATTATTCAAGGTAGCCACGGTTGAAGAAGGATTTTTGGTTAAACTCTACACCACAAGTATATATTTTCATAAATATTTGGAGGTTTCTTTTTCTTGTATAGCTCAAAAATAACATCAAGGTTTTCCAAGCAAAATAACAACCCCAAGGGTGTTAAAACATTCCCACTGTGTATGGTGAAATACCTCTGATTTACCTGGACCTAGAGGAGGAAAAGAAACACTTTGGGCAAGGTGCAGTGAAACTATTCCCTGTTTGGTTCAAGAAACTCTTGAAATTCAGACCATGATATCAAGCTGTGTAGAATAGATGTCCAAATGTGAGTATAAACTGTTTTGGAGGGAAAAGCCCTGAATTTATTGGTAATAATGTGTTTCAGAAAAGATGAGCAGTTGCTTTGCAAAACCTTGGAAAACATAAACCAATGTCAAATGGTTCAGATGAAAGTATAGGGGTTTTAAAAAGCAGTTGACTATGAAAAACAAGGCTTCTGCACAATATTATCCTACATGTTCTGCAGTAGAGCTGGAAATCATAGAATGTGTAATGTGAGGAGAGGATCCAGCCCTACGAAAGCCACTGGTGAAACACAGCCTGTTTCTGCCCCTCCTCCCACTCGCTGTTCATCACACAGATACCAGACTGCAGCATCTCAGCTCTGTGACTTGCCACTGGGATTTGGTCAATGGCATGCTAAAGTAAAAGGGATGTTATGCAACAGGATGAACAGGGACTCTGGACTAGCAGCTCTGGCCAGCCTGTGCCAGGGCTTCACCACACTCAGAGCCAAGAATTGCTTCCCAATATCCTGTCTCTCCCTGCCCTCTGGCAGTGGGAAGCCATTCCCCTTGTCCTGTCTCTTCATGCCTTGTCCCGTCCCTCTCCAGCTCTCCTGGAGCCCCTTTAGGCACTGCAAGGGGCTCTCAGGTCTCCCTGGAGCCTTCTCTTCTCCAGGGGAACCCCCCCCAGCTATCCCAGCCTGTCCTCAGGTGCTCACAACAAAGGACAGGCTCTCCTGCTCTCATATCCAATGGTGGCAGTCCATGGATATTTAGGAAACAGCATGAACACAAAACAGGTTCTCCCCTGAGCTCCAGAGCCGGAGGTGATGTTTAGGCATTCGGCATGCTTGCCTAGATTTTTTTCCCAGGATTTTTCCAATGTCTTTTTGAACCTGTGAAAGGCTTCCTTGGTGTCCTGTGGCAAGGGGTTTCACGTTTAATGGAAGTTGTGGAACTGTTGCCAGTTTGGCCTTTTGTAGTTGTGTTTCATGCCACTTAGCCCTCGAATTCAGAAAGGCAAGGAAAGCTCATTCCAGATTCACCTCCACCATGGTGATGTCCCAGCCCTCTGGCTCAGCATCACCATCTCTGCACACCAGCTCTATGCACTTTCTTGTCATGCTTCCAGCTGGTTTTATTGCCCCCTTCTGAATCTCCCCTATTCCTGAAAATACAAGGCATACTGTCCCAAATAACAGGCTGTCAGATTCCCAGAGATGCCTCTCAATTAGTTTGTGCAGACATTCTGCACATGCTGGGACCAAATGACCTTTGGAAATGCAGCTTGCCAACACAGTCCCTTGCACATCTCCAACATCCCTCTCCTAGTGTTATTTGCCTTTTTAATCCTGCTCCCAAGGGTGATCCATTTGGTGAGCTCCAGTCAAATAAATGCTCAGCTGAGCCTGATCTCAGCATGGCAAACACACAGAATACAAGCAAATCAAAGACAAATCCCAGCAGCAACACAAACTTTTAAACTCCTACTTTTATAATTACTATATACACATAATTCCTACTTTTATAACTATTGTATACACATAAGGGTATATATATATATAGAGAGAGAGCGAGAGAGAGTCTGTGTTTGGGGTTTTCTTGAACGTGTTTTCCTTCAATGAGGACCATCAAAATTAGTAGGAACATTCTCAGTAAGTTGCTCTGGCAGTTACCAAATGTCTCTGGATTCATTTCAGCATTTAATCACTCTCAAAAGCTGTTTTTTCCCCTCATATGTTTTTGCATCCTTTAATCATGGAGGAATTAACTGCCAAATGCTGGGGCTTTTTCATTTGGTTGGATTTGTTTGTTTGTTTGTTTTTAAAGTATATTCACTTCATGTACCAAAATGAGGAATGATAGGCAGGTTTTTTTCTTTTGGGTTTTTTTTTTTTTCCTTCTTGTTTGGTTGTTTTTGTTTTGGATGAAGCTCCCCCCAGTTCTTCCTCCTAACAGAAACTGAGTTCTCACGCAGCTTGGATAACGGGGATGGCTGCCCCGATCCCCTCAGCCCCACACATCCTCTCTGCCCACATTCTGTGCCTCTTTCCAAAGAACTGCCACTAAAGGGCATTTTTGCCTGCTTCCAGCCCCCTCCCTACTCACTTCCTGAAGAAGTAAGATCGCTGCTGGGGCTCTACAGACAGACAGACACACACAGACACGGGCAAGTTTTTCAGGGACAGATTCAGCAGTGCTTTCCTCTGGAATAATCTTCTGCCACAGATTACCAGATAAAGCACCTGGAGCCACATCAGTTCGTCCAGGCTCCTGGTTTATAAGAAAAGAACTTCCCGCTAATCTTCTGTGCACCATCTGGCCAAGCATCCTGCGAGGAGCCAGCGCTGAAAGGAAGAGGAAGTTCTCTCTTCCCCCAAGACGTTGCTAAGCAGCTCCAGGAGTAACAACCGCATCATTTATTCGGTCTGTGCGAACCTGGGCCCGGCGAGATCCCCCGGCCCCCTCTGGGGGGCCATCCAAAAAGTGACAAGAAATGTTTATTCCCCTCCAATAGTCAAAACAACCTAGTTTTTCCCCCTATATCAATTGTTTTTGGTGTTCATCAGGCCCTTTATCACAGAGGGACCTTGTGCCTGTGGCAGAGCTTTTGCCTCTGGAAAACTCTCCCCTAGGGGAAGGATTTTTGGCTGTGCAGATGGGCAGGATGGGCATTGCTCAGATGTGACAAGGAAGCGAGGAGACCACCTGTGATCCCGAAAGCTGCTCCCCACCCAGCTTCATCCACACATGGAGCTGCAGGAGCTCAGTACATCTAGATCTCCCCACCTCCTGTGCCTTGTGGCTGGTGGTAGAAAACCGCAGCCTGTCCCCAGTGCTATGCAGGGAAAGGAGGCAAAATTCAGCCCTTGCTTTCTCCTGTGGGGCAGAAGAAATCCTTTGGACTAGCACCCTTTAAAATGCATTCATGATACAACCAGGAAAATGAGCTCTGTTTTAAGATGTGGCAGTCAACTCAGCTTAGCCTTCAAACAGGAGATCCCTGCTGATGGGACGGGGTGTGTTGTCTCCAAAACTTGAAGGCTCCTTCCCTACGGGCCCCTAAGGAGGCCATTCCCACCCATTCCCAGGACAGGGATGTTCCAGGGCAGGAAAGCGTTCTGGTGCACACGTGTAGGCAGCGTCCTATTTAAACTAACTCTGCTGAGATCTTACCCATTAATCTCTGGGGTGCTGCAGGTGCATTTATAAACCTCAGAGAGCCATGTGAAAATGTTGTGATCCCTTCTGACATATTAAGCCATTTTTAATTCTCTTTCATCATCCCCAGCCCCTCCAGCAGGCATTAGATAACTCCAGGGTCCTAAATAAGCCACAGTGACTTAGGCAGAGAGCAAGTGAGTTATTAATGTTATGCAAATGCCTGTTTAATTTTCAGGATCTTGGCACCATTGTAAGCGCTGAAAGTCATGGACTATAAAGAAAAAAGGCAATTTCTTGTTTGTTTAATTGATCTTCTGTAGCTTCTCTCCTGGCTGGTAAAGCTAGGTAATGGAATTTGCAATGTAAAGTCATTATTAGAAGTGCCAGTATGACATTTGATTAATCCAGGTTATTTAGGCTTAATAATACACACTTGACTTATGTTCTGGAAGCACAATTGCCTGCTATGTCCCCTCCTGCTTTTTAAATATATTTATAAATATCCCTAACATTATGATATATGAACCTAGTTCTTCATGCACTGTTATTAGGAGCTGATAATTCCCCTTCATGTTTTCTCTACAGTTCTAAGAGTTTCATACACAGGAAACTTTTGGTCTATGTCATGTCCCAAAATTCCCTTATAGGAGGGATGTCTTCCTCAATTCCCTACAGGATGAGCCGGGTCAGTTCTGGCCACCTCAGGAGTGGCAGATTTCCAGGGCAAAGCCAGGAGCTGGGGATGACTCAGGAGCTGACACTGTTCTCACTCAGCACTGAATCGATTTTCTGTCATGCCAGTGCCTGGATAAAGCAGAAAATAACAGTACTTGTGACTGTTGGAGGAAAATAAGGGCCATTTGTCACTTCTTTTCACTGGGAGGATTACACCCCAAGCCACAGCCAGCTCCAATTCATGGCAGAGGTTTTGTCTCCACCCACATCCTCCCGTGTCATTTCTATTAGATACAACTTCTTTTATCCATCCCTGGCCCAAGCCACTGTTAAAAAACTCCTGTACATTATGACAGGTATTGCTTTAATTCAGCGATGGACAAAGACTGGTTTTCTTACAAAGTGCTTTGGAGCGAAAACAATATTTTTAAAATTTGTCAAGTGACACACAAGGGCTGTGGGACATCCAGGTTACTTCATGGGAATATTTTTTGCAATTATGCTACAGAAATTTTTGTGTTTCTGGTTTCACTTCATTTTACAATAATTGCTGTAACTTCTATTTCCATCACAGTAATATTTAGTGCAATCACATACATTTAATTCGATCATTTATGTTCCACTGCAGGGATCAAAACAGGCAGTAGTGCTTGGTGTTACACCTTGCTAAATCAGGCATCCAAATAAAAACAATTATTGTAAACATGCATGAAATGGTACATATTGCACTGCAAAGTGTTAGGAAAATGCTTTTAAACCCTATTATTTTCAAGGGAAAATATTCCTTGTGTTTTGTTTTTATGCTTCATAGCCCAACTTTGGTCTGTTAAGTCAAAATTGCAAGGAATATGGAATGTTAGTAAGCATAAAAAAAATATTGTGTTATTCCATCAGAGGTTGCAAAAGGGAATTTATTTATATAGGTTGTATTAAATGCTTTTGTCTGCATCTCTTTCTGAAGGAAGATGGAGAGGACTTTGGACAAGAGAATGTAGTGACCGGACCAGAGGGAATGGCTTCACACTGAAAGAGTTGGTTTAGATGGGATACTGGAAAGGGATTCCTAGCTGGGAGGGTGGGCAGGCCCTGGCACAGGTTGGGCAGAGAAGCTGTGGCTGCCCCATCCCTGGCAGTGTCCAAGGCCAGGCTGGAGCACCCTGGGCTAGTGGAAGGTGTCCCTGCCCATGGCAGGGGGTGGCACTGGGGGATGTTTAATGTCTCTCCCAACCCAAACTATTCTTTCATTCTATGATTCTTTCAAGGTTACCACTGCCTGCAGAGAACACCACAGCAAAACAAATACTGGCAGGGCAGATTTGAAACCAAACACTTTTTAAACAAAACAAACAAACAAACAAACAAACAAAAAATGGCCAGAGGCATTTTCAAGCCCTTTTTACTTAAAAGTCAAGCACGGCTGGAAACTGAGGATCTGATAGAGACCTGAAGTGGTTGTTTATTTGCCTTTTAACAGCAGACTCAAGTGCAACTCTTAGGGATGCTCCTGAGTGGTTCTGAGGTGGGATGAAGGAGAGTACTTGCCTTCCTCTTCTATCAGCACGGTCATAATTTATGAATCCACCCCAAATTCTGAAATACTAAAGTGAAAACCCTTCAAAGCCATCGACCTGAATGTACTAACAATACTGGCCTTTCTGAATTCTTGTTTCTCGATGAATAAGTGAGTCATCCTCCCTTCCGTTCCCCCTGACAAGCTTGTCTTTTGTCTGAGGCTCTTACAGAATGAGCCCCTGATTCTGTTTTATGCCATCAGCAGCCAGATGGTGACTGGACAAGAAGCAGCCTGATTTACCTCGGAGTGATACTGAACTTCCACAGCTGCTTCTGAAAGGGAATGTTCCCTTTTGAATGAAGAGCAGTTTCTGGGGCTCAAATAAACTGTCAAAGCTGCAGTAGACTGGTGTTTATGTAGGAATTTATTTTCTTATTTGACTGTGCTCCCACAAGTGAGGAAAATGAAATCTTTGGATGCCTCTGTTCAGCTCCATCCCCCAGAAAGAGGAAAATACTCAGGAGTCCTGGTGAGAGCTCACCAGGAAGGCAGCACACAGTCCTCATCACCTGTATATTCCAAAAAGGTGTGCAGAGATAGCCTGCCAGGGCACTCAGGAGGTGGAAAAATCCATTTTCTGAGCAGAGAATAGATGAAAAAGGCTTGATCAGAGAGCAAAATAAAGGCTGCAAGAGAACAAAAATTGTCTTTCTAAAAGCAGGTTTTGGTGGCATAGAGGGGGGTAATATAAAGGGATGGAAAGGCTGAAGGACACAAGCAGCACATGGAGATGTGGATATGAATGAATAAATCAAAGACAGTAATGAAAACATGGTTATGGAGCAGCCTCCCATGCCAGCAGGCTCCCTCTTCCTCACAAATTAAAAGATAAGCTCTTAGAGGGGAGTGGGGGGGAAAGTCCTCTCTTCCACCCCTGCCTCCTCCTTTTCCTAGAAAAGTGCTAGTTCAGGCGGGGTGAGGCAGAGAGGGAGGGAAAGGAGTGAGTGCTCAGGATTCCTGGCCACTCCTCAGGGGAAGGGAAGCTGTGTTTGTATGGGCTCATCACTCAACGGGCAAGGACAGGCAGTGATTTCCAGGCTCTTGCCTCTCCTTTGGTGACTGTTTAAAAACTGTTTGTGTTGGTTTGGGGGTATTTTATTATACAGAGAATAGGTGTGTTTGACAAGCCTTAAATATGAATTGCTGCTGTGCTGCATGAAATACCTGAGAGCAGCTACATTTTGAAGCAGGGCTTTGCTCTGATGCCTCCTCTTGTTTCTGCTAAGAAGTTTTCTGCTTTCTAGTTTGTTCATCATTATTATATCCTGTCCTGTCTGATGCATTCCCTAGGCTGTAAATGCAACTTTCATTCTGCAGTTAATGGTGTTGAGGATTTTAATAGATTGCCTTCCAGCCATGCTGCATTTTCTTTCTGCAGAGCCTCCTATTTGCACACAGAAATCGTTCTTATCCGTTCCCTTTTGTGGTGAAAACCCACAGAAGGTGAACTTTAGGCTGTCTTAGACCTGCCTCCCAGTGTGTGCTGCACAAGCAGACAAGAATAAAGTAATTTGCTTTTTTTACACCCTAAATTCTGGATAACAGTGCTGCCAGAGTATTGTGCTTACAACATTCTATTAAATTCATTTGACCAGTTTAATAGTGCTTGTTATGCAAATGCTGCACTCAGTCACTGAGCACTCTAAAATGGCTCTTGGTATCCCTGTGCCTCGTTGCTCCAATTGATATAGGGATGCTAAACTTTTTAAAGATTTTCCTTGGAAACTGAGGTATTTAATCTTACCCTATCAAAGTAAATATTGGTTAATCGAAGCTTAAGCTAGCAAAAAGATTAGAGACATTTAATTAGTCAAAATTATATCTCATACTGTAATATAGTAAATTAGATTAGACAGGCTTTACACTTCCAAATTACATTAATGACTGCATGCATTTTCCTAATATCCTAATCTTTAGTCTTAGCCCCCTGAAGATAGTAATGATTCTCTAACCCACTACTGACTTCCATCATAATTTAAAATTAGCTTGAAGTTACAGGAAGTAACTCCAGGACAAGACAAGACATTCAGAATGCAAGATTTAACTGAAACGGCTGTGTTAATGGATTGCACACGTTGCAATCATGGATGCCAGGCCAGTTAAGGTGGGTTCTCTCTTTGACTTAACTTCTAAGGGGCTGCTCTGTTCAAATTTAGCTTATTTTCCTCTGGGGATGGGCTTGGCAAACTTGGGTAGCGGTTGATGGCATGTCCCATTTCACACTCACAGAAAAATTGCCCCAAAGGTGGACTGACACCTCAGGCAGGAGCTGTGCCCACGGGGTGGCAGAGCTGGTGATCATCCTGTGGCCACCATCTGAGGGGAGAATCACTTTTCCACATTACTGAGAGTACAAGTTAGTAGCTGTTTCTTCCAGACTGAGACCAGCAAGACCTGAGTAAGTCAGAGATCTTCACCTCTGGTCTTTACTTCAGGATTTGGAGAGAGAGGTCAATATTTCCATTTGCCACAACCGCTTGCTTTTGACAGGGACAAATTCACCTTTGAAGAACAAGCGCTTATTGGAAGAAGATCTTATTTTCAGAATTTCATAGAATCACCAGGGTTGGAAAAGCCCTTGCAGCCCATCGAGTCCAACCTGTGCCTGATTCCCACCTTGCCACCTCCAGTCATTCCTTGAACACCTCCAGGGATTGGGATCTGCCACCTCCCTGGGCATCCCCTTCCAATGACCCTTCCAACCCCATGCCTGACCACCCTTTCAAGGAAGAAATTCCTCCTGATGCCCAACCTGAAAGTCTCATCCTGTCGTCATTTAACTCCAGGTCTCACTGTGTCTCACTAAAGGAGCACTGCAGTGACAGAGGATCAGTGGTTTGTTCTGGCCCTCATGAGCCCATGGGCTCAGATTTATATGTTTAATAGATTATTAAACCTATTGTATCCAACATGTGCAAGTTTCCAGAGGACTGCTTGGGCAGAGGAGCAAAATATCCTGGGGTATTTGATTTGGATCAAGAGCCTTTGGTTCAGTGGTTAAACCCCAGCCCACATTGAGCAAGCTTAAAAACCTGAAAGCAACACCTTCTGCTTTATCTTAATATATGATCTCACTTTAGAGGTTCAATTTGTGAGGCTTTTTCCCCTTCTGGTTTCCCAAAGGGCATTACATCATCTTTTACTTGAATCCACTTTGTCTAAGTACGATGTGTAAGAGTGGCCCCTGCCCCTGCTTAACTGCAGAGAAGGAGGTGGGACTGGGAAAATTCAGGAGAGGTGAAGGGACCCTGTGTGTTTGAGGGGCATTCCCACTGAAGAGGAATTGGGAAAAGAAGGACACAAATCTATTTTTCTAAGAGCAAAACCAAAATGAGAAGACGGAAAGGTGAAAAGCGAAACAAAGGCATACAAGTTTCAGCCCTGCTGATCTGGACACCTTCACCCCTCCCCTGCAGTTCTGTCACTGTGCAGATGAAACCCCAGAAAACTTTAATTCTGACAGATATGTGCTAAAAAATAATAAATAAATGAAAAGGACAAGAAGACTGGGAAAGGTCCACCAACAGAGCTCTGTAAGCTTTCCATCTGTAATCTTCCTACTGAGAGAAGACATGTAGCATCAAAAAGATATCCCATAGCAGTGGACAACATAAAATGTGTTGTTATATAATTATACAGCACATCTTTAATGCTGTTGGACAGTAAAACATCTAGTGCTCAGTTGCTTTATGTTATCTGCTCAAGTTACTCACAGGAATTATGTCTTTCTACTGTTTATTGCTGTCTTTACTTGTTTCATTTTAATGCTGAACTTAGTCAAAATTAGAATTAGCTCTGCCCTTTAATGATTTCTCTCAGGATGTTGATCCTCCAATATGCCTGAGAGCATATTAAAATCAAACAGAAAATTGGATGCATCCGTAGAAGACAAAATCAGAATTTCTTCTGTCTCATGGAAGTCACAGAGGACAGTTTAAAGTAACCTGGAACTGAAAATGTTCATACTTACAGAGTTTTTCCTCTTTCAGGGACATTTTCTTAATTATACTAATTTGTCAAATGTATCTTCAATTTTACAAGAAGTTTCCTTCTCAAGCATTTGTTAAAAGAAAGATAATTGCAACTGGAAAGCAGCAAAATGAAAAGAACTTTAATTATGTATTATAACAAATGTGTTCTAGTTCAGGTGAGCCAGACCAATTATATGTGATTAGTGAATGGAAACAATTGATGTTTTTGCATTTTCATTTGGGTCTGCTGACCTGTTTTGGTGAACGAGCTACAATCTGTCTCCCCTTGGTGCTCAGCACAGAGCAAATACTTTAATTTATAGAGCCATTTGGAGAAATTATTTCAGCCTGATCAGAGACAAGTTTTACTGAACTTGGTCAGTACTTGCACCGTTCTCACAAAAGAGAGAAAAGAGCCCAAAGGCGTTAATGAGAAATGATGTTCCAGCCAGCTTGGCATGGATTTTATCCTCCAGAGACAGTGACCACTGCCTGGTTCCACTGCACCTCATGGTCATGAAGTTGTAACCAGAGCTCTTCAAAACAGACATTTCAAATGACACCAAGTAATGTGATGGCAGCACTGGCAGCACAAAGAAAAACTGGCATGGCAGCGCTTCCAGCTCCAAGAATTTGCTGAGCATTTCCCTCCCAGAAAAGGTCTGAAAAGACAAAGCAAGAAGTGCACTTTTGAAAAGGACACATAGGGTGATGAGGCTTTTGATTTCCTACCGTAATGTTGACATAGCATGAGAAAAAGTAATTAAAACTCTTATTAAAAATTAAGCTGCCTTTAATATATCTTTCATTGTCCTCTGTGACATGTGATTTCTGGTGTTTACTTTTGCTTAGCGCTTCTGAGTATCTCTTAATCTGGTGCCATTTGGGTTGCTGTGCTTCAAAATGCCCTCTTTAGTAGAGACATATAAAAGATGCACCATGAAAATGTAAGTCACCTGAAGCTCTAGTAACTCCATATTTTACTGAAACCTTAGATTAATAGAAATGTTGATAAAAAAATGTGAATCAAATGGACTGTAAAAATGGACCAAAGGCATGTAATTACTCTGCCCCACTTACTTTGTCTTATATTTTTCTTCTAAATATTTTCTTCTCTCTTGAAAGGTCTACCAGGGCTTTGCCAGTACAGCTGGGTGCTTCCCAGCATCAGCAGAAAGATATTCTGCAGCTCATGCAATATTCTGTAACTCCACTACTGCCTTTGGAGAAACCTGTGCATTAGGTTGTAAATCACTGGATTCACTTTGAAGGTACCAGGGTTGCACCTGAGGGCATAATTTGGCTACTCACAATGATGGTTAGTGACAGGGGAGAGATGCCCTCGAGTCTCAGAATCCACAGAGAGCCCGAGGGTTAGCACAGGGAAATGCTGTTTTATTCTGGGTAAATCTGATACAGAATCAGGGAGGACATGATAAGCAATGGATCCCTTCAATGACTTCATCACATCTGCGCTGGGCAGAGCTCCGTTGTGAATCTACTTACATTACCACAGAATTAATGACATTCTAATTCGTAATCAAATTAACTGCAGTAATCTTCATTAAGGGCAGACACCTATTGGCAATAAGGGTACCATATTGCTCGAACTTAGAAGAAGGATGTGGATGAAGGCAGAGATGTTCACACTAAATCTAAAATCTTGACTATTTTTTCCCAGGTGCATCAGGTATTCCAAGATACCACCTCTCCACAGCCATCTGTGACACCAAACAATCTGGAAGGAAGAGGAAATGAACGGAAGAAAAATCCTGTAGGTTTTCTTGGCGTTTCTCTCTTACATTCCTCAAGGATGTTTGCATAGAAAAGTACCTTTTCATTAAGCATTGCTTTCCCAATTGCAGCCAATAAAATTATTTCCCTCATAATCAGCAAGCCTGCATTTTATCATGTGCAAGTTGGGAAGATAATGATTAATATTTCCGTCTCAGGAACTTTGGGATTTAGCAGAGATTGTAGGGTAACTCTCCCTCATGCATGTTTCCAAATCATTTGCAACTGGAATTAATCAAAGCTAAATTGTCTTTAAAAGTGAACAAAGTAAGGATTCATGTTAATCCTGCACACAGGAAAGCACAAAAAGGATCCAATGAGGACATGGAGCATATGGCAGATGAATGGTAAGGAAAGGAAAACAGATTTGCATAAGTTATATTTTTGGACATCAGGAGGGATTTCACCATGGAAAGGGGGGCCAGGCATTGGAAGGGGCTGCCCAGGGACATGGTGGAATCACCATGGCTGGAGGTGTCCGAGAAACAGCTGGACATGGAGCCCACTAGCTTGAGAGCCAGAGAAGGGCACACATGCACCCAGAGTCCCACCAGGATCCCATTTGTTGTGGACAGGATATCAAATAGCCAGGATGCCCAAATGTGCCAACTGCCTCCAAACCCATAAAGCATTATGTCCTTGATGTGCCCTAAACCCAGGGAATTTCAGAGGGCTGTGTAGTTTAATACAATGCAGCTCGAGGAGCTTAACAGCTGTTAAACTGCATGGCCTGTCTCCAGGAAGAGATACAACCTTTTATGGCACATAAATATTTGCCACAATGACAGATAATTAATATCCCCCACCTGTACCCAGGAATTTCTTCAAATACGTCTCACTTATCCATGCCCCTGCATGCACATGCATGGGAATTTGATTTCTGAGGGGGACGGCAGATGATGCACTGCACCAGGGGGGCTGAGCTGGAGACTTGGATTTAAATACTCTCACCAGACGGAAAGATATAAAGGGTTTGAGGCAAACCATCCCTCAAAACTGCACAGCTGGCAGTTCCTCCTCACAAAAATCCCAGAGCAGCTCAGGAATGGGGATGCCAGGTGGGGAATTTCCCTCATCAGAGGTCACAGTGGATGAGATGAGGCAACATCCCATGCCTATGAAAACCTGAGCATTGGAGCTCTCCCTGCCATGCCACCATTCCACATCCTCCTTCCTGTGACCTCAGGACAAGACAAACTTTAACTTAGGTGGAAAGTAGAACCAATGTACATTCCTACTGTGCCTTCAGATGATCCAACCATCCCCTGGTGTAAACAGAAACCAATGACAGCTACCCCAGCTCCAGTAGCTGAAGTTGTAAACCTCATAAGAATTGCACATTGAAAAGCATTGAGTGCACATCGTCAGCAGCAGCAATTTAATTTGAGATTATTCTAGCTGATATATCATACAAGAAGTCAGCTATTATCTATCTGCACACCAATAGTGATTATTTATTCATTTGGAAATTCATCACTTACCAGACTGAGAAGTACTGCTTTTCTCTGAGCCTGAATCTGCACATAAAATGCAATTCATGGGCTCCAGAAAAAGCCTGTGCTGAATATCCCTGTAATCTGGTTAAAATTTATCACCTGAAAAGTGTGAGTCTTGTCTGCTTGTAGAGAGAAAACTAAAAATCAGATGAGGAACAGTGCAGCAAAAGTTTAGTGTGTGTTAGTGTTTCACTCATAAATTGAGATAGTTCTCTGTTTTACTCTCTCAGCTATTTCAGACTCTGTTGTCCTGCAGTTCGATGTGGTGGATAATTCATCAGCCTCTATGTCTTTTATTATTATTACTGTTACAAAAAAATCTTGAGTTTAGGAGAAACAAAACAATAATTTTGCAATAATGTCACAACACGCTGGGTTAGAACATAATAAACCTTGTTATTATGATGCTGGAATAGCAAGGAATCACTAAGCATGGTACACAAGAGCACTCGTTCAGAAAAGTGAAGCTTAAAAAAACCCCCACAGCTAAAGTGAAATTTCAAACTCAAACTGACTCACAAAGTGCATTCAGCTGCAACTGAGTCTTTTGGGTCAAAATCAGGATCTGCTCCCACTGCCCCTTAGTATGGGACCAGTCTCTGGGTCTTGACCTTATGGAGCTCAAAGGGCATTTAGGAGTTTACGGTAAGTTTTGGGACTTGACACTGGGAACCATTTCTTCACCCAGAAGGTGCCCAGACACTGGCACAGGCTTCCTACAGAGGGGGTCAATGTCCCAAGCCTGTCAGTGTAGAAGGGGCATTTAGACAATGCCCTTAACAACACTTGAGCTTGGTCACCTGTGAATCGATCAGTTGGACAAGGTGGCCTTTGCAGGTCCCACCCAACTGCACCACCCTATTATATTCTGCAATTTGGCAACACTAAATTACTATGTCAGAGCCATTCGGACCTTTGCTAGAGGCAGGTTTTGTTGAGCTAGAGGAGAAACTCTCCACCAGAGTAGTTTTTGGGGGCTGAAAGTCCTCAACAGCAGTAGGCAGAGCTTCATTGTCCTTCCCCTCTGCTCCAGCAGGGCCTCTGAATGGCATTTCACTGCTAAACGATGAGCTCGCCACCCAAGCAGAAACACAACGAGCTGATGCAGATGAATTTCCCGAGGACCTCTCTGCCATGGGAGGCTGCTGCTGGAAAGCACTCAGCAGAGCGTGCTGCCAGACATGAATTATGCATTGACACTTCACTCCCACATCATTATACCCCTCGTTCTGCTGCGTCTGCACGGGCAGGATTGATCCGCATGGCGCGCGGCGCCGCTCATAATGGGGGAAGGCTGGAAAGGTTTGCACAGTGAGGAAAGCAGGACATGAATAAGTACACATTTGGTATAACCTTATTAGTGGCTGGTCCTCGAGTTTTTAATGGGGCATGAAATGCCAACAGAAAGCTTTTTGCTTTTATGAAAATATTCCCTACTTGGGCGGTAACTCAGAAGTTGGCACCGGGGGCCTGATGCAAACTGTCTGCCTGCATATGGTCTAGCAGGAATGGCAAAAAAACATGTGGTGGATCTTGAATATATGGCTTTCCAGAACAATGTTTTATAAGAGCCCTGCCTAACATTCAGAACCATCACTTTTAAGAAGTCTTGCAATAGAGAATGATCTCATCCATGCAGTAAATTAATCAGAACAGAAACGTTGCGTGTCAGCAGTGCCATTATGTGCCTGTAACAGTGCATTGTTCTTCAGAAAGGAGCAGGAACTGCAAAGGAATCTGCCCGTTTCTTTCACCTCAGGATTTACACCTTTCAGCCTGTCTTCGCCTCCACGCTCAAGAGGATCCAAAATCTATGTCAGGCATGCTGGCACAAGCACCTGAGTGAGATGTCAGGCCAGGATTAAGAATCAATTTTAGTCTATCAATACACATAGAAGTGGAGCTGTCTGACAACCTGGATAAAGAAACACAAAGGTTTAAGAGGAACTTCCTACACAGAGGGGGAAACGCAGCCTCTGTATTAGGATATCAATCCATCATTTAAAGATAGCATTAATTAGCTCGACCTGCACTCTGAGCTTTACCTCTCTTATTCATTCCAGGATTGTGAGGGAAAAAAACAACTGATCCTGGAAACAGGATTTATATTCTATATATATTTTGTCCACAGAGGCTTTCAAGGCACCAGGAGAGGATGCAAAGAATGGTTATAGAGAACTGTACATGCAAACACAGGGCTGATCCCACAGCAAAACCTCAGGTCCATACCAAAGTCCTTCTGAATTATGCCACCTAACTAAGTCACACTTGGTTCAGAACAAAAAATTATGTTAATTTTTAAGTGTTCAAAAACTATATTGAAGCTACAAGGCCTAAAGATTTTTGTGGCCTTTTGGTTCAGCCTTTAACACCCAGGAAATATTCCATCATTTCAGTGTTTGCATCTGCACAAAGTTCTCCAAATATTCAACTTCCCAGAGAACTGACTTTCACATTTCGATTCCATTCAGGTTGAAAGTGGTGCAGGATTAGCTCAGCTCATCAGGAACATCAGTTCAGGGTAGTTCACACATAATTACACTTTAATTAATTCTGATGATTTGGAAACTGTCTTTTATTTTGTTTTCTTATTAAATATGATGAAAAATCATGGATTTATTAACACAAATAAATTCCTTATCTTGCCAAAGGAGTAAATAATCCATTTTAGGGTGTTAAATTTGTGGGGGTGTAGGTCAACAGACAGATCTGATACTTGCACTTTTCAGTTTTCCAGTAAACACAAGATGAGAAAAAATACCCCACACAGAGATGTCTGTGATAAGAACATAAGGAAGAGATTGAATCTGTGGCCTGTTCATTTTTTCATGCTCCTCAGAAAAAGAAATAAAATCAGATAAGAAGAGCATGTGAGAAATATAATCTTTGGGTCATTATTTTCATTTTCCTCCAAAACTTTAGAGAGCAGGTTCCCTGTGATTTTATATTTCTGCCTGTAGACTCCACCAAGCCAGATTGGAACATCTGAGTGCCAGCTGGAGTGGCAGAGGCAGAAATAGGATCATATCAAGCAAGTGGAGAATTCACACCACTGCATTTTAGACATATAATTGTCTAAACTAAAAATAATACATAAATAAATGCATTAGATAGATAGATAGATAGATAGATAGATAGATAGATAGATAGATAGATAGATAGATAGATAGATAAAAGGTGCCTAAATTATCAGTCTAATAAAGTCAGTTGAAAGAGGGAGGTACCTACATGGAAAACAGGGCATTGCCGTAGGGCAAAATGTCCCCAGTGCCAGCATGTCCCTAATCGAGGCATCAAAGCTGGTGCCCAAAGTTAACCTACTGTGAATATTCCAGCTCCCTAAGGCAGCAATCATGGCAAAATACTGCAGGAAAACATGTCATCAGGTGCTGCTGAAGAGGTGAATGACACCCATTTTCAGTCCTGCCTTGCAGGCAGAGCTGGTCAAAACTGTTCCGTGTGACACTTTTCCAATGAGATGCCGCAGTGAAATCAAATCCCCACTTGTCACAGGATGATCATCAAATCACAGAATATCCTGAGCTGCAAGGGACCCACCAGGATCAACCAGTCTAATCCTTACCCTGCCCAGGACACCCCAACAATACCCCCCTGGCCCTCTGTCATTGCCCAAAGGCTCCTGGTAGCCCTGGCCGTGCCCACTGCCCTGGGGAGCCTGTTCAGTGCAAGATGGTGAGTGTGGTCCAAAAGAGGCCCGTTGGGTGTGTACCCTCCCCTTTGCCAGGGGCATCCTGCCCATATTCTTGCTTTGCTGTGCCTGAGTCTGCAGGCAGCACAACAGTCCATCCACGTTTTGGAGGGTATGCCCCACAAATACACACCCAGGCAGTCCCTCCAAACTCACTGATGGGAAGATACACCCCCTGTCTTGCCAGGAATGCCACAACTCTTGCCCTGCTGAGGAGAAGCCCCAAGCACTGGAGCTTTTCTGCTCCTGCCAGGTAGCTTGGAGCAGCCCTGCAGCAGAGCTGTGGGTGGTCACCCTAGAGGTGGGCTGGATTGCAGGATTAAGCACACTTCCCTGCATTTGGACTCAGAAGGAATTCTGGAACAGGTAGAACAGCCCGTTTTGAAAGAAGCTTGTACACTGCAGAGAGCCAAAATGGGGAGGGGTCTTAGCACTGCAGAATTATAGCCTTGAATTCATATTGCATCTCTGGGAAGAAAACCAAGTGATGCTTTATGTGTTTACAAGTACTTTAATACACTAATTTTCATGTCTTTGCAAGCATTCACACCAGGACTGAAGAAAAGTCTGGTTTCCCAGGAAAGAATCTTTTTTTTTTTTTTAATGTTAGATATTAATCTATATAATTATTTTCTGGATTCAGATTTTTTTCCCAGTTGTTCACCAGCTCCAAACTGATAACTCCTAAATGAAAGATGTTTTCTAATAAAAGGTATTTTCTACTACACAATAAAAAAATGTCTTTGGAGAAAGGGCCAGGATTTTATTAAATGGCACTTGGAAAAAAGCAAACTGAACAGCAGATCTGTAGTGAGGAGAGCAGTGTGACTATTCTGGAGGAAGTAAAATCCAACAAATATGGGAAAACAATCAAATGGATACAATAGCAAAGAAGAGCCACTATAATGCTAATGTCATGATAGGCAAGGTGGAAGAAACAAAAGCAAGGAAGAGGAAATTACAGAAGTGAAATTGGGAAAGGGATATTAGTTATTTTTCTAAGCAGCACATTAATTCTCATAAAAAGAAGAGTTCTACAGAGATCAGAGAGGACTGTCTGGCAAGAGGATGTAATGAAACAGTTACTGAAACAGAAAGTTACAGATTATCCCAAAGGAAAATTAAGTCCTTAAAATGGATTACCCCTTTGGAAAGAGTAGGGCACACATCACAGGATATGTCAACGATGCCATTACCCCCACAGCTGGTTATGTGGGCTGCCAGTTTTATGAAGACTTTGTGCCTGAGGAAAAGAAAACACTAGGAAGATATGGCCAAAGTTATTCCACAGTTCTCCGAGACAAAACCAGAGAGGTTTATAAATTGGGAATAAGAATATATTAAGGAACATTGCAGATATTAAACACCATAGTGACTAGGAGGGCCGAGGCAAGGCAAAAGGGGAGCATGTTACTGAGGTGGCTTGGATGTAGCCAGGGAATTATCCAAGCCACAGCTACCCCCAAGAGTCTGGGCCCCTGCAGGGTCCCACAGAGCAGCTCTTCCACTGGACATAACTGGGGTTTTCATGCAATGCTGGTAACTTTTCTGGCGCCCTATTTATACAGAGACACTGTTTTGAAAAACATTCTACGTGGCTTCGCTGCACGAAAATGGAAGCCTGAAGTTTTCATAATCTGAAATATGAGACCCATACAAAGGAAATCAAACTATTTTGGAGAATCTGTCTATGGATCAGCTGGAGACCTGCAAGCAGGATCACAGAATCATGGAATCCTTGAGTGGTTTGGGTTGGAAGGGACCTTCAAGATCTTCGAGATCTAAAACCCTGCCATGGGAAGGCACTAGACCAGGCTGCTCAGAGCTTCATCCTACCCAGCCCTGAACAGTTCCAAGGGTGGGGCATTCACAGTTTCCCTGGGAAGCCTCTGCCAGGCCTCCCCACTCTCACAGTAAATTTTTTTTTTCCTACTATCTAATCAAAAACTACTCTCTTTCAGTTTGAAGCAGGATGCAACCCCATAGCCCCAAGCAAAACCATGCTTAGAAATCCCATCACGATGCCAAGGACATTTAAATCCCAAATTAGATAGAAAATTTCATCTCCCACAGCAGCACATTTGGCAGCTTCAAATGCAGCTACAAAATGTATTATTCCTGATTAATAAATAAATAAATGAATAAATCTATCTCTTTGTTCTACATTGATACGAGTGTGAGCAAGCCACAAACAGCCATTATACATACAGTGTGTCTCAAGACTGCTGAGGCAGTAATTCCAGAATCATTTAGGTTGGAAAAGACTTCCAAGATCATCAAGTTCAAGCTGCGCCTGACCCCCCACCTTGTCCCCCAGCCTGGAGCACTGAGTGCCACGGCCAGTCCTTCCTTGGACACCTCCAGGACTGGGGACTCCAAACCTCCCTGGGCAGCCCCTTCCAATGTTTAAAAACCCTTTC